>JADFUC010002212.1:0-72802 GCA_019722365.1 Lithospermum erythrorhizon | reverse complement strand
ATCAGTATTACTTCGTTCAGTTACATGTTAACAGTTGAAGGTATTGAATGATCTTGAGTGTTGTGTATCTACGTTTGAGACGTATTGTGGTATTTGGTTTGCTATGATGAGCATGGTTGTGAATTGTGATGAAAGCAAAGGCTTACATGGTATGTATGACCAAATAAGCAAAGTTATCAATGGTTAACGTCGGCTTGTATGGTTGAGTGAGCGTGAACTATAAGTTGAAGTTAATGATTCGACCGTTGTTTGAACTTCAAGCATAGAAAGAAGGTTTTAAAGTAACATTTGGGAATTGAAGAGATTTGGTTAAATCTTATATCTGAAATAATTTGTTGTGGCCTTAATGTGGCGGTATTAGTGTAGAACTAGTTTTTGACTCGCGTGATTGTCATGGATATGAGTCAGTATAAATGGTGGAAGGCAGAATCTGAAAGAAGTTATCGAGCTCTTGTGTAATGATAGCGTACGTTATAAAACCTGTGGTTTTAAATCCTCATCAAGTTGGTTGGGATTACAAACTATTTTCTTTGCACTTGTAAAGAGTAAAGGGAATGTCGTGTTTGACTTGCGTTTCCATGCTCGGTGATTACGATTAAGGAAACATTACTACTCTTAACTTTAAAGGACACCTTGAACAACAAGCGATTGAATAATACTTATGGATAGCTCGAAACGAAACTTGAGTATAATCTTGAAAAGATGAACATAATCGACTCTTTACTAGACTTAGTGGGAGGTTCGGTAGTCTAAATTAGTTTGTATGTTTACATCTGAGAGTTAATTGAAAGATTTGAGTCGTTGAATGATACGTCGAGTTGATAAAAATTATGGAAAGGACCGTATGAATCTTGTCGAGTTACGAGTCGGAGAGTATCATCGATATAAGTAGTATATCGCTCGAAAGAATGAGACATCATTCTAATCTTAAAGCGCGTGCTTGTTAAAGTTGCGTAATTAAGAAATTGTGTTTAATGAAGTTAAAGCAAATGGATGGAATCTTTCGATTTAGTATACCCGAGATGAACATTCCCCGAACCTTAGATGTGTCGTTAGTTAAGTGATACAGTAAAGGATTGTGTTTAGCGATGAACGACTACAAGAATGAAATAATTTTCACGTAAGGTGTTCTGGCACTGCGGCTGGTATTTATTCATATTATTTGTGAAGACGACTTCAGAGTTGTGTTTGATAAACAAACTTTGAAAGCGTCTCGTATAGGATAAGTTAGTATGTCAGCGTAATTTAGCTTCAGTCCACAGTTGATATTAAGACATTTTATTACATAACCCGAAGGTGGTATTTATTTCCATCTCTTGTAGTGCTCTGATTTGTTATGCATTATGGAGTCTTAAATTATGAAGTACAAATAGTGAAATAAATATGTGGAAACTGAATGCGTTAGTGGCTCCGTAGGAGATACGATCGATATTAGAACACGGTTATATCGAGGGTATCAGCTCTTGATCGTTTAAAAAGTAAATGCGGTGTCTAGTGTGGCAATGAATAAAATAATACTCAATGTCAATGACTTGAAGTGCATTTAAATGAAATAAGATGTGAATACATGGGTTAAGTATAAAAGCTCTATTTTATGTACGGATGGTGATTAAGCCGGGGAGTAAGAGCCCGTCCCCATGTTACTTTACGGATGGTGAATCATCGTAAGTAATAAATGTATTCTCATTAAATGAGAAATGGAGTCATGAATAGTGTTTAATCATACGTTTGGTTGAGAAACCAAGATTAAACATGTTATTGGTTATTTGTGCTCGTGTTTATTCAGGCTTTCTTATTGCTGTTCATAGGATTTGTAGCATGTGGGTATAAGCGAAAGTTATCCAAAGAATGTTCTAAGTAATGATCGGTGATGATGGATACTTGACATTGTTATTGGAGCTCAATCTCGGCGAGAATATAAAGAAAGTTTACATACTTAGATTGGTATAATGGAGTTAAAATTAAATCATTTGATACTTGATGAAAATCGATAAGAATCAAAGAGTGATGAAGAACCTTGAAGTTCCTTAAGGTTAGTGGGAGCGTAGTATAAATGAAGTTTTATCTATTTAAATGTTGAAGAAATCTTCTAGAACACAAAGGGTATAAGTAGTGATTAGGTCTTGTACATTTGTGAGCAGCCCAACGTATATATGTGGCCATATCTTATATTGATCGCATTAATATATGTGAGCACAAGCTGACATTTTCTTGTTAAGTTTAGATGTCATGGAGCTCGAGGTGATGTGCAATCTATAAATAGATTAAATTCTATAAATAGACGGAGTTATAACATTGGCCATTTCTTGCATTAGAATTAAAATCCATTTAGTAAGAATTACCGCGTTAATAGGAGTGGTGAAAGTCTATTACATGAAAGTAATATGATTCGCGTATCTTGCGTCCGATGTAAGTATGTTGTACAGCGAAACTATGGCGTAGCATGATCCGTGATTGGAATTGTGAAGTTTACTAAAAAGGTATTCGGCGGATTCGGAATCTGACATGGTAGTAACGTTAAGAGAATAGAGGTAACTATAGTTACATGAAATGGATCGATTGATCTTCAGCACATGCTTGAATTGTGATAAGCAGCCAATATAGACGGTTGTATTACCGTATGAAAGGGCATTAGCTAAAATTTCAATAATAGGGTGAGTGGTAGTAACCGACGAGTAAACTAAAAGGAAACTTGAACTCGATATTCTGACTTGACGGTCAATCTGTTTTGTTGGTAATATTGTTAAAAGAATGTGCGTTTAATAAGGCAGATGTGTTTAACGCACTTTGAGTTGTGTTGTAAACCTACCCAGATAGAAGCTTCCAGAAGTGGTTGAAGCCGTTTTGATCGTAGTGCGTGCGTGACTATGTCGGGATAATCTTGATCGTCGATGATTAAGTTGAGACTAGGTCGATGAATGTAAAGGCGTTTGTAAGTAGTATTTCGGTAAAGGATGTGATTATTATCATTTATCTCTTTAACTTTTACATATCATGAGATGATCTAAGAAGTCATGCGAGCTTATGGGATCATTGTATGGATTTAGCGTACATCTCGGAGTTGAGATCGCTGCAATGATTGACAGGTTTGGTTTTCAGGCAATGAAGGAAGCTGAGCATTGGCAAAGTTCGGTGGGAGCTAGTTACCATTCACTTTCTGGAATAAAGTTAAATGATTGATTAAAACATAAAAGTTCCTTTGTGTTTTAATCTGATTGTTAACTAAACTGCATGAATGCGTGATTCATTCATATAGTTACCCATTATTTATTTCACAGGCCGTTGAAATATATAATATACATGTATTGTATCCTCTCGATGGTGAAAGTTAAACCCCTAGGTTGATGCTACAGGAAGCGGCTGTGGATTGTTGATTCTGGCATAACTGAGCCTAGAAACATGGGATAGCCAGGCCAGCAGATGGAATCTTTGATAGTTAAGAGGCGGCCAGCGTGAATGACTAACGTGGTGTTTTGATTAGTGATCGAAGTTTGATCGCGTTAGCTTCTGAGGCCCAGATGTCTGAGTGAAATTTGCCCGATCTATGGTAGAATTCATAGAAGATATAATGTATGTCTGTGTCACATGATATTTGTTTAGAATTTTAGGTTCGATAATTCTTGAACTACGATATATAGCTATACGTGTTATATGAGCTCTGTCTTAACTCTGACAGCTTGTCTGCTAGCGGGGATTATAACGGCATATGTTGAATTACGCGCGATGAAGATGTAGCGATAGATGTTGATATATTGGGAGGATTTATCAGGTCCTTGATATCTGAGAAGATCTGAACTCTCAGCAGTTAGTCTTGATTGGTTTATGGACTGGCAATAAATGCTTATTCGATTAAATACTCGAGTAAAGAAAGTTGTGGGTGTTGATACGTTTCTTATGGATTCTTCTGTTAGAGATCGCTTGATAAAGGGTATATGGTAATCGTCAGAGGCGAGTGGGAGTGTTGGAAATCGATGAGGGGTGGTTACTTTGTGTGCCAGTGCGACGATTATTGTATGTTCGTTTACGGGTTGAAGTTAAATCAGATTCTTGGGACTTAGTGTTAGTAATTGTATATTACTAGTTTGGATTCTCATGATAATTTAAGGAGTTATGAGGCGATTGTTAGATGCTACTTTCGTTATTATCTGACTTCTTATTATCTGAGCCTAGAAGATGTAGCATCACAGTGACGTTGGATTATATTCGTGTATGAAATTAAACTACATTTTCTAGATTGAGAGTTGATTGTAATCAGAATATTCTGATTAAGGTTTTTACATTGATAATGTAAAAATAGAAATTGGATGAACAGAATTAATTAATTAGTCGATTGAATTAATTTGATGGTTAGTTGAGCTCTAGATTAAAAGTAGCTGTTAGTTACTATTAACAACTTGTTAGTATTTGATTTTATATGGTTTAATTAAATTTACTTGGAAGGATGGCTGGAGTGCTTATTCGGTTGAAACTTTAGGTTTGACATATATAATCGGCACTTATTAGGTTTTCAATATGATTTTCATTTTTTCATGAAATGAAATGAAAAATCCTCCTCAGCGTTTCTCCGTATGGCAGAAAGTATCGAGAGAGGGTGAAGAATTCTTCCTGTGATTTTTTCATCAAATCGACCCGTGTTCTAGCAAACCTGAATGTAGGATTGACGCCTGCGGTGTGCAGTAGCTTAGAGGCGCTACGTTTGAAGTTCTCAACGATGGAATTGAAAGGAGGCCGTGAAAGATTTGGAGATAGACTTCATTTGGCATCTAAAGAATTCTTGTATTCATAATTGTTATTATGTGTTTAGATAATTTATATCATTTGAGGATGGGATGTATGAATTTGGTGTTTATCATGAATGAAATTCATATTAGATTAACAAATTACCAGGTGCAGTTGATGATCTTTTTGACGATTAAGGGATGCGAGGAGGTGTTTTCAAAAAATTAATTTGAGGTCTGGAGTTGAGAATTAAGAGGAGGATGATGTATGAGAAAATCGGTACGTTTAAATGCAGAATCTGAACCTTATGAGTTCTTTGTTGATCTTAGTTTGGGTTGACAAATACCGGCGACTTTCGTGAACTTGATGAATCGTGTTTTCGAGTTCTTGGATAAGTTAAATTAGTGGTATTGATGATATCCTAATAATACATTCTAGGGTATTTGAACATGAAGATGTCATTTGTGGAAAGTATTAAATCTTCTGAATTAAATCGATTATGCCTTGAGAAGTTTTCAAAGTGTGAATTTTGGTTGGGAAGGTCTGATTCTTGGGTCGTGTTATCTCGGGGCGAAGGTGTTAGTGTGGACAGGTGATGAATTGGGAGGCTTTGAGTGTGGTGAGGTGAGAAGTTTGCTTGGGTTTAGTTGGGTATTACGGAAGATTAAATACAAGACTTTTGTTGATCATTGCTCAGATATTAAGTTAATGAGGAAGGGTGTCTGGTTTTGGGAGAGGCGAAGAGTCTGATGCATTTGATGAAGCGAAGGAGATTGACTCTGTGGCCTTGATATTGGCCATAGTCGGAAACGAGGGGTATGTGGTGTCTGTGATCTTCAGCGTAAAGGGGTTAGGTTGCGTATTGATGCGAGAATGGGAAGGCCAATGGCATGTCGTCTCGACAATTGAAGAATCATGAGGAAGAATTGCTCCTGCAGCTGACTTGGAATTGGCAGCGATTGTGTTCGCTTTGAAAATTTGGCGTAGCTACTTTGTATGGGGTTAAATTCAGTTCTGAGACCCTTGAAGTTTGAAGTATACTTCGCGCTGAGAGGAATTGAATTTGAGGCAGAGTGAAGATGGGCGAGTTTAGGTATTCTGATCTGACGATTGAATATCGTCAGGGAAGCGAATGTAGTGGCGGATGCGCTTGAGCCGAGGGGAAGTTGAAGGAAATTTAGAGAGGAGTTAGGCGGATTGGGGTAGACTTTGAGGTTGGAGGTGGTGGATCTTTGTTGGACTATATGAAGGTGTGACCGGTGTTGCTAGATAAAATAGGAGAGATGCAAAAGAAAGACGAGAAAGTCACGAGGCACAATTCGAGAGGCGAGCAGGGAGGTGTCGGAGTTCTGATGGGTGATAGCGGTGATAGCGGTTAGGGGAGCGAGTGGTTGTGCTGACAGCCCAGGCCTAAAAAGGGGGATCTTGGATGAGGCTCGCGGCAGCCTCGTATAGTATGCGTCAGGAGTACAAAATGTATCGAAATTTAAGGGAGGAGGGCTGTGGTGGCCAGGGGATGAAGAAAGAAATTACTTGATTTTGTATGAAGTGTTTGATTTGTCAACGAGTCAAGATTGACCATAAGCTTCCATGGGGTTCTTCTTGGCCAGATTCTGGAATGCACAGTGGACGTGGGAGAAGATCGCCGTAGACGTTGTGTTTGAGGCACCGAACTTCGAGAAAAGAAATGATGGGATTTGGGTAATTGTGGATAGACTATCTAAGACCCTTTCATTTACACTATTAAAGCAAGCCCGATGGGCCGGAGGATTGGCCAAGATGTATGGGCAAAAATTAATTGAGGCAGTAGGGTGCGAGAGTATTGTTTCGGATAGGGCCTTGAGGTTCAACGAGGTTTGGGGAGGATTCCGGGGAGGCGTTGGGGACGGGGAGTTCGACATAATATGATTTGGTAGCATTGGGATGGCACCGATTGAAGCTTTTGTATGGCCCAGGAGGTGTAGGACTCACATATGTTGGAATCGGAGTAGGGGAGAGAAAGATTTATGAGTCTGAGTTGGTGGAGAGTTCGATAGAGAGGGTAAAAGTAATCTGTGACATTTGAGGGCTGACAGGATAGACAAAAAATGCTGTTGATCGGCCTTGAGAGTAGATTTGTCGTTCGAGGTAGGTGGTAGGTATTTAGAAGATATCTGCATGGAAGGGTGTGATGAGGTTCGGGGAGAAGAGGAAGTTGAGTCCCACAGTTACGATGGGCCGTTTGAAGGATCTTGACAAAGGTGGGGCGATGAACTGGGTTTAGCACTGCTGAAAGTGGAGGGATAGGTTATTTTATGAGGAGGGAAGTGGGTGAGGGATCTTGGATTGGAAAGAAGGTCTTTGGGAGCAAGGGAAGTGGGGAATTAATTAAAACATTGGAGAAATCATCAGTGGAGGAAGCTTGGATAGGGCCTTGAGGAGGATATGAGGCAGTTACCCGCATTTGTTAAATGCGAGGTTAGTGATACGGGTTGTTTGATTAACACTTTTGTAGCTTTGAGTTGAGAATTTCGGCGAAATTTTTGTTAGATGGGTAGAATGTAAGCAGAGTAGCAGCTACGTTAATAAAATAAACTAAAAATGTAAGATTTTAAATTTATTTCGTGAATTTGGAACCCACTAAATATTTTATGTTATTGAAGGTTAATGTTCGGAGTTAGTTATCGAAATAAGTTAAAGCAGAGAGGTATCGATCGAATTAAAAACTAGATTTTCACCGGTTGGGCTTTTGGGCCCAACCCAAATACCAAACCACTTAAGAGATACTATTTTAAGCCCAAGGCCCAAAACCCAACCCATTTCATCTTCTTCTCCAGCCGAGAGTGAGCCGTGAGTTTCCCCTTGGAATTTTTTATCTTTCTTTCTCAATTTTCTCCCTCAATTCTCAAGCTTTGGAGCTAAAATTTTCGGAGAAGTTTCTCCTCATCATCCCCGTCGTTTCAAGGTAAAAAAGGTGCGATATTTTTGATGGCTGGCAAAACCTCAAACTTTTGACTTTGTTGACTTTTGATATTTTGAATTTTGAATAGTCGAACCTGCTATGTCTCAGTAATAGTCATCGAGTCGAGTCGACTTTTAATTTTGAAGTTTTGATGTATTTCCTTTTTATAAACTCCATATTTCCGTCTACTTTTAGGGTTTGGATTTTGTTTATTAAGTTGTGAAAGATGAGTTCAACATCCCGGGGTGGTGGAGGGGGAAGAGGAACTGGGATTCCGGAGAAGAGAAGAGTGTTGAATCAGAAGCTGTAGATCGGAGGTATTTTGAATACAGAATCTCCGACCTCCTACATTTATCAATGCTTAATTGCAAAATATTGCAAAATACCTCGTTATACTATTGTAAGATTCATGTACTCACTTGTGAGGTTAAATTATTATTAATCAATAGTTAAGAGTATATCCTTTATACTTATAATTCTATATAGGGTTGATTGGTTCTTGTACTCTAGAAAAAAAGCCTAAATTTAATATGTGATCCTGCTAATGCTAATGTCCTCAGTAATTAACTTGTCACGGACATCTGTTCCCAACATACTTCTGTAGTGGCTGGGCTAGCTGGTGTCCTCAACTCTTCTGTTCTCTCCCAAGCTGACTTGTGTTGGATAGATTGTTATGATTGCAACTATCCATTGCTACTAATAAATGTATTCGGAATATTGGATCTAATATGCTTGCAGAGTTATATTATGTTTATTTGTAGTTCTCATTTTTTTTTGTTTTTTCATGTTTTATTAGGATGTGACAGCCACCACGGGTAATTTGTTTGAAGATTATTTTCTCAAGCGTGAGTTGCTCCTTGGAATATATGAGAAGGGATTTGAAAGAACATCTCCAATTCAAGAGGAGAGTATACCTATTGCTTTATTTGGAAGTGATATTTTTGCCAGAGCTAACAATGGAACAGGGAAAACCATCGCCTTCTGCATTCCTGCCCTAGAAAAAATTGATCAAGCTAATAATGCTATTCAAGGTTTGTTCTCTGTTTTCAAGCTTAGTTTGGTCTCAGTTATTCTAAAAGGCTGGGATACTGTGCCCCCTTTTAACTCCTCGCTCTTGAGGAAATTAATATAGTTTAATTTAGTCATTGCCATTTCTGAAATGATAACATAAGCTGATGGTACAAACATCGATGCATGAAGCATATTTCTCTCAAAGTCAACTTAACTGATTCCCAACAGCATTTCACAACCTTGAAGTTCTGAACTATGATGAAGTGTTTGCCTTGACAGCTTGACTCCTTGCATAGTCTGTAACATGTCTTCAATTATAAGTGAAGATTAGACTTCTACAGGAATTGTTTTTTTATGGTAATGTCCCAGGGCGTTGCCTGTCTTCTATAACAAACTGTCTTAGATTTGTTTATAAACATGTAGACGGTTCAATCTTTCAAGGAAAATCTTGAACTGCATCTGGATTGTTGAGTTCTCTGTTTTACATGTCCTTAACTGAAGTTATGCATTTTTATCTTGGTATGTTTGTTTTTTTTCTATGCTGCTCCACTATTGTGATATCTTTTAACTATTTCCTTTCTTTTTTCTCGATGCAGTTGTTATTCTTGTCCCAACTCAAGAGTTAGCTCTTGAAGCTTCAGACCTTTGTAAAGAATTAGGGAAGAATTTAAAAGTTCAGGTTATGGTCACTACTGATGGGACAAGCCTTAAAGATGACAGAATGGGCCTCGATCAACCGGTTCACCTACTTGTCGGGACTCCAGGAAGGATCCTAGATTTTGCCGAAAGGGGTATTGCCATTTTGAAGGATTGCTCAATGCTTATTATGGATGAGGTAAACAATGATATCCTTATCTGGTTGTTATGTCTACTTGAACCCGACACAATTAAGATGATAGGTCGCTCATTGTTTCTTATTAATGTCAATTTCTAACATCACTGATATTTGTTCGATCCTATTCTATCTTTTTTATGTTTGTTCTCCTCGGAGAAGAGAAAAGAAGGGGTTGGGGGTGTTTGGCAGATGGAGAGGTTGGATGATTTGTAGTTTTATGAACTGACAGTTATAATCAAATAGCGAAGCTTTAGCTTTCACTACCTATTTCTATCTTTTAGCTGCTTCTTCTATATATTGTTACTTACTTCTTCTATATATTGTTACTTAGATATATGCTTAGTATGATATCAGTTTTTATACTTCCAGAAACTGTTGAAATTGCTTTGTTCCAGGCTGACAAACTTCTGCGTATGTTGAGTTGTAACACATTCAGACACTGTTGCACTTGGCAGATGGAGAGGTTATTTGGTTTGTTAAGATTTGTAGCTTTAGGAACTGGTAGTTAGAATCAAAAGCCAAGTTTTTGCCTTTCACTGCCTATCTTTATCATTCACATCTTCTATATATTGCAACAACATCAGATTTTTTATGCTTAGTATGCTAAAATGTTGAACACTTCCAAAAAGTTTTGAACTTGGCTTGTTCCTTGCTGACACACTTTTGTGCTTAGCATGCTATCAGATTTAACACTCACAAAAACTGTTGGACTTGGTTTGTTCCAGGCTGACAAACTTCTTTCTCCAGAGTTCCAACCTTTTGTGCAGCAGCTGATCCACTTTATGCCAGAAAATCGTCAAATCTTAATGTTTTCTGCTACATGCCCTGTAACTGTTAAGGATTTTATTGATAGATTCCTGCACAACCCATATGTTATTGACATGACGAATGAGCTACCACTTAAGGGTAGAACACAATATTACACTTTTGTTGAAGACATACAGAAAGTTGACTACGTGGAAACCCTATTATCTAAGGTTCGACTTTCACCTGTAGCTTGCTCTAGTGACTTTCACATATGGTATGATCTAACTTGTTTCTTAACAGCTTATGATCAATCAGTCAATTATTTTTTGCAATTCCGTAAACCGCGTGGAATATCTAGCCAAGAAATTCAAAGAGTTTGGCTATCCTTGTTTCTATATTCATGCCAAGATGCCTCAAGATCACTGCAATAGAGTGCTCCATGATTTCCGCAATTTAGCATGCAGAACTCTTGTATGCACTGGTATGTGTTTCTTTTTCAGAAAATATAGGAATGATAAGTTTTAGAGGTTACATAACTTGTTTGTTCAACACAAGCATAAATATGGTTCCGTTGTAGTAGAATTAGGAAGAATTAAAACTTTGTTTTAAGTTTTAACTGTTGAACATTAAATTAAAACTTCAATATTTGGTTTTCAATCATTCCGTTGCAAAATTTAGATGCATTAGACTTTTTTCTTTTAAGTCTGGATGGTGCATGAAAAATTAATTTCTTCACCTGAAACTCTGTCCATCTTCTCTTTGTTTCTAAAATCAATTGGATATGATCAGTCAACAAGACTGCATAATACATCAACTCTATATGGCCTGAAGACATATCTTCTATTCTAGTTAGTGTTAAGATAATATCTCTAGATACAGCTCTGCCAATGTTCACAATGTGATAAGATAATTTAATTTTACTGAATCCTTCCAACTGCTGTATGACTGTATCACGTTGAAAAAAGGTGAGTAAAAGGTGTTACAATTAACAAACACAATCTCTCAATATATGTTACACTTTCATTACCATTTTTTATTCAAGGTGAATAAAAAGCTCCAGAGCTAAAGTGGCTGCCCATTATTTAATTTTACTTTATTTGTGTTTGGTAAATAAGTTCTTAACATTCTTTTAGAAGGGAACCCTTGTGGTGAATAAATGAAAATTTTGCAGCATGAAGTTGTTTAGACATTTACCAAACTCATGTTAGTAGTGGGAATGAATTGGTTGCTACAAGAAACCAAAAGGCAAACAACTTCAATGCATTGGGTTCTGTGAAGTAGCAAATAATCTCGATGCCTTGGGTTTTGTGAAGTGTGAAGTAGCAAATAATCTCGATGCCTTGGGGTTCTCCCTGCATTGTGCTAACTAATTTCTTTATCATTCCCCATGAGTCGCCCCGTTGTCCACTCTTTAGTTGCTGTCATGGGTGATAATTTGGTGTATATTTTTTTATTGACAGATCTGGTTATGAAGAGAATAGACATTCAAGATGTCAATGTTGTGATCAACTTTGACATCCCAAAGAACTCAGAGACTTATCTACAGAGGGTATGTTGAATCTTCTTTTATATAAATCTTTGGGTTAATAACATTGAACATCACTCATGTTTCAACCAATCAACTACTTCCGTCTAATTTTACTATTAGTTTTCCTAAAAAATGACAAGGATAATTTTGTCCATACGCTTGAACTATGCTTAGGATTAGATTTGGGAACAATTATAACATAAAATTCCACCATCTTCTCCAAACATCCACCCCTACCGCACCCCCTTCTTCTCACCTCCCCCTGCTACAAAACTTGCCCGGGATCCTCTATGCCAAAGTTTGGACATTCTCTAATATGAGGTTAACATCTGTCCTTATTAATTATTTATTTTATTAATTTTCTAACGTTAAGTACTAACATTTAGTTTCCACACTAACGTTAAGAGTTTTGTGGCTGATTTTATTTTCTGAAGTTGTATGAACTACGTTGGTCTTGGTGATGGAAGTGGAACCTTGTAGATTAGATTTTGAATCTGGGGAAGAAGATGGTGGAGGTATTTAAAAAAAGATTAAATAAAATAAATTATGAGTGGACAAAATTGCCCCTTTCAATTTTCAATGTATTTCACGGAATTTTCATTCTAACGGAAAAAATAAACAAAAGTAGTTGATTGAGTATTTTTATGAACTTGAGTGATCGATTTCGGTCGAAAGTGACTAGTAATCGAAATGGTAAATAAATGAAACTTGAGTGATGTTCAAATCCATTTGCTCTATAGTTTAAGTATATGGACAAAATTACCTTATCATTTTTTAGAAAAACCAACAAATTTCACAAACTAACAGTCAAATTGGACGGGAGTAGTTGATTGGTTGACTTTTTAAACATCAGTGATCGAATATGGCCGGTCTAAAATGTGAGTGATCTAACTGACTTTTTTTTTGAAACGCGAGTGATGTTCAATGCCATTAACCCTAAATCTTTTTTGCGCAAATTTTGTAATTGATGTATCTTCTTGAACTGAGAGACTTATCTACATAGGGTATGTTGAATCTTATTTTGTATAAATCTCTATTGCGCAACTTTTATAATTGATGTATCTTCTTGGATTCAGGTTGGCCGTTTTGGAAGGTTTGGACATCAAGATTTTTTAGTTATGAATCTGATCACTTATGAGGACCGTTTTGATTTGTATGGTTTTGTTTTATCAATTTGTCATTAGCTTTTTAGTTCATATATGTCCCGTCTTTTCTAAGTTGTTTGCAATAATACTTGTAGGTGTAGGATCGAAAAAGAACTGCGAACGGAGATCAAGCAAATTCAACCTCATTATTTCAAGCCATTTATTGGAGGTGAATGTAATAGGGATGATTTGTTCAAGAGTTCCGTTGAGCTAGGTGAGTGTTAGAGGCGTAGAGCATAGCTTTGTGAATTCTCCTTGTGTAAAGGAGATTGGAAACTATGCTGTCTCACCCATAAACATTTGAGCAGTGCTTTTAGCCGTGTGTTGCTAAGAAAAACATGTTTGATGGTTTCTTCTGAGTAGCAGAATGATAACATGAACCATTGAGTTCTCTGTGTGAAATCCTAATAAGCATTTTCTTGCGAAAATAGTGTAAAATTTACTTGCAAACTCAAGAATGTGGATGTTCATCTTATTGGTTCATCTTATTGGTCAATCTAAGTTTCTTTGACGTTAAAACTTAAAACCACCATCCTTTCGTTGCCTTCAACAATATCTTATCGGCTACAACTTGATTAGAAAGTTCACGACTTTTCATATGATCTAGAAAATGAAGGTGACAAGACTTTCCCAAAACCTACTGCATTGAGTGTAAAAAAGTCTAATGCATCTAGAGACAGAAATCATCATAATTTGATTTTGAAAACCATGTTGATCTTGTAAACAATACAGAATATTATTATTATGGGCAATGTAGTCAGTAATCTATTTGTAACTTGAAAATATTTCCTTCATTCCTAATTGGTAGTCATTTTAGTTAAATGTAAATTTCTTAATTAATTTTCATTTAGTTCGAAAGTGGAGGAAATGATAGTTGTGAGGAGACGGACTCAAATTCTTCTAAAAATATGTGCAAACATGCTCACAGGAGTAGAGCATTTCATATCCTCTTTGTTATTAGGCGCTCCATGACTTATTTATAATTTTTCATAAAATCAACTATTTATACCATTTTATTAAATTTAGGAGTTATTTTTTAATTTTACACAAAATCGGATTTTCTATTTTACACCAACCTAATAACAATTGGAGAGAGAAACAATTAAGATGGAAGAAAAAGTGTTTTGAGGGCCATGCAAATGTAAGTCGAGGCGAAGTTTATTAGAGACTATTAAGGGGTTGGCATTTACAGGCCCGTGTAGTGCCAACAATGGTGGTCTGTATCTGGCTTGTCTGGCTGAACCTTTTGCACCTGCGCTCCACCACGCTCCCTTCCAATTTTAGAATATCTCTCATGGCTCTCTCTGCCTGCTTAACACAGTCTGAACAAGCTGGCGAATCGTTATCGCCCGTTAACTCCATTCGAACCACCATTTGCTTTCTTTCAGCGAATCACTATCCCCGCCCCGTGCTCCGTTGTCAACTCAGCGCATCCATCAAATCACATAAATCCTACGCTCTAGAAGTGAAGAAGAGGTATAATCTCATAATTTTTTTTTATAAAATTCCAAATTTTATATGTTTCTTTGATATTTTCAACCAAATCATAATAAAGATTTAATTTTCTAATCCTAAAACATTTAGTTCTTTTTATTAGTAAATTTATAATTATTTTATTAAGGTGGGGAAAAAAGAGTTTTTGTATAAAAGTACTTTGAATACTAAGTTTGAAGTTGGAATGTGTATATGTCGTATGTTCATAGTACATATGTACCCTAAGCCTTATATTTGAGTACAAGAGTACTCTACGAATATTGAATTTTAGTTGATATGGCACATGATGTATTCGAGTACATATGTACTCTAAAGCACTTTATATTTGAGTACGAGTATACTAAATCACGAATTTTGTGTTGAAATGTGTATTTGATGTGTTTATAGTATATATGTACTCTAAAAGCATATATATAGTACAAGTACTCTAAATATTGAATTTTCACTTGAAATGTGTATATGATGTGTTTAGAGTACATATATACATTAAGCACCTATTGGAGTATAAGTACTTAAAGATAAAGATTTGAGTACACATATACTCATAAGACAAGTATTTGAGTTACGAATATGTTTACAATTTTTTATAAATGCAATATGTACTCAAATGTCCCACATTTAATATACATGTACTCTATAAAATGTATAGTGGCAGTCAATATGTTTAAATATTTTGAGTACATGTAGTATAAATGAGAGATCACTTTTATTGGGTGTCTTGTAAATAAAACGTCAGACATTAATTACATACCTTTCTCTATTGACCGTGTCCCCATGAAAACCGCCTCAATACTTCTATAAATATCTCTATATTTCAAGTTGCCTTCGGCCCGGTAGCGCCCGGGTCGATGCGTTAATAGATTTGATGGGCGGCATCCTGAGCACGCGCGGGGTCTTTCCGGCCGTTTTGTCATCCTTCGGCGTGCTAAAACAAGAAACTTCAGTGGGTCGCCCACGTCCATGGTACGAGGTCAAGCACGCTTAACATTGGAGTTCTTATGAGATGAGCTTAAAAAAAAAGATGTATTTTGGTGATATGAATAGTATCAATCAAATCTTATCAAACATATCCTGCGCCACACACACATAACTTTACCAGCACGTACACATACACATTTTTGCGGTCGGGTATTCTGACTCTGGCTTAAATACTTTCAGCGTCGCCGTTGACCCTTGTAGCATCCGAGTGGTACCATCCGTGTGAGATTCTAGAGGTGGATTTGCTACGGCCTCGAAGTGTCGAACTTTACGCGCGTAGCATGGTTCGCGATTCAGGGGGCGGCTTTGCTCACGATACCATTTAGCCTTACGGCCCGGCGCGCGTCGATACGTTAATAGATATGATGGTGACCTCGCGAGCCACCACGAGTCTTTCCGGCCGCGTTTGTCATCACTCACGTGCTCACGAGAGAAACTTCCCGATTAGATTCGCCCGTCCAGGTACCACCCAGGTCGGCTGCAGCTTAACATTGGAGTTCTTATGAGATGGCGTCCGAGAAAAGAAGATGCATCTTGGTGATATATTGATGCCGTCAAATCTTATCAAACATATCACACGGCACACGCACACACATACACATTTTTGCGTCGGGTATTACCGAGGTTGAGGAAGGTATGCCATTTTAAAACTGCGATTAATCATTAAGTCTTGGGGATCCGCACGATTCTAATTTTATCGTAGTGGCTGATCGACTTGATCGTGGTCAGAATGCGGAGGCCCTCGAGCATCGTCGACTTCTACACCCTCGACCTCAAGCCCATCCGAGCCGTTGACATCCCCTCGGCTAGAGTCGGAATATGGATTCAAAGTTGGCTAGTAAGCCGGGTAAGCACCGAGATCTGAGCCGCATTAGCGGGGCCGGCCTTGTCAGACCTCGACCCAAGCTCATCCCGGACAAGACAGACAAACGCCCCTCGCGTGGTGATCACCAGCAGCCTTGGCGTATTAGGCCTCGGCGGTCTCGGATCGAGGGCAACATATGTGAAATAATGATGGCCCAAACCCACAGTAGATAGGCACGACAAAAAATCCACCTTGTCGGTGGCAAATGTAGGGATTCAGCAATCCCCTTTCACCATCGGCCCGGATCATGCTAGCGGCTCACAGAGAACCTTGGGGAGACATCGTAGTCACCCCGACGGTAGTCGAGTCATAGAAACTATGCCTAGAGACGGGGATAACGCGAAAGGTCCCATTGGAGAAAACCGATCGTGGAGGCAAGGGAGAGCCAATCATGCGTAATGAAAGGTCCCACTTATAGGAGCCCATACAATACAAGACAAGCGTCATGGCTCGGTTGTGATTATAACACAAAACATTTGTGATGTTTGGGGCGTGCTGATATCTTGAGTTATAAAAAAAGTGGATGAACTTCGAGAACATTGCTTAAAGACATCACCCCGGCCGAGGAGGAATAATCCAAACCTGATGCGTTGTTGCCATTCTCGGCGGTTAAGCGTTGCGATCTTGAGAGGGTTCAGAATGCCCAAGTTTAAAACTTTCAGCGGACATGGAGATCCGGGCAATCACCTTAAAGCTTTCGATTCGCAGCTATCTTTTTGGGCCAGCGGGCGTAAGTCTCTTGTAAGGCGTTCAGTAACTTATTGGGTGAGGGCTTTGAAATGGTTCCACAAATTGCCATCCGATTCCATCGATTGCTGGCAGGATATAGTGGACTTATTCATGGATAAATATGGGGCTTCGATAGTGGCTGACGAGGATGAAAGAACCCTCATGGAGTTGCAACAAAAACCAAGGGAAACTTTGAGGAGCTTCGCCACAGTTGGAAAGTGGCAACTAATATCCCAGTGGCCAATGAAAAGAGGTTGCACTATGATCCTCGTTTCTTTCATGGATAGATATGGCCCTCTCGAGAGAAAAACTTGTGTTGGAGCCTCTATTACCCCCCAAGCAGTACATCCCGAGCTTCGTAATCAATACATTAAGCTGAGAGGAGGTGACTTCTTTTCGGATGAATATTTGCCCCGGTCGGAGAAAGCGAAAGGGAGAGAGGGACGAGAGCGGAAGAAATCATCCCGAAGATGGGACAAGTGTGGGATGCCTCAATCCCAGGCCAGGCGAGGCACTTCCCGGAAGACGGGGGTAATATCTCCCGAGAAAGAGTATAGCGGCGGTAAGTTTCAGAGAATTCGCCTGCACGCTTTGAGGTTGGAAGAATCATGCCTGATTGGAGGATAAGAGAATACTCCCCGAGGCCAAGAAAAAATAAAATCTCGCTCCAAATCGGAGGATGAAAAAAATACTACAACTATACAAGGATCACCTTG
The DNA here is from genome assembly GCA_019722365.1 of Lithospermum erythrorhizon. NCBI lineage: Eukaryota > Viridiplantae > Streptophyta > Magnoliopsida > Boraginales > Boraginaceae > Lithospermum > Lithospermum erythrorhizon. The sequence continues at coordinate 55,094 of JADFUC010002212.1, read as the reverse complement.
CGACAGCGATCCTGGGTTCTTTGGCCCAGTCGAAAAGCTAATTAGTCGAGAATTATTGGGGAGTTTGTGAAGAAAATGGCAGCCCCTCGAGACAAAGGGAGAGGACTCTCCCACTTAGCGATAATCGCTTCAGGAGCAGTCCTCCCTTCATCCTCTATGAGGGAAGAGTTGACACAATTTCGGGTGGTATAGGAGGAGGAGGTGACACCTCGAATGCTCGGAGAAAGTATGCAAGGAGGCGATGTATCACGTTAGCTGATAGCCCAGCCCCGGATCGAGAACCGATTTCCTTCTCGAAAGCGAGGAACTTGTGGGAAGTGGAACTCCCCGATGATCCTCACAGTCATTAGCCCCATCATAGCCAATTCGTTTATTTGAATGCTAGTTATTACGGTGGTCGGCGGATATTCTCCCATCTACAAAACATGATCGAATGGGACTCCCAAGCAGCTAAAACCGGTATCTACGCCATTGGCCAGGGGTTCACGGGGGCATTCTATACCCCCACCGGTATAGGCGGGTGGATGTCACCATGGGCAAAGTCCCGGAGACGGCGATAAAATAGCACTACGGTGTGGACATCCCGGATCGCCGTGCAATGGACTGGACTCATCGGAAGGCCAGATTTGCTCAATGCTCTTAGGGCAATAGTTTCTCCGCTCCGTTTGAAGATGAAGTTCCCCCACCCGGTGAAGGAGTGGGAGAAGATTTCAGGAACCAAAGAAGGCTGGGTATGCTGACTTCCCGATACCGGGGGTGTCACTCTTGTGTGCCCCCACCGGCCAGAGAAAAAAAGAACTAGGGATGCTTATACTTGTTTTGAAGATCCAGGAGGGGTCGAGATAATGATCCTAAAGAAGGGAGTTACGAGGCGAGGGGGCGCGTGAGGAGCTGGTCGATCAGATTAGGGAAGGGGAAGAACTCGAAGACTTTCAAAATAGAGGCACAAACCTCCTCCCGGCTATCAGGGAACCTTATGCACCTCTTGCTTGTGATCTGAGGAGGAGTGCTGCATGGGGTCGAGGAGGATATGCCGAGGTAGATGCGAGCTCTTATTTCACTTATTTCTGTGCCAAGCCTTCGGGCACATTAAAAGCGAGAAAAGAGGAACTTTTCCGATGAAAAGAACCTCGCCATACAGAAGGAGGTCGAGGAGCTGATAGCGGCGAAGGCAATCCGAGAGCTCCAGTTTCCTGAGTGGATAGCCAACGTGGTTATGGTGAAAAAACCAAACAACAAATGGAGGATAATGCTTGGCTGATTTTGCCAATCTCGACAAAGCGTGCCAAAGACTATTATCCGTTGCCTTGCTTAGGAAGGTTGAGTGTGAGGAGTTCGGATGGATCTTGTTCATGATGCCTCGGTACCATCAGATATTCTTGCATGAGGAGGATCAGGAAAAAACTGCCTTTATCACCAAGTACGGCCTCTTGTTGGAGGTAATGCGCTCCCGTTTGAAATGCAGGCCACTTATCAACGAATGGTAAATCGGTCGTTCGGGCGGTGGAGAAATATGGAGATCTACGTCGACGATATGCTCATAAAAAGCCGGCGAGGGGCGACCACTTGGAAAATTTGAAGGAGACTCTTGAAGTGTTGAAATCATCATTTCTGAGGATAAATCCCGAGAAGTGTTCCTTTGGGGTTACCTCGGGAAAGTTCCTCGGCTTTATGATAAGCAGGCGAGGGATCGAGCCCAATCCGGATAAGATCGATGCCATCTTGAGAATGGAGCCCCCCACTTCATACAAAGGGGTCCAAAAGTTGCGGGATGTTTGTGACTTTAGTGATTAAATGCTCCAAATCAGTGATCGAAATCTGCCATTTTTAGAAAAAATTCGACAGGCCTCTAGAGAACCTTTTTTATGGGATGTAGAGTGTGGTAAGGCCTTTGAAGAATTGAAAGACTATTTGGGATCTAAAACGCTTACCGGCTAGAGCCGAGTATTTTTCTTAACTTTAATTCGGATGGAGATGCGGATAGAGGCTGCGCTGCTGAACTACTCTTTCTCTTGAAAATCGGACCTCTCGAGTAGAATCTCGGACTTCTTTTGTTCCAGCTTCTCGACCGCTCGAAATCATTCCATCGAGAGGTACATAGCATGTGATGCCTCATTTGAAATAAGAGAACAGCCATCATCGGTTGAAATAAAATTAGAGAAAGGCACGAAGAAGGTAAAAAAGAGAAATACTTGTTGATGAAGACGAGTGGGGGATGGCACCTTTATCGCTCCGAGCACCTCCGCCCTTAGCATACAATTCTTGAGCAGTCTGCTTTGCCGGTTGTGTTGGACGAGGACGTCGAGTCGTCAACGCCTCCACGCGAAGAGTTTGTGGGGTATCCTACGAAGAAAGGATGGTCACTTTTGTATCCTCTTGATTGGGCGGATATGCGGATGATGAGGCGAGAGTTAGTCGAGGCTTGTCTTGAGGAGGCATCCCGGGATACCATGATAGACGAGGCGGGGAATCGAATTCATCACGGGTCCCCTCGGGCCTTGGGGCTTCGGTAGGCTCGAACACATCTCTTTAAATCTAGTCGAGGCCACGGTTGTCTCTGAGGCGGGAGGGGGTCGGCTCCGGGCTTGCGACCCGTTCTGGCGTTGCTTTGTGGAGGTCCCGACACCACCGCCTTATAGTTAACTTTACTAGGGGTGGGGGTGAGCTCCGTGTTGGCAAGAAGGAGATCGCCTACGAAACAAGGAAAGTACATCAGTCATTTTATAGGAAGATGAAAAAGGCACTTACAAAGAAAAAAGTACCTAGTGTCATTTCGGAATTAGCCCCATTTGGGCCGCTTTCGCCAAAAGCGACTTGTCAGCGACCTCGGGGTGAAGGCTTCGGGGGCAAAGGTTGAGTGAACCGTCTACAACCGAAATTCGAATCAGGGGCGTCGTCGGAGGCATTTTTGAGAAAATATACCGGTGCCACCTTGTGGGGCTCCCCTTTTCGGGTTTCTCGGAGTACAGGACATTTTTTACTCCCGGTCGGGGGTGAAAGAATGTCAGAACCCCTTGATGGACGACGTTGAAGAATCTCGCGAAGAAGTTCTGGATTGAGCACCACTCCCGGATAAGCATCCTACTTAAAAGCGTGCTTGGCGGCCCGGTGAAGGGCCCTAGTTTTTCCAGAAACCGATGGCATTAAGTATTGAGTTGACGAGCAGCGTGCTCTGTTGTAACCCATAGTTTTAAGAACTCCCGAGAAGATCGGGGTATAGCCTTCCCGAGTTCGTCAAGTCTCGCCGAGAAAGGGCTATGTAATACAGCGGATCGATGGAGTATCGATCTCTTATGAAGCGAAGGTGGGTCCTCACAACTGCACTCTGTTGGGTTCTGCTTCTGAACCCCTCTAGAGTTTGGGAATCCCCACACGGGCTCGTTGACCTACAAATCGGCCTCGGATGTTTTGAGGTCTTCGCCTTTTTAGGCTTCCTCTTCGGCCCCTCCCCAATGGGCATCTTTCTCTTCGTCAGAGGGGTTTTTGGTTTTACGGCGGCCTGCAGTAGCCGGGTTCGATGGTACCGGCATCAAAATCTCTCCCACCTTAGCATTCCATAGGGACCCAAGCGGGGGCTCTCAGGACAGCACCCTGCGCATTATCACCGTCGTCGAGAATCGGAAAAATACAGATTTGCTTAGGCAGGTAATATACTATGAGGATTAGAGGTGGGGAAAAAGGGAATTAACCATTAAAGGTATTCTCCCCAAAGGGAAGCCCTGAAGTCTAATGCCATTACCTCTTAAGCAGTTACATCCAGCCACGCTTTCACCCGGTAAATTTGGAGCGTCTTTGAGTGTTCTTGTTCTCCATTTTAATTCATCTTCTTGAAGAGATTCAAAGTACAGAGGGAGAGAAGGTTGATTTTGTTCTGAGAAATTGGGGGAATTTGCTATATCAATTCGATAAAAATAGCGAAGTATAAAAAGTTGACAGATGTATACCTTTTAAAAGGAAGGAGAGGAGAATACGAATGGTCGGGGGAGTTTGGGGGCCAATGAGGTATTAATGCACGCTAATCGGTTTAATACGGGCTGTGCCTTACCATTTCAAAAGAGAAAAATGGCGGCAATAATAAATTCGGTAGTAAAGAGCGGTGATATAAATGAGATACTTTTATTGGGCCTCTTGGCCCCAGTAGAGAACGATAAGCATTAATTACCAGCCTTTTTGTCCCATCCATAGGGTATTGATACGTGTCCCCCTTTAACCGCCTTAAACCTCTATAAATATCCCCTATATTTGATGTTGAAAGGGAATGCCATTTTAAAACTGCTGATTAATTACTAAGTCTTGAACTCCCTGCATACAAATTCTAACTTTATCGCCGGAGTAGCTGCGACCGACTTGATGCGTGGTCTAGGTACAGGCCTCGGCATCGCGACTTCATGCATCACCCTCGGCATCAAGCGCATCCGAGTCGCGACACGTCACCGGCCGAATTCGAGATTATGGATTCAAAGTTGGCTAGTAAACGGGTAAGCACACCCGGATCACGGGCGCGTGTGAGGGCCGAGGCCGGTGGGACCTGGAGCCCAGGCTCGTCCCCGGATACAAGGCAGGACAAAGCGCCCGCCGGCGTGGTGATCGCCGCAGCGGTGATGACAGGCCTCCCGGCCAGGTCATGGATCGAGGGCAAGAGATGTGATAATGTGATGGCGAACCCACCGGTAGATGGACCACAGCTGACAGAAATCCACCGCATCAACCAGAACCCGGCCACATTTGTTACTCGCTTACTCAACACTATTATTACCCCATAACTATAACTTTATCAAGAAAATCAAAACCCCAAGAAGAAAACCAGTTAAAGTCAAATCTTGCTTTAAAAAGTCGCAACCCATGTATGCATTATGCATGTTAATATAATTGTAAGTTTTGCTAGACACTCCTAAGACTACAAGTTGCATTTATTAGTCTGAACATCAGATTGGTTAGTTAAGAAGTAATTAAAGTTTCTTTCAAAATTATAAATGTTGTTCGATTTTCATCATGTAAGAAATTCCTAGAAAAGTTTCAAATTGATCTAGTACTTAGTCTAGTGATTAGAAAGTTTTTTAAAATTAAAGAATGTTTATACGATTTCATCATGTAAGCGGGTTGATTTTCAAAAGATATATTTTGCTCAGACCAACTAAAAAAGTTAAAAATTAAATATTCCATTAATTTTTGTCATTTATCAATTTACGGACTATATAGAAAAATGTGGTTGGGCGACATTGTTTAGTAATTATGAGGTTACTAAAATGAGATGAATAATTGAAAAATACTCTATAGTTAATAAGTGGGTATTATTGCTAATGTTGAGAGAGAGGAGAAAAGAGGAGCAAATGTAGAAGATAGCTGAACAAAGAAATCTCTCCTCAAATAAATTTAATTGTCTTTTAAATTCAATTGTGTTTTCTAATACTCCGTAGTAATTAACTACATACCATCATTATTTGATGGTTAGCGTTTTCTATAATATAAGCCAATTATCCCCATTTATCGAAGTATAATTGTATTAAATTGATTATTATTCGAATAATACAATTTTGGATGCTAATATTATACTAAAAATATTACTACATACATGATTGACTATTATTTAAGTTTATAAAAACTTATTATTTTCTATCAGATAATAAATTAATAATAATAATATTATTAATAATTTAAGTAATGCTTAATAAAAGTATCTTTGAAATAAATGTACTCGAAAAACAAAACAAATATTATCCACAAAAAAAGTAATCTGGTCGTGCTATAAAATTTATACTAATGAAATTTTTTTTAAAACATATTTAATCATTGTGTTTTATCGTAATTTTTCATCTTATATTTAAAATTATTCATGATCCAAACTATCCCTTCAAAAATAAAAATATTAATTAAAAAAAGAAAAAATGTCGAAATGTAAGTTTTACTTGATTTTAGAATAATTTTAGTAAACATAAAATGTATCAAATATTTGATTAAATGTGATGCATCCTTGCGTCTCGTTCACCCAGTGTAATAAATATTCCTTAAACATATATAAGTCATCCAAACTCCAAAGATGTAGAAATATTGAATAGAAAAGAGAAATATCGAAAATTGTATTAAAATCAAATTCAATCGTACGAAATGCAAGACTTCGGCCCGTAAAGGTTTAGGGCTCTAAAATTCTACATAGCGAAATGTAATATACAGATTATGTAGTCCGTAAAAGATATAACAAATTTAATGTTGCTTGGCCAAATGGTTTGCAAGTGAGACTAGAACAATGACTGATGTTGACGGCTTGTGTGATTTTGTTACAAAAGTCAATGGGGTTGCTGACCCCGTCCAGATTTATCATATAATCTCTCGGTTTTCACTTGGATTCCTGATTTCTGAGAATAAATCAGTTGTTTTCCATTGTTCAATTCCTGATTTCTGGGGATTGTCTTGCTGTTTGACTGTAACAAATGATAATAATGGTTGTTACTTTTGCAATGATAGAGTTTCACACTGCTAGTGATTCTTGTGTTGTCAATCGATCAGTACACCTTTTTCATGAACATGCAATTGGTAAAATTCAAGTGGATCATTTCAAGCAGACTACGTAAACAATTGAACTAGTCAATAGTTAGTTAGATTATTGCTCAATTCTAGCTAGTTGTTAGGTCATTTGAATAAACAGATTCTGAGATAAGGATCATGCATTAGTTAGTTAGTTTGTTTCCTTATTCAACTCCTTTCCAGTAGCTAGTAACGTTAGGATTTGTAAGCTATAAAAGCCATCTTAAGTTCATTGAATAAAGGTGATGAAAGGCATCAAACTTGAGCACAAGTTATAGTTTATTTGTCTTTAAGCATTGTATTTGCATATACATTGTGTAATTGTCTAGAAATTCAACAAATTAATTGCTCCGAGTTTGGCGAAGCAGGTGTGAAACACATTTCCTAAGCAAACCTTGCCAGGAAAGAGAGAATGAGTGAGGATAAGTCTCTTATCAAAGTTCCAAAATTTGAAGGTCATTACGACCACTGGAGTGAGCTAATGGCGAACATGTTAAGAGCAAAAGGGCTATGGGGAATGGTGGAAAGAGGATTTGTGGAACTCTAGATGAAAGCTTATTGAATGAGGACCAGAGGACTCTCCTAAATGAAGCAAGAATGCAAGACTGTCAGGTAAAGCATTACCTATTTCAAGCTCTTGATAGATGTGTATTTGAGCAGATCTTAGATAGGAGCACATCTAAAATTGTGTGGGAGTCACTGAAAAAGAAGTATAGTGGGAATGATAAGGTAAAGAAAGCCATGAGAAACAGCTTGAAGAGAGAATTTGAGTTGGCTGAAATGAATAGAGGAGAAACTGTAGAGAATTACTTTGGTAGAATCACTGCAATTGCTAATAAGTTAAGAAGTAATGGAGAGGAGATGAAAGACAATGTTATAGTGGAGAAGATTTTGAGAACATTATCAGATCGATTCACATATGTTGTAGTATCTATAGAAGAATCTCATGACATAGAGGAAATGACAGTAGATGAACTACAAGGGATTCTAAGCTTACATGAAAAGAAGTTTGACAGGCCAAGGAAAGAAAAGAGTGATCAGGTGCTGCAGGTGGATGATAAATATGGAGGAAGACCAGGAAGGGGAAGAGGGAACTATAGAGGAAGAGGTAGAGGTGGAACCAGCAGAGGAGGAGGCAGGAGTAACTTCAACAAATCAACTGTTGAATGTTACAAATGCCACAAACTAGGACATTTCCAATATGAATGTCCTATGTGGAATAGGGAGGTAAATTACACTGTTGAGGAGGAGGAAGATGAACTACTGCTAATGGCTAAAACAGGAGATGATAATATCAAACAAGACTCTTGGTACATAGACTCTGGATGCTCCAATCACATGTGCAGAGAAGAAAGGATGTTCTCAACTCTAGACAAGAACTACACTCATACTGTGAAACTAGGAAACAATGACAAGTTGCAGGTCATGGGAAAAGGGAATGTGAGATTTAGCCTAAAAGGGACTTCATATACTATTTCTGAGGTATATTTTGTGCCAGACTTGAAAAGCAATCTCCTTAGTGTAGGACAATTCCAAGAGAAAGGTCTAACAATCTTGTTTAAAGAAGGGATGTGTAGCATTTTCCATCCAACTAGAGGAGAGATCATCAAGTCAAAGATGAGCTTGAATAGAATGTTTTCACTGACAACTGAAAAGAATAAGCAACAAGAAGGAGAATGTTTACAGATTGCATCTGAGGACTCACTCATGCTGTAGCATCAGAGGTATGGGCACTTAAATTTCCAAGGACTCAGAACACTCAAGAACAAGAACATGGTCATTGGACTACCAAAGATTGACAATCAGAAAATTATCTACACAGATTGTCTGAATGGGAAGCAGACTAGACAACCAATACCAAAGCAATGTAATTGGAGAGCTGACAAAGTGCTAGAGCTGATACACTCAGACATATGTGGACCTATAACTCCAACCTCAAACAGTGGTAAGAAGTATTTCTTGACATTCATTGATGACTGTAGTAGAAAAGGATGGGTGTACTTGTTGTTGAATAAATCAGAAGCCTTTAGTTGTTTCAAGGGATTCAAAAGCATGGTTGAAAAGGAGTCAGGAGAGCTAGTAAAATGTTTAAGGACAGACAGAGGAGGTGAATACATGTCAACTGAGTTTGTTGAATTCTGCAAGGAGCATGGAATCAAGAGGCAACTCACTACTACATACACTCCTCAGCAAAATGGAGTGGCTGAGAGAAGAAATAGAACCATCATGAATATGGTGAGATCAATGCTATCTACAAAAGAAATGCCTAAGTATTTGTGGACTGAAGCTGTAGTATGGACAGTATATGTGTTGAATAGGTGTCCAACATTGTCAGTGAAAGATAAAACACCTCAGGAGGCTTGGAGTGGAACAAAGCCAACTGTAGAGCATCTTAAGGTGTGGGGCTACCTGGCTCATGTTCATATTCCAAAGGTACAAAGAAGCAAGTTAGATAAGAGGAGTGCAATATGTGTATTTCTGGGAATGAGCAGTGGAACAAAAGGTTACAGGCTATACAATACAGAAACAAACAAGATCATTGTAAGCAGAGATGTAGTCTTTGAAGAAAGCAAAAAATGGAATTGGAATGGAATTGCTGGTCCACAAGAAGGTGAGGAACTGAAATGGGAAGAAGATGACATAAATGAACCAGTCAAGATTCACAATGAAATTCATGACATTCAAGTAGAAGGCCAAGATAGAGAACATACTGATGAACAAGAAGAACCAGCAAATGAGCAGGAACATGAACAAAACACCATTGTCACAAATGAGGAGAATGATGATCAAGGGAGAGTAACTCCTGCTCCCAGAAGGAGTCACAGAACTCCAAGATGGATGAGGGATTATGTGAGTGGTGATGGGCTGAGTGATGATGAAGTAAATCTAGTGCAGGGAATTGATCATGAAGATCCAATGTTCTTTGAAGAGGCTGTGAAATACAAAAAATGGAGAGAAGCTATGGATGCAGAAATCAACTCAATTGTCAAGAACAACACATGGACTCTAACTGAACTACCTAAACAGGGAAAGAAGATTGGAGTAAAGTGGATATACAAAACAAAGAGGGATGAGAATGGAAAAATAATCAAACACAAGGCTAGATTGGTGGCAAAAGGCTATGTTCAAAGGGAATGAATAGACTACACTGAGGTGTTTGCACCAGTAGCAAGGATGGATACTGTGAGGATGTTCATTAGCAATGCTGCAAATCAAGGCTAGAAGATTCACCAGTTAGATGTCAAGTCTGCCTTTTTGCATGGAGAATTGAGTGAAGAGGTATTTATTGAGCAGCCTGAAGGTTATGTAATGAAAGGAGATGAACACATGGTGTACCAGTTACATAAAGCATTGTATGGACTAAAACAGGCTCCAAGAGCCTGGTTTAGCAAAATTGAAAGACACTTCTTGAATGAGGGATTTCAAGAATGCACAAGTGAAAACATACTGTTTACTAAGAGGGATGCAGAGGGATCCATGATCATAGTAAGCTTGTATGTCGATGATCTCATCATCACTGGAAACAATGAAGAACTGATGCTACAGTTTAAGGCCTCAATGGTTAAAGAGTTTGATATGACAGATTTGGGAAGAATGAACTACTTCCTGGGAATTGAAGTTGTGCAACTGAAAAATGGCATCTTCATTTGTCAGAAACAATATGCATAAACTATTTTGAAGAGGTTTGGAATGACTGAGTGTAATGTAGTGAGCACTCCAATTGCAACTGGTGTTAAAATTGATCAAGACAGATCAGGAAAGCAGGTGAATGAAACTCAGTTCAAGCAAATGGTGGGAAGCCTCATGTATCTGACCTCTACAAGGCCAGACATCATGTATGCTACATGCTTGATAAGTAGATACATGAGCTGTCCAACTGAACTTCACTTGCAGGTTGCTAAGAGGATAATGAGGTACTTGAAAGGCACCACTCAGCTTGGCATATACTACCAGAAATCAAGTGAAACTCCAGGACTGCAGGCTTATACAGATAGTGATTATGCTGGAGATTATGATGATAGGAAGAGCACAAGTGGCTATGCCTTTATTCTAAACTATGGAGCTGTAGCATGGGCATCTAAGAAGCAACCTATAGTTACATTATCAACCACAGAGGCTGAGTTTGTAGCTGCAACTGCTTGTGTCTGTCAGCTCATTTGGATGAAAAGAATCTTGAAAACACTGGGACATGAAGAAGAGGAATGCAGTGTCATTTACTGTGACAATAGCTCCAACAATTAAACTATCAAGAAATCCTGTAATGCACGGTCGAAGCAAGCATATTGATGTGAGGTACCATTTCTTAAGAGACCAAGTAAAGAAAGGACGCATCACTCTGGAACATTGCAGCAGTGAAGATCAAGTAAATTTGGCGTCTTAACAAAACATGAAAGGTGGACATCTTTCTCGGCTTAAAGCGGCAGGGATGATGGGCGGCGAAGTAAGTTGAAAGTTGAGCACTCCCAACTTAAGGGAGAGATTGAAGTGAAATTGCGTGGATCATTTCGAAGCGAGACTCCGTGCGGCGATTTGGAGATGGTCAATAGTTAGTTAGATTATTGCTCAATTCTAGCTAGTTCTTTGGAGTCGTTGGTCACTTGAGATCCGAGATAAGGATCATGCATTAGTTAGTTAGTTTGTTTCCTTATTCCACTCTTTCCAGCCTTCATGCGTCAAAGTTTGTAAGCTATAAAAGCCATCTTAAGTTCATTGAATAAAGCTGATGAAGACTGTCAAAACTTGAGCACAAGTTATAGTTGTTGTCTTCAAGCTTGTGTATTTGCATATACATTGTGTGGTGTCTACGAAATTCAGCGACAATGCAACAAAATTAATAACGAATAAGAAAGTCAATTGGCGTTAGCGTGGCTAGCGAACCCCGGGCCTCGGTGGGCGGATTCGAGGATTGACCACGCCAATTCGGTTCGTATTATTTGGCCTGAGCGGCCCAGTTCGTTAAGTGGGACGGACCGGAACCTAAGGTGGGCCGAGGCCTTGTGATTCGAGGCCCACAGTAACGATAGTACCGTTTTGAAATATTTGCACAAAAAAAATAAATATGAAGGTAATAATTAGTTGGGCAGCTAGGCGCTATGATGGAAGAATAAGGTTTGAGCAGGTAAACCAAGTGACTAATTTGACTAATATGTGTATAATAATAAATGAAGTTACTCTGATTTCAAATAATATATAAATAAAAGCATAAGACTGATAATATATTATCCTTCAAATAATACAACACATTTCTAATTAAAAACTATTTCAACATAGTAATAGATAACAATTTAAGTATTATTTAATATATTATCTTTATTTGATATAGTATCCTTGAAATAATTGATGATTCTATTTAAATTATTAAAAGAGAAATATTCATGATAATATTGTATTCATGAAATATTCATGTTAATATGTGCATAATTATAAATCAAGTGATTTAGTTTCAAATAATATACGTATAAACAAAGAAAATAATATACGTCTGAATCTAAGTTATTTAATATTATGATATATTATTCTATGGAAATAAAGTAATAAGATTCTATCAAATAATACCAAACTTATTATTCTATCAAATATATTAAATAATACCAAATCTAAGTTATTTAGTATGATATATTATTCTATCCAAATAAAGTAATAAGATTCTATCCAAATAATACCAAACTTATTATTCTATCAAATATATTAAATAATACCAAATCTAAGTTGTTTAGTATTATGATATATTATTCTATCAAATAAAGTATTAAACCGCTGTTTTATCATATTTAGATAGTAAGTTTATACTCTTAACATTTATTTATAACTTCGATTTCAATACTAAATGATGCTATTGAATTGAATAGTGTGTGAAAGCGGTACCTGTTTCATTCAAATGGTACAGCGTTTATCGCGATTTTGAGAATTGTGTGTTAAAAGCGGTACGTTTGAATGAATATTCGCGTTTAATTCAAGCGGTACAACGTTTAATTCGAGATGATGTACGTTTGAGAATTATTTGGAATTATTTATTGAAGGATAATATATCAAATGGTAAAAAGTATATTAAATATTACCGTATCTAAGTTAATTATCAATACGTTGAAATGATTTTAATTAGAAATATGTTTATTGTTTAAAGGATAATATATTATTGAATCTTATGCTTTATTCGTATGTATATTATTTGAAACTTAATAATTTGATTTATTATTATACACATATTAAAAAACTATTTCAACAATTTGATCGATTTTTCCTTCAAATTAATAACTTAGAGTTTGGTATTATTTGATAGAATAATATATCATAATACTAAATAACTTAGATTTGGTTAAATAATATATTGTTAAGTTTGAGGTTAAATAATATGTATTTTATAGCTATATATTATTGAATATTATGCTTTTATTATCGTATATTATTTGAAACTAAAGAACTTGATTTATTATTATACACATATTAACAAATGCGTCAACTTCTTCTGATAGTTCTATAGCTTTATCTTGTAAAGGTCGAAAGGTTCGAAATCGCCACTCTTCTGCGTTTATTTTTTGAGTGCTTAATATGTCAAATTTTGAAACTAATAAGCAGACATTGGCTAATCGACGTGGTACCGTTTGGTGATAAGCGATACCACGTTAAGGCCCGCTTTAAAAGTGGGCCTCGAACCGGGCAAAGGGGCCGATAGCCTCTTGGGCCGGCCCGACCCGGTTAGATTAAGGGGCATTAGGCCCGTCGAGACATTACGGACCGGCCGGTTCGATCGATGAAATTTGGTAGGTTCGTTAGCCACGTTTGGTGACAACATCGATAGAATATAAACTTCTTGAATCCAGCAAGTGATACATAGTAATACTCGTAAAATATACTCACGGAATCCCGTAAAATGAGTACCAATATACACATTTTTCACCCTCAAATTTTATTAAATTAGAGATTCATATTTCTCAGGAGTATATTTTACTAAAAAAAATTATATACTCGGAATACATTTGTACTCGAATGTGAATAATAGTTTTAGTCTGTTGATGTGGTGGATTTTATACGTGACCCGTCTCTTTGGTGGGTTTTGGTGTTGAAATCGGCGAAATTGATTCCGCCTTTTGTTGTGCCCGTTGCGACAATTATGTATCAATTAATTTACGGTTTGGTTAAGTAAGTTACGAACTTAGTGTTCCCTTTGTAATTGTATATTACTAGTGGGTTCTGCACGATAATTTAAGAGGGTTATGAGCGATTGCTAGATCTTACTCATTAATCGTTATAATAGTAATTGGTTCATTATTATTATACAACTTACTATTATCGAGCCTAGAAGATCACGCACATACGGTGACGTTGAATTATATTTCATGTATGAAATTAAACTACATTTGCTAAATTGAGAGTTGATTGTAATCAACGAATATTCTCAATTGGAAAATTTTACATTGATAATGTAAAATATAAATTGGATGAACCGAATTAATTAATTAGTCAATTGAATTAATTTGATAGTTAGTTGAGCTTGTTAGTTACTATTAACAACTTGTTAGTGTTTGATTTTACTTAACGGTTTAATTAAATTTAACGAGTCGGCTCATTAAGCTATTCGGTTGGGCTTTTAGGTTAGACATGTATAAGCTAAGCTTATTAGATTTTTCATAAGATAATTCATGAAATGAAAAAACTTAGCCTCCTCCACATTTCCCAAGAATGGCCGAAAATATCAAGAAAGAATTGAAAATTCTTCTCTTGATTTTTCATCGATTCGAAATCCGTGTTCTAAGCGAGAAGCAAATGTAGGATTGATCCATGTTCTAAGCAGGCAGCAAATGTAGGCTTAGGTGAGAAAGATTTGGAATAGACTTTTGCTTTAGCATCTGTAAGTACTCTCGTATTCATATAAGTCATTATGAATTTTAGATAATTATATCATTTTGAGGATCGGGATGTATGAATTTGATGTTTATGACAAATGAAATTAAATACTAGATTCTATGACCTCGAGCCCTACACAAGTTTGATTGTGTGTTGACATAGTTGTTGGATTAATTTGATTATTTCATGATTTATATATTCAATTGATGAATATATAATATGAAAAAAAATCAACCCATTTATATATATTTCACCTTGTTGGAATCATTATCTTGTCTTATTAATTTTGATGATTTGATGCTTATTTAATTGTTTCATGAATTGAAAGGATTGAAAATTGAATTAATTTGCATTTTAATTTGAGGTAGAATCATTTCCATTTTACAGAGAGGTTAGAAATTTCAAGTACGAAATTAAATCTATATTTTTCATGACCGCATAGGTTTCATCCTAGATTGTTTTCGAAATTTTGAATTTTTAAGTACTCCGAAAAATTCATTGAATTTCTGAATTGTTTTGGGTTTAATCGAAAAACTAGAAGTGTTTTTTATGAAATTCCACTTGGACATGTTCAATAATGATATTGTTGATGTTCAAGTCGAATCTAGAATTTTTTGAATTTTTTAGAGCCTCCAAATCATTTTTACAAAAGTTGCAATTAATCTGGAAAAACTGAAATGAATTACCAAAAATGGGGTGTGAAACTTGCGGACATCGTCACGGCGTCGATGCGGGCCTACGTTCGGCCACACGGGCAGCCCACCAGCGATATCTGGCACGGCCGGCGTCGATCTTTAGTGGCAGGCCCGGTCATTTCGCCGTTGAAGTTAAATGCGTCCGTTTAGAAAACCCTAAAATCCATTTTATGTCATTATTTTTGTTTAAAATTATTGGTAATTATTAATTTCGGTTTTAAATGTTAAATCATAAATTTTGTCATTAAAGATGATTGAATATATATCTTGAATGACATTAAATTTGGTCTTTCCTTACCATAATTATTTCATTAATTGATAATTTTGAAAATATTTTCATAGTGACTTTTAAATTTTGAATTTGGAGTTAATTACGCAAATGATATTCCATAGTTTAAGTGGTGATAATTATTGTAATAATTATCATTAATCATCAATATTAGATATATTCAAATTCAAAAAGTTACATTAATTAATAATTAATTATAAAATAATGGGTAATTAATTAGTCAATTATGAACACACATTTAATATCGTTTCATTTAATATATATGACATTAAGTGCATTTATTTATTTTAATATTTGCCCATATATATTGTTATGGAATGGAAAGGGTATTTAAATATGACCGAGTTTCATTTTATTTATTCTGATGCAACGTGCCGGAAATGTTATGTGACAGCCACGAGTCGTATTTCTTTCGATGCCCCATATTCGTTTTAACACTGGCCTCACGTCTTTATCTAAGTTGGAGTTAGAGTAATAGTATACTTAATCTTTGTGGTGGCATTGAAGATAGCATTTCCTCAAAGGCGGCACTTGGAGAACTTGAGGTTTCAGGAGGTGAAGAATCTGAGACTTGCATTTCTAAAGTCTTTGTAATAGGACATGTTGGCATTTGCCAGAGGCATTGTAATAGGTCCTATGGTCAGCCTCATATCTCTAAATGTGTGTTATTTATTTTATTTTTTCATGTTATGCGTATTTGCTTGAATATGTGATATCATGCATGGTTAAACAAAGTTAAATAACATTAATCTCACCAATTAAAATATAAACAGCATTATCGAGCCAATTTAAAGTTGTGAAATCGGTTCGCATCGTCTGGGCATACTTGTGATGGCAGTGTTACGAGTTTTGCACTTTATATGACAATAAATCATGTTGAAGTGATTTCACTAACGTTAATGGGCTTCAGATGATCCTCAGTAACTATTTGGTTTAGTGATAACATAGGTTGTCGGTCTGAAGTCAATTGGCATCATGTATGAGTATGCTAGTGACCGCAAGAGTTATGTAGTTTACCGTGGTGGTTATTAACCTACTATTGTGCGAATTGAAATATTATCCCGGTGTTAGTTTGAATCACGGGCATAATAGACTTGATACACTTGCATATTACTTTACATAATTGGTTGATAACCTACTATTATACTTGATTCAAAATGTATGCAGTGTTGCCGTTTGAATCGAGTATAGTAGATCTTGATACCTTGTACATTTTGTGAGATTTGAAGTACGGGTATTATATTTACAATTCACTTTGTAAATATGTATGGATTGTTTTGAACTACACTGTTCATTTTAAGTTGCATATTTCCTATTATGTTTGGCATATTAAGTTTACCTATTTTATTCACCATTCATTGGGCAAACTAAATGCATAACCTTATAATGTGAAATAAACTAAGTTAAGGAGAAATCCGAATGACTTGTTGAAACAAAGTGTTACAATGCGATCTCCTTCAACCATTGCAATCGGTTGTATGCTCATAGAGGATAAACTTTAAATACCACAAACGTTTAAGACTTGATTGTCGTATTGATACGTTGCATGAACTTTGGTTCAGTGAACAAAGTAACGTACTATGATTGAAGGATAATTAATTTTGATTCAATCAAAGGTGATGATGCTATGAAGACCAATATATCATATTGTCTCTTAGCCACCAAACAAGCCTTAAATATTAAATAGTTTGATCTCTTTTATAACTCGATTGAGAAAAACTATTGAATGATCTGAATGTTGTGTAAGCTACGTCACCGAACATGTGAATGGTATTTAGTTTAACAACGTGATACGAGCATTGGTTCATGGTGTGATGAAACAAAAGCTTATGGTATGTAATCCAAATAAGCAAAGTTGTCTATTCGATTCTCACATCACTTATGCGGATAATTGAACATGGAGCTATAAGTTGAAGTTAATGATTAACCCAAATTTATTTGTGACATAGAAACTTGCCAGAAAGGAAAAGTTTTAGTAACATTTAGGAATTGAAAGAGAGATTTGATTAAACCTCATATCTCAAATAATTTTGTTGTCAAAGCCGTAATGTCTTGGCTAGGCTACCAGTAATAGAACACTTGTTTTTGAGTCACATGATTTAATCATGAATATGAGCCAAGTATGGCAATAGCTAGAAGACAAGATACAAAGAAAGTTATCGAGCTCTTGTGTAATGATGGACGACTACATTATAAGAGCGCACAGTTTAAATCCTCCATGAAGGTGGTTGGGATTCTAAACTATTTTCTTTGTACTTGTAAGAGTAGAAATGAATGTCATGTTTGACACTTACGTGTTTCCATATCGGGTGATTGATTAAGGAAACATTACTCTCTTCTTCTTTAAAAGGACACACTTGAACAACAAATGATTGGGTAATATATGGTTATGACTCGAACAAGACTTGAGTATAATCTTGAAAAGATGAACTGAAACCAGCTCTTACTAGACTTAGTGGGAGATTCTTCAATTAAGGTAAGTTTGTATGTTTACATCTGAGTTTATTAAGATTTAGTCGTTGAATGATAAATCGAGGTGGTAAGAGTATGGAAAGGACCATATGAATACTATCAGTTACAGTCAGGAAGTATCATCGATATAACTAATATATCATCAGAAAGATGAGACATCATTCTAATCTTAAGCATTACTTGTTGAGATACGTAATTAAATTGTGTTTAATGAAGTTAAAACACAAATGGGTGAATCTTTGATTTCACATGCAAGAGAATTTCATTTCTAACCTTAGATGTCATTAGATTCGATGATACAAGTAAGGATTGTGTTTAACGATAATTTTGAAATACAAAGAATGAAATAATTTCACATATTCTAAGGGAGTTTGCTTGCCTACCTTTAAAAGTGAAATTTAAAATTCATATTCAGAGTGTGAGACGATTCAGGAGTTTGGTGTTTGATGAACCTGACTTTTGAAAGGTCACAAGTATAGGATAAGTTAGTATTATGTCCTTTGTAGTAGACATAATTTAACTCGAATCCAAAGTTGATATTAAGTCCTTTGTATAACCGGAAGGAAGGCGTATTTATTTCTATCTCTTTATAGTGTTGAGAATTTATTTAATAAATATAGAGTCTTCGTTGTGAAGTACAAATAATTGGAAATAGATATGTGACTTGAATGCATTCAAGTGGCACGAGTTATATCAAGGAGTAACCACTCTTGACACATTTAAAAGCTAAGATGCAGTGACACAAGCGACAACATGAATAAATAATACTCTAATAAATGACTTGAGGTCATTTAAATAAAATAAGATAATGAATACATGGAGTTGAGTATAAAGCTCTATTTTATCTTACGGATGGTGATTCCGCTCCCAGTAGAGCCCATTCTATTTTACTATACGGATGGTGAATCATCAAGTAATAAATGTATTCTCATTAAATGAGCAATCCGTCATGAATAGCGTTTAATCTTACATTTAGTTGAGAAACCCGAGATTAAACATATTCATTGGTTGACTGTGCTCATGTTTATTTCAAACTTTCTTATTGCTATTCCACAAGTTGTAACATGTGGGTCTAAACAAGTTATCCAAAGAATGGTTCTAAGTAATGATCAACGATGATGGATGCTTGACATTGTTATTAGACTCCAGCGTCTAGTAAGAATATAAAAGAAAGTTTATACTACTAGAATCTAAGTTGTAAGCTTAAGATTAGTATAATGAGTTAAATTTCTCACTTTGATATAGTGAAAATCAATAGAATATGATCGACAGAAGAGACATGAGTTCGCCCAAAGGTTAGTGGGGCGTGCTTGCATAAATAAGTTTTATACACTAAATGTTGAAGAAATCTTCCTTGACCTTAAAAGACTAATAGTAGTGATTAGAGTTATTATGCATTTGTAGGTCAATTTATATATATATGTGACACATGCTATAATTAGTCGCACTATATATATGTGAGCTTGCATGACATTTAGCGGTAAGTTTAAGATGTCGTGAGCTCAGAGATGATTAAGTATAATAGATTAAATTCTATATAAATAGACGGATTCTCTTATTGACAAGGCAACTCTTCGTTAGAGGTCTATCCCGCTCAAGTAAGGGCCTCGCATTAATGAGAGTGGTTGAAATTACATTACATAGTAATATGATTCACCGTATCTTGGCGTCGAGTCATGTGTTGTACACTACAACTATGGCGTAGCATGATTCCCACGTGATTGGAATTGTGAAGTTTTCTTGAGAAGGTATTCGCAGTTCGAATGCGCTTGGTAACTTTAAGGAATAGAGGTAACTATAGTTACATGGAATGGATCAGTTGTTGATCTTGGCTTGTAGCCCGAATGTCATGAAGTAATATTATGAGCAGGTTGTACCGTATGAAGGCTATTGGCAAAATTTCAATAATAGGGTAGTCTAGTATGCCATTGAGTAAACTAAAACAAAACTTGGGCTTCGGTATTACAACTTGACCGGTCAATCTGTTTTGTTAGTAATGTTGTTAAAGAATGTGCATTTAATAAGGCAGATGTGTTTTTGTTCAAATCAATGAAATTGATTCCATTTATTATGCAGATTCATTAATTGTGTATCGATTCATTTACCGGTTAGGTTAAATGTGATTACTCAGCAGAACTTTAGTAATTTCAACTTAGTAATTGTATATTACTAGTGTGGGTTCTCGTGATAATTTAAGGGTTATGAGCGGTACTAGATCTTACTCATTAATCGTTATAATAGTAATTGGTCAATTATTATTATTATACAACTATTGATATCTGAGCCTAGAAGGTCATGTATCTGATGGCGTTGAGTTATATTTCATGTATGAAATTAAAGAGAAGTGTATAATTGAGAAATGTATTTCTCAATTACAAGAGTTCTACATTTTATGTAAAATATCGATTGAACAAATAGAATCAATTAAATAGTTATTTAATTGGTTAGTAATTTAGTATTTATCAATAACTTGAAAGATTATTGATATTGGCTGGAAATACTATTTAATTAAGCTAATTAAATAGTTCGACTCATTAATGACTCATTAGTGTCTTAGCAGACTAATAGAGTTAACGAGTCAAGCTAATAGCAGCAGATCGCTTATCGGGCTTGTTTTAACCCTTTATATAGAAAGCAAACTTTAGGGGTTTAATGACATAAATTTTGTAAATCTTTTTCATCAAAACCTAGTAGCCGCTCCACTTGGCCGAAATTACTCAAGAATTTTCTTGGGTTTGGTTTTGTTCATCCTTGTTTACTAGCATAAATCGGTTCTTGATTCCAGCCTCTCAGGTATTGGACCAACTAGAGATATCATACGATTGATATTACAACAAGGAGGCGAAGGAAAAGTCAAATTCACGTTGTGAATTTGAGCGATAATGGAGACTTGCAGTAAAATTTACTCGCCGCAATGTAAGTACTCACGTTTATTCATATATTGTAAATATATGTTTTTTTGTTTTAATATTAACATTGTGCTAGATCATGGAATTATGGATTTGTATTTATACTCGTATATCCGTAGTATTTCGTATTGATAAGCCCGTCCATATGGAACACCATCGAGAGGTCGGTCTTGATCATCGAGGACCCTATATGGGCCCTACCCTCGATGGGATCTCGATCATCGGGACCTGATCGGTCAGCCTCTAAATGGGGCCACCGATGGTCTGCCAGTTTCTCCTCCCAATAAGGATCGTTCAATGGTCTGAAGCCCAAATGACCTTGCGGTCATTTTATGCGAGCCTTAACAATGAATCAATCTATACTTAGGATTAGAAACTACGGACTATCAATTTTAAAATCAATCAAGATTAAAACCGCAAAAGTCATTACTCTCATACTTAAAACAACATATACTAAAGTGTAGAGTTTCTTACAAAGCCTATACTTGATAAAACCAGCTCTTGATTAGCTTGGCGTTTGTTTGACTCAACCTTAGTCTCGAACATCCGTCGACCCTTTAGCACTTGAACTTATTAAAGAAGAAACCTGACGCGAGTTCACTTGGCGAGATTAGTTCGTTTAAAAGCGATTTGTTATCTTCAAAAAAAAGGTTTGAATCGAATTCCGTTATTCAACGAGGTGCCGCATTTCTTTGATATTATTTGGAAATAAGCGTAGACCCGAATTTGTCGGTCCACGAGAACCACAAGGACCCCATAATGAGTGATGATATGCTTCCATATAAACTCTTAGCCGACCTCGGATGTAGTCGTTCTAAGTAAGCGGCTTGGCCATTTCTTGAAATAGTCCCGACTACCGCTAACATCTTGCTATTTAACTGGAAGCGAGGGTGTCCCTGCAGATCGATCCCCCACATGGCAAAGGGTATCGGACAAATAACGGGTGACATACCGGTGACGGGTGCCGAGGAGCGAGGTTGCGTTCTCACGGCGTACATCGCGTTCTTGCGCCTCCATCGCGTCCTTCCTAAGGTTGGCCAAATTACCTGCTCTACGGTAATTTTCAAAGACAAGGAATGCCCCCCAATATGGTGCCCACACACATGTCCCTCGTGTACTTCATACAGAACTTGACTAATGTTAGCCTCGGAGACACAAAAAAGGAGTGGACCCAAGTGAGATTGCTTATACAATTCATCCCGTATCATTCGGAACTTATAGCTTCGACTGGTTACCTTACGGGCCTCCGTTTATCTTCTGGTAATTCCCCGCTTTGATCAAATCTTTAGATATCGGACTACTCCATCAGGCACTTAATATAAAGATTGCAAGATTCGCATGGATGGGGTGCTCTCGAACCTCGTGTGGCGCGGCGAGGCCTCTATCCAGTTTTCAAGAGAAAGAGTAGTTTGACGGCGAAGGCCTGCAACATCAGAGACATCCGTCCGAATTATTAAGAAGAAAAATACTTGGCTCACAGGCTGAGTAGCGACCGGAGATTAAATGAATCTTTGTTCTTCCAGAGCGCACGCTCTCGTCCAAAAGGGTTCTCTAGAGGCTGTGGATTTTTTCTAAAATGGCGGTTGTTCGCGATTTGGAGATATGAATGCTGCTCAAGGCGCAAACTTATCCCGCCAACTTTTGGACCCCGCTTTGTATGAAGTAGGGGCTGTTCTCGAATGGCCTTCGATCTACGTCGGATTAGGCCGATCCCTGCGCACGCTTATCGCCATGGATGAACTTTCCGAAGGTAACCCAAAGGGAACACTTCTCGGTTTATCCTTGAACATAGCGACTTCACTTACTTCAAGAGTCTCTTTCAAATTTTCCAAGTAGGTAAATGCTTCGCCCGAGGATTTTATGAGCATATAAATGATGTAGATCTCCATGTTCTCCCCGTCTCTGCTCTCCCACAGAAACGGCCCGATTCACCATTACGTTGTCAGTAGTGACATTTTCAAGCGAAGGCATTACCTCTCAGCGGTAGAGGCCGGGTACTTTCATTGATAAAGGCGGTTTTCACGATCCTCCTCGTACAAGAATATCTTATGAACTGCCTCAGGCATGAGGAAATGAAAGATCTCGCCTCCAAGACTCCAGTCGACCAACTTCTAAGCAAGGCAATGGATAATGATCTTTAGGCATGCCTTGTTGAGATTGGTAAAAATCGGTTGCCATCCTCGTTTATTTGAATTGAAAGCTAGTAGCGCCTGCAACCTTCTTTTTGGTCTCAATTTCTCCACGCTCCTCGGCTGGTGGGAACTTCATGTCTTAAACGGAGGCGGGCTGCCTAGAAGCGTTAAGCGGCGGGGTCTTCGATGAGTTCCGTTGCACGAAGGATGCAGGATGTCATAACTATAAAAAAGCTCTTAAATCGTTGTCTTGGGGACTTTGCCCGTAGGTGACATCAATTCGGCTATCTACAATGAACCGAGTCGATGGCGTAGATACCGGTTTTAAATGCTTTCTGGGGAGTCCCATTCGATCATAAGCTTGTAGATAGAGAATATCCGCCGAACTACCGGTGTCAACTAGCATTCGGGCCACAACGGAATTGGCTATGATGGGGCTAATGACCAGAGGAGGATGCGTCGTGGTGGGTTCCGGCCCCCGAGTTCTGTTCCGAGAAGGGAAATGGTTTCCGATGCAGCGTGGTGGTCATTGGGGCCAGCCTTGTGCGGCCTCATGCATACTTTCTTCGAGCATTCGAGTGTCACCTCCTCTATTTATACCACCCAAGAATTGTGTCAAATCTTTACTGTTATACAAGGAGGATCGCCAGTATTCCTTTAAGCAATTATCGGCGGGGAGAATACTCACTGTCTCGAAATTTGCCATTTCTCTCTTCCACCAAACTCCCTTAGTTGACCCATTCATCGACTTTTCGATCATCGCTTTTCGACAGCCGACATTCGCATCGGTGTGGTGGCATTGATCCTTGATAGTTGGCATTGTTTTTCACAAATCTCCGATTTGGAGATTTTATTTTGCTTGGCACAGGAGTATTCTCTTGTCTCGATTGTGCATAGTCTTCCAACCGGCGCCTCAAGGTGTATGACCACACTCTTGAAACTTCTGTTGCCTTCCATACTCTTTTAAGGACATATTACTGTCTTAGATAAACTCGCCGCTCACAGGCACTGGAATGATCCCTGCTGCCCCTCTTGGGATGATTTCTTCAGTGCCTCTTCCACTCGGCCGAACACCTCCGATCACGGGCAAATATTCATCGAAGAAGCTTTACCTCCTCTGGGCAATGTATTTGAATTACAGTTTAGGCGGCTCGTGTCGGGTATTAGGAGGTTCCAACACAAGTTTTTCCTTGAGAGGGCCATATCTTAATCCATGAAAGAATGAGATCATAGTAACTTTTTCATTGGCCATTGGGATATTAGTTGCCACTTCTTCAAATCTGGTGGCGAAGCTCCTCAAAGTTTCCCTTGGTTTTTGTTGCAACTCCATGAGGGTTCTTTCATCAACGTTAGCCACTATGTAAAGCCACTATGTTATCCATGAACAAGTCCACTATATCACACTTGTGTCGATGGAATCGGATGGCAATTTGTGGAACCATTCAAGCGACCGATGGCTACTCGGGGCAGCCCTTGCGTAGACCGTCATCATTTGGCCCAAAAGATAGTGAAATCAGCTTTAAGGTGATTGCCGGATCTCATGTCCATTGGATTTTAACTTAGGCATTACGAACCTCTGTCCTTGGCGTTTCTAACCGGCTTGAGAATGGCAACAATGCGTAGCGATTATTCCCCTCGGCCCGGGGTGATGTATTTAAGCAATATTACGAGTTCATCACGCATTTTTGTAACTTCAGCGTGTACTAATACCCATATTGCCCAGGCGGCGAGGAAGCATGCTTCTGATCCAAGCCGCAGCGTTTGTCTTTGAATTGCTCTGGGCTCTATAAAGGGGACTTCATTCTGCTATGATCGGTTTTCACTTGCCTCCTTGATCGGTTTTTCCCTAACAGGGGACCTTTCGGGGGTTATCCTGCGTGCCGAGGGGCATAGTTTATGACTTGACTTGTCGTGCAGGTGGCCGGCGATGGTAGGGAACCTTGGATTTACCAGTGTCCCTTTGAAGATGTCTCCCCAAGGTTCTCTGTGAGCCGCTAGCATGATCCGATGATGATGGTGAAGAGTTAATGCGGTCTCGTAGGCGGTGTCGGTTGATGTGGTAGATTTAAGTGGTAGCCCGTTCTTGGTGGGTTTGGGCCCGTCATTTATTTTCACATATGTTGCCATCGATCCGATTAGATTTATCGGGGCTTAAATCATCGGCCCTCGCGTCGATGGTGATCTGCGAGCGTTTGTCTGTGCTGCAATGCGGATGAGCTTGGGTCGGTGCGATCGCGCCGGCGCTAATGCGCTGCAATGATCACGGTGCTGCTAAAGACTTCTTGGCCAACTTTGAATCCATAATTCCGACCTGGTCGAGGATGTCAAGGACTCGGATATGCTTGATGTCGAGGGTGATGATGAAGTCGATGATGTCGAGGCCTCCGATATTACTTTGAACCGCGTCGAAGTCGATCGCGGTCGCTCCGATAATGAAAGTTAGAATTTGTGCGAGGGAATTGAAACGTAGTGTCGGCGGTTTTAATGGCGTTAACTTCGATATCAAATATAGGGGATATTTATAAAAGTATTAAGGCAGTTAAGGGGTGGCGTATCAGGGTATTAATGCTTATTGGTTCTCATTGGGCCAAGATATGGCCCAATAAAAGTATGTTTGTTGATATGTATTAAGTTAAGTTGGGGTCAAGAAACTGATGAAGAAGATGTTAATGCAGTGTATATTGTTACTCTCAAACAAGCTCCTAGTGTTCGTACTCATAATGTCTTTGATGAGCTGAAAGTAGTCAAGGGTCATCATCATAAGAAGAAGTTGAAGAAACATTTGATTAAATAGTGTGAGGCAATTCTTTTCTTAGGTTCAATTCTTAAAAGTGTAAAACCCGCGATAACTAACGACCCGCGTGACGTGTTTGCCCTGAGATATCTCATGGAGAGTAGTCGATCTCAGTCGATCATGCGACTAAAGCTTTATTTTAAGTATGCTAATTCAAGGTTCGCGAGAGTTGAAGCCGAGGCGAGGCCGCGGTGTTGTTACTCAACATAGTTTTTTTGACAGTTGAACTATGCGCGGGGATCTTGCCAGGTTGAATTCTTGTTGCTTGTTTAGCTGGTCTTTTCATTTATTAATATGTGTTGGATTTTGATACTTGAGGTAGTGCAGATTAATGTTAGAATCTGTTTTCTGGGGTTTTTGCTTCAATTGGTTCTTCTGTTTCATTGTTTCTGTGGACTATAGGGGCTTATTATTCACTTGGTCTCTCTCGGTTGTTTTCTGATTTATTTTTTGTGATATAAACTAAAATACAGTACAATGTTATCATTTTCTCAGTCTTTGCCAGTATTATTAATTAATTGTATTCTTGTGTTATAAACCCAATATGGTTCAGAAAGAGGACAAGACCCCATGCTTCACGTGTTTCCCATGTTCATGATTCTTTATTGAAGAAGGTGCTGAGAGGGGAAAAGTACTTGAAATTGTACAGTTATCATTACTTGATCAATGGATTTGCTGTTCTAATCACTCCACAACAGGTATGTTGCCGGTGATTTGGATCATCTACTTTGATGATTTGCTTATGCGATTATCATATGATTACTAACTACAATTGCAATAAGTTGTCTGATTTTGTTCTGCAATTTGGTGTATTTACATGAACATCTGTTGAGTGTAATGATGTCATTGTTGGTGAAATTTGAAGGCTGACAGGCTTGCGATGAGGAGAGAAGTTTCGAATGTAGTACTAGACTTTTCTGTACGAACAGCTACCACTCATACACCACAGTTTCTGGGCCTTCCTGAAGGTGCATGGCGTCAAGAAGGTGGGTTTGAGATGGCAGGAGAAGGAATTGTCATTGGATTCATTGACACTGGGATTGATCCTACACATCCCAGCTTTGTTGATAATGCATCTGGAAAGCTGTACCCTGTTCCAGATCACTTTTCTGGCATTTGTGAAGTCACTCGAGATTTTCCCTCTGGTTCTTGCAACAGAAAACTGATTGGGGCTCGCCATTTTGCTGCGTCTGCTATAACAAGGGGGATATTTAATGCATCAGAGGATTATGCTTCACCATTTGATGGTGATGGTCATGGCACATAAGGCTAATGATTAATTTGGCATGTCTCTTCCATATTTAAGTAATTTAGAACGTGTTGATGCCATCAAGTTCTCATTCTTTTAACAATATCTGCTTCGTCGCCTTACGTTCTTACTTCCTGTTCTCTGCAAAACCTTTCATGGCAAAAACATTAACTATACAGGCCAGAAAGTGCTGGATATTTTTTCAATTACTGTTTCTTTTAGAATTATGAATAAATTGCTACCGGGCAATTTCATTTCCATTTTGACATTAAACAAAATCATGTTTTTAGTTTTTTACTTTTGAAGCAAAAGAAACAATAGAAAACAATACGTGGTTTCCAAAGAAACTACTTCAAAAATTCTCTTCATGATATCGTTGCCACCAACTTTTTCCAGCTATAATAATGTTAGAAATAATGCTCTGCATCCTCTCAGTTGCTTAGATTCATTTTATAGAAAAGCAAGTTGAACTTACTTGATTAGTCAAATTTGAAACATTTGTAATGCTACTGGCACACATCTTCAGTTGCTGCTGGGAATCAAGGGATTCCAGTGGTTGTAGCAGATCAAAGTTTTGGAATGCAAATTTGATATTTCACGTGCACAGTAGAGAGTGATAATAGTGGCTTTTACACCATGGGTTTACTAACAGATGGTAGTTTGACTGAAAGCTGCAAAACAAACTACACTGAATAGAATCCTTTTACATATCGCAAAAGGTTGAAGTGTTTCATTTGGGGAATCAATTTTGCCATTTATAATATAACAATTAAGCTGCTCATTAGTTTGATAACTGTCTTGAACCAGTCGCAACAAATTATGAGTAAAATTGCTGATGCTGTTACTATGTTAGTCTCCTTTTAACTCTTCCTATTCTTGTGGTGGTTAGTTTGTGTGCATATGTGCAAGTACATCAATATGATCATTAGGCGACAATGGTTCTAATGACTTGGGCATGGGTGCTCTTTAAAAAAATTCAATTCTGTCTTAGCATTGCTGTCTACAAGGCATTATACAAGAGATTTGGAGGTTTTGCTGCTGATGTTGTTGCTGCAATAGACCAGGTACTTGCTAATCTTGTGACATGTATCAGTATAACTAGTATAGGGTTATCAATTGTATTCTTTTTCCAGTATACTAATTCTTCGTTTCATTCCCATACAAAGTGACATATAAATTAGTGAAGAGGGATTTGATGGTTGGGAGGACAGAAGAGATGAGAGGGGTAATGGAGTCCTCACCTTTTCTGGATCCAAGATATGATCTTTTGCCACCACTTCTAAAGATAAATCTACTTCAATCGATAATTATTTTATCATTTTGTTTATCTAATATATAATCTGTGGCCGGTATATTTGGGGTACAGCTAATACCGTGTAATCGTTGGTGATCATCAAGTGCTTCATTTATGTTTTGGTGTAATTTTTATGCTTGTTAGCGAATTGGAGCCCTTAACATTAGGAGCTTGAATAAGATAAACTTATATATTTGAAGGAGAACATGAATGATTTATTCTTGTATCACGGTCCATTAGTTAATATGGTCAGGAAAAGCTGCAAATTTAACACCTTAAACTGTTCTGTATATGGATGTATGTTGCACTAGTATTTGAAGTTCTTTCTTGTAGGTTGCTTCTCTAATACTTAAATGTGTTACTTCCTTTACAGGCAGCTCAGGATGGAGTGGATGTCTTAAGCTTGTCAATAACTCCAAATAGGCGTCCTCCTGGCATAGCGACTTTCTTTAATCCTATAGACATGGCCCTATTGTCAGCCTTTAAGTCTGGTATATTTGTGATTCAAGCAGCTGGCAATACTGGACCAGCCCCTAAGAGCATGTCCTCATTCAGCCCATGGATTTTTACTGTCGGTGCTGCATCCCATGATAGGGTCTACAGCAACTTCATAGTTCTGGGCAACAATGTCACCCTTCCTGGAGTGGGATTAGCACGTAAGTTATTACTCCATATTAATATTCTTATTAAACCATCTCTATTTGCTCCAACCATCACATATACGATCTATTTTCTAATCATAAAAGTTCTAGTAATTGAGCCTTACTTAATATGTTTTTGCCCTTCCACCTGGGACACAAAATGATTCAATGTATACACTTGTTTCTGCTACTCATGCTCTAAATGATACAATAGCTGCAAATGATATGTATGTGGGTGAATGCCAAGATGCCAGTAAGTTTAACCGTGATGCTGTCCAAGGGAATCTTTTAATTTGTATATATTCCATTCGTTTTGTATTGGGGCTATCCACTACAAAACAAGCTTTGGAGACGGCAAACAATCTAAGTGCAGCCGGAGTTGTCTTCTACATGGATCCTTTTGTCCTTGGTTTTCAGCTTAACCCAATCCCAATGAGGTTACCAGGAATTATAGTATCATCCCCAGATGATTCCATGGTAAGTTGATCTGATAACCTTACACGACTTTTGAAAATTTGATTTGCCTGCTAAAACTATTATGTACCTTTGATTTTCTTTATGTAATAGAAAAAGTATTTGAGTATTCAAATTCGAGAATGAGCTTCTATCCCTTCTTTGACTAACTATCTATGTGGCAGATCCTTCTTAGATACTATAATTCATCATTGGAGAGGGACAGTGTTTCAAACAAGATTGTCAAATTTGGGGCGGTCGCATCTATATCTGGTGGAATAAGAGCAAATTTTAGTCATTCTGCTCCCAAAGGTATGTATTATTCTGCAAGAGGACCAGATCCAGAAGACACCTCTCTTGATGATGCAGATATACTGAAACCAAACCTGGTTGCTCCTGGGTATTTTATTTGGGCAGCTTGGAGTTCTGCTGGAACTGATTCCGTAGAATTTCAAGGTTTCACTTCTGGAAAGTTACATTTTCCTACAAACACTTTTACTTTTCTTGACGGTTAATGTGTCTAAAACTTCAATAGGGGAGAACTTTGCAATGATGTCCGGAACTAGCATGGATGCTCCTCATATTGCTGGACTTGCTGCCTTTCAATAAGCAGAATTTCAGGCACCTGATCCTTGAAATTGCTTCTGCTCTCTCAACCACAGCCTCTCTGTCTGATAAATTTGGGGGACCCATTATGGCGCAACGTACTTACGCAAATCCAGAAGTAAACCAATCACCTGCAACACCTTTTGACATGGGAAGTGGATTTGTTAATGCAACTGCAGCTCTGGATCCAGGTTTAATATTTGATACAAGTAAGCTCTTCTTCATTGCCCCCTTAAACCATTACAAGATTTTTCGTTTATGTATAAGTCATGCACACAAACCGAGCCACACATGGATATAGATGTCATGAATACCGATTCAAGAAATACTGATGTAGAAGTGCAACAATTCAACAAGCATACAGAGAAATTTCAGTGCATGCTATTTTCACATTAACATTTACTAATGTCAGTGTACCAATGGTACACAGTAAACAATTGGATGTATGAGTATATAAACTCTTGGCTTGAACGTTACTATGGTAGTCATGCCTGCATGGTTTGGAAAACAATGTAACCGGCTTCGACTCTAGTATAAAGCAAGTTTAACACTACATGAAAAACGTGTTTTGGACTTCTAAACAATGTCTCCGGCTTCGACTCTAGTATAAAGCAATGTTAATCATTCAACCAAGAGGACATTCTACTATTTGGTTGTCTGCAGCAGTAGTACTGTAAAGTTCTCATCATCTTTAATTTTCACTTCTCCATCTTTCTTTATTTGATTTTCTGATGAATTATAACTGTAAACTTTTATTATTGTCTGATTTTTTTGAATTTAATGATACCTTAGACTGTTATGATGACTACATCTCCTTCCTTTGGTGGCATAAATGGATCAAACAGTGGTATTAAATGTTGCTGGGAACGAGAGTTATAGTGTTGGTTGGAGCGCTCCTTATGGAGTTTCAATGAAAGTGGCACCAAGTCACTTTTGAGTCATTTGTTGATTGTTTTTGTTGTATATGTTTTTGAGTTGTAAATATTTATTGATCAATGATCAATAAATTTCTACTTCTCTCAATGAACCTTTTTTTGGGTAAGAACTTCCATCTATGAACCTAAAGAATAGAACAAGGATTGTTTTATGGTATTAATATCAGTAGAGGGCTTTAACCTTCTGAGGTGCTTAATGCTTCTTGTCATTTATGACAAGTTTTTCTAAAATGAGTCTTAACAAGTTGATACTAGAAAATAGAAATGCACACTATAGCTCCGAGACATGGTTTAGTTGGGAAATAATTGTAACGCAATATCGTGATTCCCGCCTTTCACGAAATAGCTGACTATCATAAAGAAATGTAACCTCAGATTAAAGTGGTTAAAAAGAAATTTTATTCTCCGATTAAGGCACATCACGTTATTAACTCCTATATGGTATCCTAGGACATGGATTTGGAAGAACCGTTAGTGTGACGGTTTCACACTTTTAACAATGGACATTATAGCAAAACCATGATCCTATAATTTAGGCGATTTAAAACACAATTAGTTAATAACTAGATAATTATCCTTATTTTTGTTCCGAAAATGTTAAAAACATTAAAAAAAAACTATAAAACTTTATATGAGAATTAATAAGAACTTCCATAGGAGTTAATAACAAGATAATTATCTGCCCTAGGAACACCGAACACATAACGCTTCCTGCATACACATAATTGGTTAGACCATCTCTAGCCGTTAATGTTTTATATTCTCTCCTACTATATCACATAATTTTCTATATGACATTATCAAATACAACATTACATTCCTTTTCAACTCCACACTAATTAACCAATTATAATTTCTCTTTTATCCATATAATTACATCTCAAATTTTGTTTTTGTAAAATTATCTATTATAGATATTTGACTAAATTTTATTTAGGCACATGAACTACTTTGAACATTTTAAATAAACATCTAAACAATTCAAGCATAAGACACTTGGAATATATTTTAAATAAACATCTATCGTAATCTTATTGTGCCCATAAGACAATTACTTGAACAATTCAGTTGGGTGATTACCTTAAATAATCGTAATCTTATCTAGTATAATTCGAGTATAAAATTGTGCTCGTTATCTCATCAAGTCGAGGATATTTCAATATCAAATTCGGACTAAATTCCTTTCCAACACTAAGGGTCTCCCAAACTTAAAAAATTTCGATAAATAAATAAATAAATGAATCACAAACAGACAAACAGAAGCCCATAACCCCTAAAAAGCAATCACCACAATTTTCTCTACACATCTTGTAATTTTCCCTCCAAAAACAATGGTGAAAATCGATGACACCGTTGGTGACGAAATTGAAACAGAAGCAACTGAGTTTTTTAATCAAATTTTTTCTGAACTGGTGTCAGCTGATAATTTGATAAAATTTTTAACTCAGTTAAAGGAAAGTGATGAGAAGAGGTACAATGATGCTTCAATATTATCGCTTAGTTATAATTATTGTTTGAAACTTTGAATTATCATTGTATTAGTTATAATTATTGTTTGAAACTTTGAATATCGTTGTATTAGTTATAATTATTGCTTTGAAACTTTGAATTACTTGTATTAGTTATAATTATTGCTTGAAACTTTGAATTATCGTTGTATTAGTTATAATTATTTTTCTGAAACTTTGAATTATCATTGTATTAGTTATAATTGCTGTTTGACACTTTGAATACTTGTATTAGTTATAATTATTGTTTGAAACTTTGAATTATCGTTGTATTAGTTATAATTATTGTTTGAAACTTTGAATTATCGTTGTATTAGTTATAATTATTGTTTGAAACTTTGAATTATCGTTGTATTAGCTTATAATTATTGCTTTGAAACTTTGAATTATCGTTGTATTATTATAATTATTGTTTGAAACTTTGAATTATCATTGTATTAGTTATAATTATTGTTTGAAACTTTGAATTATCGCTGTATTAGTTATAATTATTGTTTGAACTTTGAATTATCATTGTATTAGTTATACTATATTGTTTGAAACTTTGAATTATCATTGTATGAAGTAATTTTATTGCTTGAAACTTTGAATTATCATGTATTAGTTATAATTATTGCTTGAAACTTTGAATTGTCATTGTATTAGTTATAATTATTAGTTTGAAACTTTTAAATTATGTTGTATTAGTTATAATTATTATTTGAAACTTTGAATTATCATTGTATTAGTTATAATTATTGTTTGAAACTTTGAATTATCGTTGTATTAGTTATAATTATTGTTTGAAACTTTGAATTATCGTTGTATTAGTTATAATTATTGTTTGAAACTTTGAATTATCATTGTATTAATAGTTATAATTATTGTTTGAAACTTTGAATTATCGTTGTATTAGTTATAATTATTGCTTGAAACTTTGAATTATCATTGTATTAGTTATAATTATTGTTTGAAACTTTGAATTATCGCTATTGCTATATAATTATTGCTGAAACTTTGAATTATCATTGTATTAGTTATAATTATTGTTTGAAACTTTGAATTATCATTGTATTAGTTGTAATTTGCCGTTTGAAACTTGAATTATCGTTGTATTATTATAATTATTGCTTGAAACTTTGAATTTGCCTTCGTTGTGTTTAGTTATAATTTCTATTGCTTTGAAACTCTTTTGAATTCTATCGCTTGTATTAATAGTTTATACTTATTGCTAGTTTTGAAACTTTGAATTATCACTTGTATTAGTTATAATTATTGCTTTGACACTTTGAATTATCGTTGTATTAGTTATAATTATTGTTTGAAACTTTGAATTATCGTTGTATTAGTTATAATTATTGCTTGAAACTTTGGAATTATCGTTGTATTAGTTATAATTATTGCTAAGCTTGAAACTTTGAATTATCGTTGTATTAGTTATAATTATTGCTTGAAACTTTGAATTATCATTGTATTAGTTATAATTATTGCTTGACACTTTGGAATTATCGACATGTATTAGTTTGAATTATCGCTTGACAGTTTGAATTATCGGCGGCTAGTTT
Source organism: Lithospermum erythrorhizon (assembly GCA_019722365.1). Classification (NCBI taxonomy): domain Eukaryota; kingdom Viridiplantae; phylum Streptophyta; class Magnoliopsida; order Boraginales; family Boraginaceae; genus Lithospermum; species Lithospermum erythrorhizon. The sequence continues at coordinate 21,206 of JADFUC010002212.1, read as the reverse complement.
GAATTATCGCTTTGACAGTTTGGAATTATCATGTATTAGTTATAATTATTGTTTGAAACTTTGAATTATCGTTGTATTAGTTATAATTATTGTTTGAAACTTTGAATTATCGTTGTATTAGTTATAATTATTGTTTGAAACTTTGAATTAGGTATATTATCGTTGAATTAGGTATAATTATCATTGAAATTAAATCTAGTGATTTTTCTTCTACTTACAGAAATGGGAAAATATTTGATTGTATTGTCTACAATCTTTTAGTGGAGCATGACTCCTTTCACAAATACTCTAAGACCGTGCTGGAGAAGATGTCTATATTTTATGGTAAGTTAGCAAAAAACCTATTAAGATTCATTTAACATAGCTTGATAATGTCTTTTAACTTGTTGCAATTGCACAGGTACACTAATAAAAAAGGGGTTGATTAGTGATTTATACCTTCGGGTTGCATTGAGGCTTATCTTGGAATCAATACTATGGCCTATTGAAACCCAAATGCATAATTTTGGTGTTAGAAGTTTTGAGATATTTGTAGATCGACCATTTGTATGGCCAAACGATTGCATACATATACTACAACTTGTCTTTACTAATGATGCTGCCAGTCTTGCAACTATTAAAGGGGAACTTGCAAGGATTTCCGGAACTCCTCACTTTGACAAACAGGTTTGTCTGCCTAATCCCTAAGAATGTAACTAACTTTTGGTTTGTTTGGCCTATTCAAATTGATAATACAATACATATTGCAGTCATATATCTTCTCCATTACTCCCTATTGTATTTAGATTGATAATACAATACACAATATTTATGATATTTAGAATACAATCTTTGCATATTGTAGGAGCCTCCAGAAGAGGTTGAATATAAGATAAGATTTTCTTTCAACCAATTGTCTCTTGAAAATATTAAACAATCAGCAACAAAATTGAATGAACTGGAAGAGCAGTACTATCCTTGGTTTGCACAGGATTTCGTTATCTCAAGGTGAGAGTGATTGTGCACCTAGCTCTACTTATAGTCTTATGGTTGTTTCTAATTTATTCTGTTTGTTTTGTTATATAATGTATAAATTTCAGGGTAACATCAGAGCCAAATCACATTGAGAAAATTGTAAAGTTACTTGACAATGTAGATTTAGACCCATTAAACTGGCAGATTCTCCAAGCCACTTACTTTAATTGCAAGGTTCTTCTTAAATTGAAGAATTTAAGTTCTAAACAATTTTCACATCTGAAAGCACTAGGACTCTTCCTTGGACAATTCACTATTGGGAGGAATCGAGGATTAAGTGTTCGTGAATTGGACCTTGAATCATCAGTTATACAGGTTTGTTTTTGTACTTTTTTCATTGGATTGCGTCTGTACTTTTTCATTGGATTGTAGGCCTAAATTGTTTGTGGTTTATGCAGGCATATGAGAGCGGATCCATGCTTTTTGTTATTCCATTTACATCGAATGTAAGATTATACTGTTATTGATGGACATTTGAATTAACTGCTTACTGTCTTTTAGTCATGCTTATTGTTATTCCATTTACATCAAATTGTGCTGTTACTGATGCACATTTGAGTTAACTGCTTATTGACTTTTACTCTCTCTCTAGGTTTTGACCTCATGCAGTAGTTCGGTTAATGGTTTTGCAAAGTTCATGCACATTTTTGAGTTGCTCTTTGAGATCAAACTAATGCCAAAGTTGAGGCTCTCCATTCAGTTTGACATAGATATCCTTTTCAAGAAACTTGGTCTAGATTTGAGTAAGGTCAAGCCTACTTGTATTCTCAAGAACCGAACTATGCAAGTTGTTGATAATCCCGATTTCCCGGACAAGAAGCTTGGTGTGGTTCAGAGATTGGAGCTAGTCTACATGGATTGGTGTAATCGTTGTGAAAGGGTAGAGGATGGAGAGTATACTAATGTCTATATGGAGTGGAGCCAGTCTATACCTGATATACTCGGAGGGGATGATACTATATGTTCCTTTTTACGTCACATTATGGTATGACTTAGTTTCATGTTATGTAACTACATGTTTTGTAACTATGTTATATGTAGGAGTATAAGATATAATCAATACTTCTTTTTTTCTTCAGAAAACTAGGGTCTCATTTGTTTCTATTGGTCATTATGCCAAGCTATGCTTTTGCATTCTAGAGGTAAAAACTAGCTTTTGTACATTTTTCTGATTTTTTTAACATTATCATTATTACATTTCACCATAATTGCTTCCTACAGTTTTATGGATCTCGGAAGTTGTCCCTTTTGCAAAAGTTGCTTGGATTGACCACTGCATGTATTAAAGAAGATTCAGAGCATGGGAAGTCAGTCCATCCATATGTGAGACTGTTTGAAAACTGGTTGCACGATTTGTGTTCACTTTCCGATGTCTCGAACTTTGCGGTATGTTAAATGTGGTGACCTATTTATTATTTGTATCCACACTATCTAATCTTTGCTAATGTGTACTAGGTTTTGACTGCTTTGTCGGATACCTTTTATTGTCTTCGGCCCTCTGAAGTTCCAGAATTCTGGTCAGTGCTTTAACTTTTTGTTCCATGCTTCTTCCTGCCAAATATAAATATATATATAGCGATTTTTGCTTTCGACACCTGAAAAAGTCAAAAACATTTTTTCTGAAATCGTATCACACCTGTAATAACCTTTCACCGTTTGTTTATAGGTTTTCATGGCTGGAGCTAGTGAGTCACACAGATTTTATGCCTAAATTACTTTGTGAAAATGATCAGAAGGGATGGATCTACTTTCATCGCTTGCTTGTGGACCTTTTCCAGTTTATGGAATCTTTGATGAGGAATTCTGAATTAGAAGGGCTGGTTTGTCTAATTCTCATAAACGAATACTCTTAAGTTTTAGTTTTGCATGTTATGAAGTTTCCCCTATTTAATTTCAGGTCCAGTTACTACATCAAAACTCTGTCAAAGTGTTGTTGGTGATAGTCCAAATTGTCCCGGAATTTCTCTGTGACTATTATTTCAGCTTCTGTGATGTGATTCCTCCAAAATGCATAGAGATGCGAAATATAGTCCTTAGCGCTTCTCCACTCAATATGCTCAACACATATCCTCGCATCCTCTCAGAATTTGATGGCGCTCTTAAAGCATATGATATGGAGATTGTTTTGAATGGGTATATCAAGGTAATAATATAGACAAAATAAATTGATAGTCTTTCCTTTTCTGACATGTTTATATCACGTTTTCCTTTTTTGTGTTCTTTCTGCTGCAGACGCGGCAACAAAGGCCAGCAATCCTTGATGAGCTGAGACAGAAACTATTGTTTTCTCCAAATGAATCCTCACGTGCAGGGACTCGTTATAATGCTCCTCTCATAAATTCTCTTGTGCTCTACCTGGGCATTCAGGTAGTCCTTCTGGGAGTCTAGTTTGTTCAGAACCATTTTATAAGGATAAGGAGATTTCTTCATCTTTGAACAGGCTGTGACGCATGCACAGTTGATGCCTAGTGGACGTCCCCCAGACAGGTTCTTTGTTGACATCTTCAAAACTTTCGTATTGGAAGTGGACAAGGAGGGGCGCATCCAATTCTTAAATGCTATGGCTAATCACTTGCGCTATCCAAACAGTCACACACACTATTTCTCGACCATCCTTCTGCTACTATTTCTTGAATCACACCAGGTTACAACTATTCCTCATCGGATTATTACAATGCATCTTATTAATGTCATATAGTTGACTCTGGCTTATATCACTATTTGTTTTTTACAGGAAGAAATCAAGGAGCAAATTACGAGAGTTTTACTAGAGCGACTGCTAGCTAATGATCCCCCTCCTTGGGGTATCTCACTTACTTTCAGTGAGCTCACTCAGGTCAACCTCTAATGTGTGAAGTTTACACTTAAATCACATCCATACAGCTGACGTAGTTGGTTAACAAAGTTAATATGGTTGAATTAATTACTCTACATCATATTTGTTAACAGGATCCAAGATACAACTTTTGGTCTTGGCCATTCTCAGAGTTCTATAGACCTCACATTCCCAATGTACTAGGTACTCTGGAGACCTTTACGAAGAGTTGAAGCTTCCCCAACAATAGCATATTTGATATCCATTTGCATTATCGGGATTTCCACTTGAGGTCTCATCGATATTAAGCTTTAGATATGAAGTGTCAGATTTTAACCATTTTATAGATATTGAAGCTTTTCTTATTTTTCGTGTATCAAGGAAAGAGCCCTGCCACCATTTCGTTTGTATCTATGGTAACTAGTGATCAAACCTGCTTCCCCCAAATTCTTAGTTATCATCCGTACCCATTCAATGATTCTACTCCCTTGGCATCCTACATTCTTGTGCTTTGCTTGGTTTCTAGCTTCACATAATGCATATAGAATAAAAAATTGTTAAACTTAGGGCAACACTGAGTGGGACTAAAAGCACACTGTGTTGTTAGCAGCGGTGCGCAACACTGCATCCTAATTATTTACATCAGCAATAGAATGTTTCGAGACTATCCCAATATTCAGAAAGTCTTGGCACTCATTTGTAAGATTGAAAAGTTTGATGCAGTAAATTCCATAGTTATCGAACGCTGAACGCCAGTGGACGGGAGAAATTTGAGTTCACCAGTTTAGGTGAACTGACCGAAGTTCGCTAATTTAGGCAAGCGCCAAGCAACACTCGATAAATATAGTTTTATTTCATAAGTTTTCCATATTTTTGTGGGCTACTTTTAATTTCGCTTTACGCCCCTCCAACTATTGAAACGCATGCACCGGGCGGAACTGCATTTCTTATATCTTTTCAAATGAGGGACTAAACTATCTATTTTTTTCAAATTGCCCCACTGATTTCATTTTAAACAAGGACAACATTTTAAACACACCAAAATTAGATTTTGGGACGACATTTGTAATGGGATAAAAATGTGGGTCATTATTTCATGTTACTGTGAACGCCGAACGCTTTTAGGAACGACTTAACCGGACGGAGTTCACCAAAGTTGTGGGAATCTGTGACCTAGTTCGCCAATTTAGGGGCAGCTGACACGCGCAACAATTTGATAAATGTAGTTTTATTTTATAAGTTTTCCATATTTTTGGTATGGCTTAATTTTGCCGTCCTCCAACTATTGAAACGCATGCAACTAAGGAACTCAGATTTTATATCTTTCAAACGGCGGACTAACCATCTATTTTTCAAATCGTCCCCAATGGATTTCATTTAAAACAACAAGGACAATACGGAACACACCAAAATTAGATTTTGGGATCTATATTTGTATTGGGGATAAAAATGTGGGTCATTATTTCATAGTACGTGAAATAACGCTTGTAGAACGGTATTTTAACCGACCTGAGTTCACCAAAGCTGTGGGAATCCGTGACCGAGTTCGCCAATTTAGGGGCAACGCGCGCAACACTTGATAAATGGTTTTTATTTCATAAGTTTTCCATATATTTTTGTATGGCTTAATTTCGCTGCAAGGTCCCTCCGTAACTATTGAAACGCTGCAACTAAGGTACTGTGACTTTTATATCTTTTCAAATGGTGAACCAAACTATCTATTTTTCAAATCGAACAAACTATTCTCTGTTTTCAAATTGTCCCATGGATTTCTTTATTTTAAACAAGGACAAATATTTAAACACACCAAAATTAGATTTTGGGACTATTATTTAATGTATAAAAATGTGGGTCATGATTTCACAACTTAAAAAATGTTATGAATATTAAAAATATAAAATAAAACCCTCTTCCCCAACACCCCTACCCCACTGGTTGCCCAATCGTGCATACCCAACCAACCCATTAAAAATAAAATTCGAGGCACTTTGAAAAAATAACGACATGTTCATTCATGACTAAAGCGATATAGCTTGATCTCTTATTTGAGAAGATGAAAAGTATAACCCGTATTCGAAATCGGCTTTTGATAGTTGGGACACAATCTAAATTAAGCCTTTGTATTAGTAAATTTATAGTACATTAAAAACTCTATAGATTAATAATGTCGGACCGGTATCGATAAAATTAATAAATTAGTAATACGAAAGACTTTAATTCGAAGATTTTTGATAATTTAAATTCCATGAATGGCTTATTGAAATTGAATGTATTGGTTTCTTGAAATTGAATTCAGTGTCTTTTAACTTCAATATATTCAACGTCTTTTAGCTTCAATATTAGCTACTTAGGCCCGTCAATTATTTAATTCTTGTAAGTCATAGCATCTAACTCACGTAAACCTGACACGTGAAATAAATTTGAAAAGAACTAAGTATCATACATACATCATTCCGATATATTTACATTATTCAAAAGTTTCAACAACGATTGCTATCTAGAATTCAAAGTTTCAAAAGCTTTAATAAATTATTTAGAAGTTTCAGCATCTTGAGTAAACTTTTTCTTTGATTTAATAAAAATAACTAATTACAGTGGTTCATATCAATGAAAGAAAAAAATCTAGAAGTCTAGAACTTAGACTGTAATAATTTACAAATATTTTAGTCATCAAAAGTTGTTTCGGTTTCCTGGCTAGTAAAATTCATCATGTGTGTTTTCATTCCCAAAGCATTATCCTAAGTTGAGTTGAGAGGAAAACAGAAGACAGATGTACTTGGGTAAGTTCTTTAAAGTTCTATTCCTGCTATATGTCGCTATTCTTGCCTAGACAGAGTATCTCATATGGTGATATAATGGCCTTTACCGACAATAAAAGAAAACTAGCAAGCATAATAAACCAACAAAGAGTATTAATTAAATATACATAAACGATTAAACTGTGTCACTCAGGATTGCTCAAATCTGTATTTATATCTATATCTAGTAGTATATAAAAAAGCAACTTAAAGAGTGAAATTTTCGTAAGATAACCTGTGGATGCATAAATTAAGCTGTACCATAGCTTTATTGGTCGGACAGTGGTTGAGTTTAAATAGTGAATTTCTGTGAAATTTCTTTTCTGTTCCGGACAATATTTTTCCGAAATTGAACTGTTGATCAAAATTTCTAAGAGACATTAAAATTGTTAACTAGGATTTTAAAATTGTTGATTCAATTGTTCTCCAACTCACATCTCACATCCAAATTCTTCATCCATCTCCCTCAAAGATCACCACCTCACACTCTTTATAACGATTTGATGGACTCCCTAAAGTCTTTTAAACGTATAATCTTTTACTAGAAGTGTTCATTGATTCAGTCTCTTCAGTTGTCAAATCTTCTACTTGTACGGAATGTGATGGTCTCACTGGCATAATTTTGTGCCCTATGCATTGTATATTGTACATTGCATTGGTGAAAAGGATTCTAGTTGGTAACGTCGAATATTTACAAATTTATTAATGTACAAAGATGCAATTCGCGATTCAATAATGAATTATGGAGACCTTCTAACACAATAATTTGTATATTTGTATGTTGTAAAATGATACAAATTCATTCATTATTTAAGAGTTTACTCAATATCTATGGGAAGTTCTTGATTTTTCTTGTAAAAGTTTGAAATTTGGTAAAGATGTTGCTCTATTTCTGGTTTAAATGCGTTGTCTGATTCAGTTAATGGGAAAGGAGATGTTTGGATTAATGAGAATAGGTTAGACTATCTCCAATAAGGCCAAATGTCAAATGCCCCCACAAATCATCCAATAGGAAACTATTATAAGGGATATGGTGTTTTAATTTTTGGAATTTATTAATATATCTAGATTTATATTACAGACAAAAGGATAAAAAGGTGGGGGCATGTTACTCCAATAGGGCTACTTTTTATTATTTAGTTTTCCTTTTTCAATTATCTTCTATTTTAAATTGATTGTGGAAGGATAATTTGGCAAAATAAAAGTAAAAATTAAATATGAATATTTTTTATTTTAAATCATCTACAAATAGAGTCTAAGATTGTTTCATTTTGGAATTATTTTAATATGTAATTGTATGTAGTAAAGAGAAAAATTTTGAATGGTTTTTTAGATGCCCTCCTATTGTAAGTGTAAAAGATTGAAGTATTTGATGATGTGGGTGATAAAATAATTCTTGATGTGGAAGAGATTATTATTTTTGAATGCCTCCCTATTGGAGAGGTTTAGAGTTGTGAGGGAGCTTGGTGAAGGTGGTTTTGCTTTTGTTTTCTTGGTTAAAGAGATCATTTCTGACCCCTCTAGCACTGGTCTCTCCAAGAAACTAAAAAACCCTTCTTTTGCTTCTGGTAAAATTGAGCACCTACTTTCTTGTATGTAAATTTATTATAAAATGGTTTTGGGTGATTGTCAAGTTTTGATTTTTGAATTGGTTTAGAATTAGCGAAATCTCTTGTGGAATTTGATTGATATGAACTTTGGAGAAATTGAGATTATAATGTTAGCTGAAAATTATGCCGAAACCATTATTTTGGTGGATATGTTGTTACTAAAGAGTATGATGATTATATGTTGAAAGTATCTTTGATATTGGACAATCTTTCTTAAAGTCGGAACTAGTACATTTTTCTTTAAGAGTTTGATGATTAATCCTGGTTTTCGGTTGTGTTAGCTATGTGATTCAAAATTTTATGAATTTAGTTGTTAAGGTGTTGGATTGGTTTTAGTTGAATTGGGATTTAATTTGATGTGCAATGTAATAATGTTTGTGTTGTGAAGTTGAACGGTAAGTAGAACTGGTTTAGCTATAATTTAAAGTTTGAGGTCGGATTTGGTTGGGCCAGGTGCTATCACCTGAATAATCAGAATTTGCTTTTGTTTGGCCAAGATTGCTCCAAAAGGATCTCTCTTGTAGATGATGTTGATTCATGAAGTATGTTTAGATTGTTTCGACTGAGGGGAAATCAAAGATAGACATTGTTGTTCTTCTGATTGGATATCTTTTATAGCCCAATGTGTCTTGGCATGTCTCTATGGAGAATGAAATCACAGGTCATCTTCTTGTTATTCATGTTTTCCTTGTCGAGGATCTGAAGTTTGTTACTGTTTCATCTCTTTTGATTTTGATGCTTAGTGGTCTTTCATGTGGAGTTCGATATGTGGCTTAGCATTTTGCCAATCAACAACAATTACAAGGAAATAAAAGTTGCTATTATTATTATATTTGTTGATTTCGGAATGCAGATGATGGAACATATGCAATGAAAAAACTTCTCATTCAGACTAATGAACAGTTGGAGTCGGTGAGAGAGGAAATCCGTGTCTCGTCTCTTTTCATCCACCCCAATATTCTTCCTCTCCTCGATTATGCTATAATTCCAGTCAAGGTAAATGGGAGGCGCATATATATGATGTTTTGACTATTTGACATGATTGCTGTGTCCTCTGAGTGGTGCATACCATTCTGCAAAATTGCATAATTTGCATTCTTGCTGTATATATTTACCATTCTGTTATAAATAATTTTTGCATTATGTCTAACTCTTTTTATGTAACTAGCCACATTGATATTTGTAGACCTTTCGGAATCCCTTTTATATTTAATGACATTATGTTACTGAACAGGGATCACAAGAGCAGTCTTTTAAGAATGAAGCGTATTTACTGTTCCCAGTACATCTGGATGGTACTCTTCTGGATAACTCCAAAAGTAAGAAAGCTAAAAAGGAGTTCTTTTCTACTTCTGATGTTCTTCAAATATTTCGCCAGGTAAAAGATAAAACTGATGTATATTGTGTCAAACAAAATATTCTGTAAATCCCTTTTAGTTATTAGTATTAACTGTTATGAGACACTTCATATATACATACATTTCGTCTGCAGCTGTGTGCAGGACTCAAGCACATGCACAGTTTCGATCCACCGTATGCACATAATGATGTTAAACCTGGTAATGTCCTTCTAACACAAAGAAAAGACCAGTCACCTCTTGCAATACTGATGGATCTCGGAAGTGCTCGACCAGCAAGGAGACAGATTCGATCTCGTGCAGAGGCTCTGCAATTGCAGGTAAGATGGCTCTTGTTGTGTTCTTTGGTGCCTAATATATTCGCTATTTCTCTGTTTTTTCATATCCATATCATTCATTTATATTTAGGCTTATTTTCATATAGCCCCCTAAACTATTATCAATATTTTAAATTACCCCTAAACTTTTCTATTTTTTTGAATTGCCCGGACTAACTATCATTTCAAATTGTTTCCCGATCTGGCTCACTATCATATTTTTTTTAGACGCTCTCTAACGTTGTCGTTGACAATTAAAAATATTGAAAACATCTAGTAAATTTGGAATAACATTAACAATTGAGACTAGACAAAATTTTGAATAATTAAACTTATGAATCAATTTTAATAAAACTTAAAAGTATCAAAAGAAATATTTTAAAATGGAAATCCTTCAATTTGAGGCATATCGCATAAGCATGAGATCGGCTCATTTTTAAAATTATTTTTGATACTTTATGTTTTGGCTTAAAATGTGTAATTCCTAAATTTGATTATTTAAAGAATTTGTCTAATATTTAATTATTAATGTTATTCCAAATTTGCCCTTATGTTGCATGCTTTAATTGTCAAAATTTGTATGTTATGGGGGCAATCTAAAATGATGGTTAGTTTAGGGGCAATTTAAAAGTATAATAGTTTAGGAGGCAATTTGAAAGGGTGACAATAGTTCAGGGCGGCATGAAACAAGCCTTATATTTTATCAACGAAACAACCTTATTGTAGTGGTTGACTTGTAATTCATATTGTTGTTACTCTGATGTCATTTGGTGTTCCATGTGGTATTTGTTATACAGGAATGGACATCCGAGCACTGTTCAGCACCTTATCGAGCTCCTGAATTGTGGGATTGCCTGCCATGCATATATATTGATGAGAGAACCGGACATCTGGCCTACTAGAAGTTGCATGCAGATATTGATGAGAGAACTGACATCTGGTCACTAGGCTGCACTTTGTTTGCGATAATGTAAGAGGCTTACATTAGCGTGTTTTAGAAATTAATTCCGTTGTATGTTCCGTTTATTGTTGAATATGTCATATAATCCCTTTCTTATGCATGAACCTAGCTAATATGATGAAAATTTTTTTTAGTATGTTATTGGGTTATTTCCATCACAATACTTTACGCTGATATTGCCCTCACGCGCAATCATCTTTAAGTTGACTGGTTGTATATACCATTGCCACAGGTATGGTTCATCTCCATTTGAGTGCCAGTGAAGCAAATCAGGCGGAAGCAGTTGGCCATCATCGTAAATGCACACAAATAAATGGCCGGCTAATTTAATCCTCCCTATCCTGAAGCCCTTCACCAGTTCGTGAAATGGATGCTTCAGCCACAGGCAGGCAGTTCATCCACTCATCGATGATATCATCATTCATGTTGACAAGTTGATCTCAAAGTTTCGGAGGAGGGTGCTTGCTAGAGTGCTGATTATCCAATCTAGTGTAACTATTCTTTCATCACCCCCTAGTTATGTGTAAATCCAAGCAATAGCAAGTGATTCGATATATGTCGATAGAATATTATTAAGATCGGGTCAGATTAGTAATATTTTCCCAAATTTTGTAATTATTGATGATAGTATTTTATACATCCAACCGATTCATATTCAAAATATTTAAAGAAGAATAAATAAATCTAAAAAGCTTTGTTTCCTTTAATTTTTACTTTTTATTGTGTTTCTTCATTTTAGACTCCTAAAACACAAGCCATAAATTTAATTGCCAATAGTCTCCACACGAGCACATAAATCCATTTTGAAATGGTGAAATCTCTTATTATCTCTACAACCCTTGGACAACTCTTTTTTTAGATACCAATTTGATAGCATTGTGGCAATCTCCACAGATGCACAAGTTCTTATACCTTAATTTGAACATTATTTTAGCGAAGTTTAATAAGCCAAACAAAACAGCTAGTTTTTGCCAGTCTCCCTTAAAATCTCAGTTTCTTTACTTCATTCAGTTCATGAAGAACCAAATTTGTGTTTAAAAGATATCCTATTTGGCGTATTTTCTTCTCCAAGCTTTTCCATGTATTCTGGATTTTTCAGCCTCTGCCAGTGTTTTATTACCAACAATGAAGGTATAGTTTTCCCTCCAAACTCCTCAATCCAGCAACAACCAACATCCTTCACAGATCTAGAGTCTTCATCTTCCTCTTATGCTTCTCACTCATCCAATTCACCGGAAGCAAGGATATTCGATAATAAAATATAGGTTTCACTCTTGCAGGCTCTAATTTATCATTTTCTTGGCAAGTTTCCTTCCCAGGTCCAATTGGCTATGATTTATGCAGGAACTAAGCAATGAGATTGAAATTCCAGTAAAATTTCCTGGAGTGCATCTTATCATCTATAATCTTGAGAGCTTTCGCCAAATTTTCCTGCTCGACCAAGCATATCCACTTCACATGCATAATTACCTTAACTTTAGTAATATGATGCAAGGACTTCATCTCGTTCAAATACCTTAAGCCTTCTGTAATTAGTCCTGCATGGCTCCAAGCAGTTAGGACACCGATAGATGTAGCCATCAGGCCCATCCAGATCTTTCATGTCCACCTATAGCTGCACTGACATTTTCCATTGCCATTAACACCATAGCCTGATATTAGAACTGTCCAAGAGGCTGTATCTTTCTCTTTTAACAGGTCAAAGAACCTCTTTGATAAATGTATAACACATTGAAATTCACCATGATTGCACAACTAACATAATTGTCCCCCATGAGACCACCTTTTAAAGCAAAACAGTGAATTTCTTTCCCTAGCCGAAGAGTAGACAACTGAGAACAAGAACATAGGGCACTTGCTATGGTAGTTTCATCAGGTTTTATTTCTTCAGAAACCATTTGCTGAAGAAGAGATAGAGCTTCATATGGCATTCCAAGCTATTAAACCTTTGTTTTCTCCCCCTAAATAGAAGCTCGCTAACGAGGATCATCACAGCCAAGGAATGTAAAAGCGACGTGTCGTCAAAATATAATATCCTTATCTATACCTTTCCTAAGAACAAAACTATGAATATGTGAAGCATGGGCACATAAACACTTCAAATCATGCTTCCGGTTCATCTATCCCTTCGATGGCCCCTTCCGCTTCATGCTTCACGCTAAGCCAGACATTATATATCGAAAGCGATTATAAATTCACATCATACGACATCCACAAAACATGATCTACAAATATGCGAAACATTACTGTAAGTGGCGAGGATCCGGTTCTCGATAAGTGTATATTATATAGCATTTTTAGGCTGATTGATTGCGTTTTTACGCTATATTAAGTTCGCTTTGATATAATTTACACTTGTTTTCACGAAATTGTGGATTTTATGATTTCATAAATTATAGGAATATCGAGCAAAATTATGAAGTCACAACTTATTTTGAGCGCCCAAGAAGCCTAAAAGAAGGTGCCCAATTATTGATCCAAGTGTTTAACTAAATATCCAAGCCGGTTTTGACGGGTAAAGCTGGGCCATGTTCGCGGGTCAGTTTGTTACCCAACTCAGCAATTGCTTTCGGGTTCGCCCACGCTCGTTAGACCCACGCCGCTTGACCCACTTATTAACGGGGCGAAGCGGCCGATTTTAGCAGCAAGCGGTTTCCGTCTCAAAGACACGCTCACATGGACCATGACCTGTCAATCGCTGCTTCTAAGACACGTCACAATGTTCGTTAACGAAATGACAACACCAATTTACGGTTCCGGTCGAGTCCGGTCGTGTCATAATATAATGAATAAGAACGAAAAGACGCTCACAAATTCCAATATACTAAGTAGTACTAGGCCTTTTTCTTAATCCTTAATTAACTAATAATTAAATAGTAAATCTTTTATCTGTAATTACTTCACTAAATGAATTCTAACTTAAATTAACTAAACTAACCGAATGCAAAGTAGCTGATCAGATTTAATATTCAAGATAATGTGGCACATTTTCATCGGATCGTCAGATTCAATTTAACTAGTAGTTACTTATTAGTTCATAACAAAAGCATTCCTATACAATTGATATTACTTCTCAGTTAACACCAATTAAGTCTCCTAAGAAACTAACTATATCTCTATGATAGCTTAAAAATAGGAGATCTTCTAACAACATACGCTATTAAATCGCATACAGATTACCTATATCTCATTGGTAAATGAACATGTTTCAATATTAATTCGTAAATGACAACCCTATTTCAAAGAATTAATCACTTATATGAACGACTTAATATTGATATCAAGATATTAAATACTAATTATAATAATAACCTAATTATTTAAACCTAAATAAATTGACTCCAAGAAAATCAAATCATCCGATCCAACTACATCATGGTCCTGACTAATAATAAATTAGTTCATAATAAAAGACATAATGAAATACATAAATTTAATGACAATCATCCTTAACACTAAAAATAGCTTGAACTAGAATAAATCGAACCAATTAAAAGAATCAACCCTAATCCCAACGGCGCGCCAAAAAGCTCTAACAAAGTCGATGACTTCTTTTCCTGAAATTCAGAGATATATCTTTTTTTACTTTTAACTTCTCCTCTTTTTTATGCGCTTCCATAACCTAATACTGATGCCGAATCACCTATTCTTGATCAATTTAATTATATAACCCTTAGCGGATCGCTTCATATTCAATTCCGCGCCTGATTCTTTCCACTTTAACCGATAATCCGCCTAAACTCAAATAAACGAAAAACAAGCCAAGAAATTATATCTGGATTAAGCGTGAAAATAACATCGCCTAATACGTAATTGCGCTCAAAACACTATATTATAAACACTTATCACACCCCACATCTTGTTCTTGCTTTTGTCCTCAAGCAAATAACATGTGAACGACAAATTAAACATCCAAGTGATCTCAAGTACTATATATCATCAGCCTCGCATACAACAATCAATCATGAGTAACGGCTCTTCTACTGCTTAAGCCGCATTTATCATCAATTCATCGGTAGATAATTCTCGCTTAGTGAATTTCTCACTTCTCACATCATCACTCAAATGTATCAAAGGTTATCAAGCATGCCTCAATTCTCCGAATCATGCATGTTTCTACCATATTGTTATACATCTATCAATCCATCAACAACGCATGCCACATAAATCGTAAGCGTCTTTTTATGTGGTCAGAATGAGGCTTAGCGCGGGCGGTAGGATAAATATTTGGCTCCGACTTTAATACTGAGGAGATGTAAACTCAATTAATTATGTTGAAAATAGCATGTCTAAACAACTACACCTCTTCAACCCAACATTCCACATCGTGATGGCACCATCCTTCACTTTCCATATTACTTATGCATATATTTTTTCTTAAATTTTTTTTTTTTTTATAGAAGTACAACCCATAAACATCAAAGATTAATTTTCTCATAATTCGCTTGAGACACAATTTATTTTCACTTCTTTTGAGATCATATTTCTCACTATGTACTTCTCCACTTTTCTTTTCTTTTCTTTTCTTTTTTCTTTTTTTTTCAAATCTTCCAATGTTTTCTCCTTCCCCCATACTTGATTAATTCAACTCTTAACAAGCCACAATTCAACATAGATAATTCAAAATTAGACACTCCCAAGTAGGGACATGGTAAGAATAAGACTTACAGGCTTATAAGTGCATAATCAAAGAAAGAAAGCGTCACTTTAGGCCTAAGTGTCTACTACTGGACGATACATCGGGTTAGCCTCTTTAGGATAACGTGGATTATAACCTAAATGCTTCATCATTTATGCACGCATTAAAGTAACAAGAGAGAGATTCAAAACAAGTTCAAGAATACAAACATGACAGTAGTATCACACACCAAAGAAAAGAAACTCAAAGATAAAATTAGCACAAAATCTCACCCGTGTAGGCGATTCACTAACAAGAGTTATCCACTCAAACTTCAATCAAAACATTACAATCAGCCTAAGAATGTCAAGTCAAAACTCAATCAATCATGCGTAAAATCATCATCGAATGACATAGAATTTACTATCATCCAGATATGTCAATTTATCCGTTAAACTTATCATCTACTTAAGGACAATCATTACGCACTTCTACACTTCAACGCATATTGCCCCTCAATGCATAAATACGAAATAAAAAGTAGACAAGTAAAACTTCCGACAAATGTGTGGGGGCATTTGCATCAAGAAGTGTGGGATGGAGGCATCAGTGATCTCCTCGCTGCCGTCTCAGCCAAGCGCAAAATCTCGCTTTAACAAGTCCTTCGAGCATCCAATCTCACCTCAAGTAGACACGAGTCATGAACACCGATCTGCCTCGATCCCAAACATGCTGGGAGTCTGTGAGGCACAATTTAACTTGCTCAAATATAAACGCAAGATTCGGGGTTAAACAATGCAAAGATGCTTAGACAAACGCACACGACGCATATACTAAATAAGAATAATGAATAAGTGCAAGATGCTTATATCGAACGGTGGGCGCAGTTGCTAGGCGCCTAACCCACTAACTCTATAAAACATCCTATAGAAAACTTTTGTTCTTAAATGATCGCTACTAAATATCTGTGCAAAAATAAATTACTACTAATAATGCTCAAAAATACTTAAAAACAAATGCCCAAAACTGAGATCGTTTTAAACAATAAACGAAACTCCGATTAAAGAATTAACTAAACAAACCGAAATCAAGTCTAAACACAACGATGAAACGTAGTTTAATTAAAGACATAACTAAAATAAATCAATAAAAACCTAAACTAAAAAATAAAAAATAGCAATCGGAAATTTCACCAAATACTAAAATTGAAAATAAAAAATAAAATTAAAACGAAAACTTAATTTAACACACCGAGCGGGCGTGGCTTCACGATGGGAGGCGGCGCGACCGGAAGCCGCGACCGGGGAACGCGATCGACGACCGCAAAGTGAACGCGATGCAGATTGATTAATCATGGTTGGTGAGAGATAGGCCGGGGCGGTAAGAGGCTTTTAAATAACCTGAGCTTCTGAGCGACCGGAGCCGGGGCTTGATTCATGGCTGGGTATACATGGATCTAAGGATCAGAAATAACTGGAGCTGGGTTCGCGGGGCGAGCCGCGGATTCAAGCGACCGGAGACGACAGTGAGTGAGCTCAAGTACGGAACAGGCGCTGGAGGCCGATCATGAGCTTGGGATCGGGAGTGAGCGGCACATCTCGATTAATGTCATATGAATTTGGGGCGGCGCCGGATCTCGCGAAGCCAAGGGGCCGCGACTGGCGCGCGACGGAGTTTGAAATATGAGTTTAAGCGGATTCGCGATCAAGTGGCGCGGGGCGACCGACCTTTGAATGGGATCAGTGGAGCTCGCCATGATGTATTCAAGGAAGATGACCATACGGGCGCGATCTGAGGTATGCATTTCAGTCATTACTGCTTGTAGGCGTATGGGAGCGGCGCGATAAAGTTATTAATTGGGGGCGGCCGTGGTAATTTTTAATTTGATTTCATTATATTTTTTTTTGTGTAAAATTTAGCCAAAATATGACCATCCGTCAGCAACTAATCCGCCCGAACACATTATTCTATTAAACGTCCATCGACGGTCAAAATTCGACCTCCGCTGCATCCAAATCCGCCCCAAAACGGCCACCACATGACCAAATCTCACCCAATTTTTTTTTTTTTTTTTTCTTTTATTACTATTATTTTTTTCTCGACACACCTAAAACTAAGAAATAAAATAACCAAGAATCTAAAAGATCGTCAGCTTCCCAATAAAACAAATACGCTTAACGCCTTTGTTCGATCTAAGGACCCGCACTTCATTCAACGATTGCACACAATACGACTCACCGTGATTTACTCTTTCCATGTCCACCATAATAATGTTTCAAAGTTGCTCACCATTGACCTTAAAAGTGCCCCTTTCTCCTCATGAGTTATTTCCACCGCACCATAGTGGAAAACTTGGGTAATAGTAACGGGTCCGTAATTTATTTTAGATTTTAATTTGCCCGGGAACACCAGAACCGGAATTAAACAACAAAACTTGTTGTCCAACTTGAAACTCGCGAGGCGAGATTCGCTTATCATGATTAACCTTGGTTCGCTCCTTGTAAATTCTTGCATTTTCATAAGCTCCCAAACGAAACTCTTCAAGCTCATTGAGATCCATCAATCTCTTTTGCACCGTGAGATCCTTCCGGGGATCAAAAATTTAGAGATTTCACCGACTAATGTGCTTTATGTTCAAGCTCCAGACCGGAGCATGCAAGCTTTACCATAAACAAGACGATATGAGACATACCAATAGTGTCTTAGCTTCTATATGCCCATAATGCATCATCTAACTTCTGCACTAATCCTTTACGAGACGATCAATCGCTTTTCTCTCTAAAATGCACTTAAGCTCTATTAGATAATTCAAATTGTCCATTTGTTTGAGGGCGATATGGTAATGCAACTTTACGGGTTACCCCATATTTATATAGTAACGTCTCTAAAGCCTTATTACAAAATGTTTACCTTCATCAATAACGATAATGGCGAGTCCCAAATCTAGTAAACACATTTTTCTTTAAGAAAGATATGACTACCTCGCATCATTAGTTTGAAACGCAAATGCCTCACCCACTTGGACACATAGTCCACACATACTAGAATGTACTTATTGGAAAAAGATGATGGAAAAGGACCCATGAAATCGATACCCCAAACGTCAAACAAGTCAACAGGGAAAATATTAGTAAGGGGCATCTCATTTTTGCGGGACATATTACCTGTTCTCTGACAACGATCACATGACTTCACAAAGGTACTACAATCCTTAAATAAGGTAGGCCAATAAAAACCAGATTGTAACACCTTCGCACTGCCTCTAGACCAAACGCCTCCTACTTCTGCACGACACTGCTCTAGGACGTCAGCACTTCTATCTCGTGGATACACCTCCTAACGATATTATCACACGTAATCCTGAACAAGAAGGATCATCCCAAAAATATTATTGTTTCACATCGTGATAAAAATTTCTTCTTTTGTTGGTATGTTAACTCAAAGCGTAGCACTCAATTAACGATATAATTAACAAAATCGCATACCAAGCGATCGATTTTTGTTTTAATTACCAACAATCGCTCATCAGAAAGGCCTTAATGGGTGTGTTTCTTCTAGGGGTGATACAATTTAGATAAATGATCGCCACTACATTTTCGTAACCTGCTTTGTCCTAATTTCTAGTCGAATTTTTGAAGTAAAAGTATCCATCTTATCAACCTAAAGCAAGATCTTTTTTGAAAGCAAATATTTTAATGCAAAGACGACGTTGCATACAACTACACGAGATCCAATCAAATATGATCTAAACTTATCCAAAGCAAAACAACAAAGAAGCAACTCCTTTCTCAAGAGTAGAATGACGCTAAAGATCATCAAGGTTTTGCTTCATGATAGTAAATTACCTGGAATACCTTTCTCATGCTTTTTGTCCCAGCACCTAATTAACGGTATAATCACTTGCGGCCGCACATAATTTCAAATGGCTGGTCCAACGTAACGACCACCGGAGCAAGTAAAACAAGTTTATGCTTCAATATATTAAAGCCCGCAGACACACTCATTAGTCATATGGAAAGGACGCATCCTAACAAGCAAATCACATAAAGGTTTAGATATTTTCGGAAAATCCTGATGAACCGATAAAAACCGCATGACCAAGGAAACTTTCATCTTTGACACATTTTGGGTGGAGGTAACTTTTCAATTATATCTACCATATCATCTCTATTCCTCTGTAGGAAATTTTGTAGACCTAGAACCATCCCTTCTTGAACCATAAAGCGACACTTTTTCCAGCTTTCCAAGACAAGATTAGTCTCTCACAACGCTCATAACAAGTCTAAGATTAATCAAACAATCATCGTTAAGATCCAAAAACGTAAAAATCATCCATAAAGACCTCGATGCATTTAATGCTCGTAGAATACGGACATCATACATCGCCGAATGGCCGGAGCACAACATAATTCCAAACGGCATTCACTTGGGTGCCGAATGTGTGCACCATACGGACAAGTAAATGTTGTTTTTCCGATCCCTCGTGGATTTGTCAGATCCTCAATATCCATCTAAAAGCAAAGAGAACGGATACCCAAATAATTTTTCTAGCATTCGATCAATAAACGGTGGAAACATCCTTCCTACATGCGATTTAACTCCGGTGTCAATACATTCTCCAAATTTACCACAGCTCTAGTGGGTATCAATTCATTTTTTACTATTTTTAACCACAAGAATACTCCCTTTCTTTGGTACAACTTGTACCGACTCACCCAAGCACTATCCGAATAGATAAATTATACCGCATCCGGTTGAGGATTTCAGCCTCTTACCACCTCTTTTCGAGATTAGGATTTAATCGCCCGAGGTTGGATAGTGGATTTGGCACCATTCTCAAGTGTATTCGACGATGCACAAAGGGGAAGTGGCCGAGACTTTAATGTCCGTTTATCATTCAAACTGCTCTTTTTATGCTCCACCTGAGAAGTTTTTCTTCCCGCACCTCACTCAACAAAATTAAGAAATAATAATGTAATTCATTAAAGCCATAAGAAAAAGCATATTGCGCTAAGGCAAAGCCTTCAACTCATGGGTGAGGGTTTTCAATAGATGGTATCAACTTTGATACACTCAGGTCCTAGTTCCCTCATAATTGCCTTCTTACCAAGGGTATAACGTAGGTCGATCCATATATGCTACCAATGATAATAAGTTTTCAGATGACAAGTTCACTCCTGGGTGATTTGTTAGACATAACTCAATCCAAATCTCGAGACTTTAACTCACTTTCAAAGGCATGTTGCACTAACGTGACAACCACATCAATTGAAAAACAATCACTCAAGTTATCATGGAACTTGTAAAGGACTTATGCATGTCAAAACAACTCGCCCTCCCACTCTTAAGATGACCCGTCCCTTTATGAACATCAATATGGGTTCAGCTGCAATTTCAAAAGGTCTACCTAGCAATAAAGGATTTCATCTTCTGGACATATCGAGTACAACTTAAATCGCCAGGGAAGATAAACTATTCACCTTTAACCAAAACATCTTCGTGACACTATACGGGTACAATGTTAATCTATCACAATTGCAAAGAAATGGTTGTACCTCGACCTCCCCAACCCAACCTATGACATACCGGGACAAAGGCATCAAATTGATACTTCTGCAACCTAAATCACATAACGCTTACCAAATTAATGCCAATTTTATCGCATGGATCAGAAACTCCCCGATAGCAATACGTAACTGAACCAGCACAATTGAT
>JADFUC010001055.1:0-101111 GCA_019722365.1 Lithospermum erythrorhizon | reverse complement strand
CTGTTGTGCTTCGTTCAGTTACGTATTGCTAATGTTTGGAAGTTGATTGTCGAAATAAGTTAAAAGCGAAGTATCGATTAGATACTTGATCGGGTTTCAGGCTTAAATGAGCCAACCCATTTTAAGCCCATTTATTCATTTGGGCCAACCCACAAAATGGAAACAAAGGGACCGAAGTCCCTCTGCCTTCAAGCGACGTGAGTTTCTCCCCCCTTTGATTTTCTTTCTTCGATTTCTCCTCCGTTTCTCAAGCTTTGGACCTCAAATTTTCGGGAGAGTTTCTCCTCATCATCCTCGTCGTTTCAAGGTAAAAAAGGTGCGATATTTTTGAGTATTTTGTGAGATCTCCTAAGTTTGACTTTTGTTGACTTTTTGTATTTTGAATTTTATTGCTCCAATTGATTCTTGGGTTCCAAATTAGTTATTCTTGAGTTGATATATGCATTAATGTAGATTTCGGATTTTTGGGCGTTGACTTTTGGGATTTTGGGTTGACTTTGATTTTATGAGATATTATTGAATATAATTGTTTAGGCTTAGATTATAGTCTAGAGTTGATGATGATCGATATTTGGGGTAGAAGTGTTGTTATGGTTGAGTTGACTTTCGAGTGATTTTGGGTTGACTTTTTCTAAATTGTAATTCGATAGTATAAATATGTTATTGGACTTTATTTTGATTGTTTGAGGTGAAATTATAGTATTTAGTTATTGCTAGAAGCAGGTTGATTAGTTGGAAAAAGTTGATATTTGGTTGATTGAAATTGATTGGTAATGTTGGGTACTTTGGTTAAGGTGTTGATCGATTATGGGTTTTGGTCGAGGATAGTTGAAATTCAGCCATTTTGTAAGTCTTTGAACCATAATTAGCCATTTATATAGGATTGTCAATTTGCTTGGCAAAAAATGGGTCGAAAGTCGAGGAAATTTAATTAAGATAAGGGTCTAAATTGTTGCGGTAATGGCGTAATTTCGGGTGTTTTGATTAGGCGGAGTATGGGAGAGCACTTGTATCGATTAGGCGGGCGTTTCTTGTGCGAACGAGGTGAGTCGCATCTCGCGTGTATTACCTTAATATGCTACTTTAAATGGGTATGCGTAGCCATCGGCCTTGTAATATGATTATGTGAGCGATATACATGTAATGGTAGATACGATTATGTATGAGCCATAATATGATTATGTGACTCTATTCCGCAGCATTGAAGACTGGCTTGAGGTAAGTGATGGCGAACTCCTTATATTACTTGTTATAGTTATGTGGCCTTGTCGAAGCACTTTTGTATTTCTTGTGGCCCCAGCCGGCACTTTTGTATTTCACGTGGCCTTCGGCTTTTGGGATTTATGTGGCCTTGTCGGCGGTTGTGATTAGTTCTGATTGGTGTGTGTTGTTTGAAATTTTGTGTCTTTTAATGTTGTTGGGAGTAAAGTAGTTTTAGTTGTTTAAGAGGTGTTGGGTGGAGTTATATACATGAGCTTTGAGTGAGCAAGGTAAGTAGAAGCAGCTCTCGACTTGCATATTTTACACTGGATGCGGACCTTGTAGGCATTTGTAATTGATTGGCCGGCGTTTATGATTGAAGCTGTAGTTAGGAGACTTTTTATACATTGCGTTACTATTATTGGGTGTTGAGTAGTAGTTTGTTGTGAGGTATGGCTAGAGTTATCATTATCTTTTAGGTGACTTGAGTATTAGGACAAATACAGAATTGCAGGATAGTTATGAGTTAAATGGCTGCATAAGGCGTTGGTTATCGGATTTTATGCCGGTATAAGGCGTTGTTTATCGGCTTTATACTTCGGTATAAGAGCGTTGTTTATGACTTTATACTTCGGTATAAGGCGTTGTTTATCGACTTTTATCTTGGTATAAGGCGTTGTTTACTCGAACTTTATCTTGGTATAGGCGTTAGTTGCTCACGGCGTTATACTTTGGTATAAGCGTTGTAGATTGACGGGTTGAGCTTATGTGCATCAGGGATTAGAATCCGGATGGTATCTAGTGGATGAGTGATTGATGACTAGAGTATAGCTTTGTGGGGTCTCTGTGACTGTAATTACATGTGGGTTTATCGGTGTTAGTCGGAAAGTCATTAAGTAAGATTTAAATTGTGGTAAGTAACATATAAAATATAACTCTTGGGGTATATAGTCTTTAAATAGGTGAGAGATTTAAATTATTCTTATTTGTATGATAAGGTAGGTTAACTACGTGGCATTTATTTTCAACTACTTTTTAGGCGACTCTTTATTTTCCACATGGGCGGGCGTTTATGCCTAGGTTGTTGCGGGATGGTCAGGCAATTGGCGGTAAACTGCGATACCGCCAGATGGCGTGGATACTTTATCTTCTTGAAGTTTCTGTTGTATGTAATAATTATTGTTGTCTCGTGTTGTAAAACAAGTAGTTTGATATTGTACTTATATTATTACTTTTCAGTTGTTGTAGTATTAGTTAGTTCACCCGATGGACGAGTTGTATTGTTTTATTTATGATGTAAATGAAGTCATTTTTATCGTTATCCATCGTTGGTGACTCGCGATTATCGGGTTGATGTGAGTCCCGACCTCAGGGGGCTCACAGGAGGCGAGGTCGTTACAATTACATATGGGATTTGACAACGACGGACTGACTGTTATTCCGTTTGTAGGCCCATGCTTCCATGTGCCTGATGGTGAGACTCCCAATCCTTGTGGAGCTTGTTGCGGGTGCTTGCCTCCGTTGTAACCATAAGGTTGGGAAACCCCGACAAGCTTACAACGTCCACAGGCGAACCCGCTGACGGGTGGCCACCCGGCACGATCTGCGCCCATTTCGTTCCCGGCAAGATCACGCGTCTAGGAAGAAGATGTCCCTTGGCTCCCAGTAGCATACCGGCATCCGTCCGCTTTCGAAGTTGGCTATCACGGGTTAATGACGAGAGAGGATCCGTGTGGGCTCATCCCTCAAAATCCTTAGGAAAAGGACCGTCGGGAACTCGGGTCGTACCCTGCGGTTCACGGCATATATGTCAACAGCGTATGCCCGTCCCCAGTGCTACGAGAATCTCACAAAACACGCCCCGGAGATGGCGTTTACTCGTCCGGCGATGTTGGGAGGTCCATCAGGGGATCACGACTTCCCCTGTTGAAATGCCGATTCACACTCTGGGTCTCCTTATGGATGTAATTAACAAAAGCTGCGCTCGGCGATTGAGCTTATCTCGATCTTGAGTGCCGCCGGTCATCGATATCATACCCATGATCTGTCGTACTAAGAGAACACGCTGTATCCTGCTTGGTCTATGGCGTCTTACGTGTCGGTGGGCATGTGCTTGACCTCCTTTGTAATCTCGAGAACACATTCCCGGTGAGGTATTGAGGGTCGGTATTCGATCTTCCGCTTTACCTCCTTGTCTTTCTTGGATCACCACCGGGCGTGAAAAGAGCACTCTCCCTTTTGGTAGGTCGGCCCAAGAGTATGCCTGTCGGCGCCGGATCTATCAGTGTCGCGCCCCGGCATTCGAAATTCCGGGGCTCCGGCCGCGGTGGTAGATCTACCGGGCGTTTTCCTGCACTTTCTCGACCTCTTCTACGCCTCACCGATCCGAATATATTTGTAGGCCCCGGCTCATTTATTTACTCCTCCAAATCCTGGGGCTACCTCTTGAGAAGTGACTCCTTGAACTTCTTTCGGCCCATGATCCACCAGCAAAGGCAATCACAACAATCTTTTGATCGACCCCGAGTATCGAGGTTGAACTCTATTTGGAAGCGGCTCTTCGAAGCATGCGATTAATTCCGACTCCCTCTGTTTGATGGTCATCAGGGAGTGCTCCATGCTTTATCTGTCGGACTCTTCCCGCATGGAGTCTTGGTAGACGGTTTTTAAGCTCCTCGAGAAGTCTGATGCACCCCTCCCAGCAGCTTTGTTAGACCAACTTTAGCTGATGCTTGCTAATTTGGCAGGAAGGCCCTCGATACTCTTGATGTTATTTGGTGAAAAACTTATCTGGGACTAGAACTTCTGCGATATGCTCCTCAATCACATCTTCCTAGAGTAGAATTTGGTAAGCGAGGAGTTTGACCACAACTAGCATGATGCGCCCGCTTATATTAGGCGAGAAGGGAGCTGACCCTCTGCTTCGTGTTACTCGTCGCGCCAAATACGTCGTGACTCTCGCGGAGAGAGCTTCCACACTGCCGTTGTAAGGCCCGTCGGCTGCGTCGTGGGAGGAGCCGAGGCGGGCATTTCTTGTGATGTGGCCTCATGGCGACTTTGTTGCCCGTTTAAAACTCGGCACCACTAAAATGCAGGGGAGTGGTGTAGGTCTCCTAAAATCTCTGAGCGGACAATACTTCCACCAGGATTCTCCCTCGCCATTGGGGAGTTGCTTTCCTTGAGGCTTCTTTAAATCAAGGCAAATGATGGTCCTGTCGTCATGGATGATATCGGCCATCTCCGGTGGATGTAATTTTCCACCCCTCGAAACGGTTCCTAGTTCGTATTTTGACCTATTCGGGGGATATAAGGTGAGGCGTCGTTAATTTGTCATGGGGATCATCACAGTTAGGGCCGTATTTTCCGAAGGTTGTTTCCGTTAGTCCCGTTGTTTCCATGATAGTAGTTGAAAATGTGTGGGTGATACTTCTTAATCACGAGCCTCAGCCCATAGTGCCAATGATGATCTGGTCGGTTTCGGTCTCGGCGGATCCACCGAATCCTCAGTGAACTTGTCGCTGAATCCAAATGAGAGTCTTAGAAAACAAAGACCGGTTGTCCGGCCGGAAACGCCGACGATCAAGTCGATGGGATCAAAGAGTTTAGTTTACGAAAAGAGTATTTGAGTGTCAAAGTGACGCTTCTTACGTTTAGCTCGAGTTTCTGTTTTATAGTTGACTCGGGCCCGGCTGCTTTAATTGACCTTGATGGGTCTTTCATTATCGATTAATGATTAGCGACTCATTATGGACTAAGTAATTAGAGACTTAATTACCTCTTTAATGAAGCCGAATCAAACGTTAATCATAGCAGTGGATGGCTTGACCTATTTATTTTGGGCCTTCGCACGTTGACCCACCCGTGGAATCCATGTCCATTTATTCGGTTCTTGTACTTATCCATTAATGATGGGATCACTAACATTTTACTTCAATTTTAAGGCTGTAACTTCTCTAACTGCCGAATAATTAATCTTCAAGTCTATCACATATGAACGTTTCCAACTATTTACTCCATTAACTCCTATGTTGATATTTTCATGAACAACCATTCAGTGCTAAAACGTATCGCCAATTGAATTCAATATATGGTCCTTTCAGACAAAAGAGTTGCAAGCAGAGCCAATAATACCCAACAATAACAATAGACAATTTGGTTGACACATTTGGACTGACAATCTATAGAGAAAAACTATCTAAAAACTAAACATAACTTTATAGAAAAATTACGTAATTTGTCATTATTAAATTGAACACCATTATTTTGAAATCACAACTTCAATATTTGATGATAAAGTGTTATTACAGAAATTGACTTGCTCTTACAACTTCTATTCTAATTTTAACTAATTACGTATTACTTATTACTTAACTAAATAAGGTGCAAACTGCGGTACCTAAGAAGTGAACGTAAGGGCATTGAATCTTGGATGGACTTCTTGAACTTCTCTTATAATTTTAACGCTGCTTAATTGCATTCTCTGCTACGGATGGATGAATTTTTATACCCAGGATGGCTGCAAATACTTTCTAGGAGCAATATGTATATTCAAGAAGTGGACACATGAATTTTTTTGGTAAGCAAATTAGGTTTCCACTAATTGATTGGTATACAGTGAAGCTTTGGAGATTTTGTCTTTACTGAATTAATTGATGGTATATTGAGTACTATATACCGAGTATAAATTTATGGTATATGGAGCACTATATACCGAGTATTATATACTCAATTAAAGATTGAATCAATTATACCCACCTAAAATTATGTATGTGAATATTATTTTTGTGAGTATTACTTTGATTTCTTCATTTTATCGATAGATTTTATAGCCACCTAATTCTATGAATATAAGATTTTAATTGTATTTATTTTATAATACAATCTTTTAATAGTAGTGACATAATTCTCTGCTCTTCGAATTGATTTCACTTAATTCTATGCTCTTTTAATTTGTTTTCTTTACCTTTTATATCTACTTCCAATGAGATGAAGGAAAAATCATTATAAAAAATTATTCTCCAATCAAGCTAGGATATGATTAGTAGCTCAAAATTTGAATAATGTTCACATAATTTAATATTACATTACAAAATTGATTAGTAGCTCAAAATTCATTACTATCACTCGATTAATTTTTTTAAAGTTTTCTCATTGAAGAAACTATTAAGATTTATGACATTGCAGTTATTCTAAAAAAGAAAGCAAAACCAATAACATCAAAGAATGAATCCGGAATACACTCAAAGCAGACGAGAAGAGCGTAATGCTGCACAACGAAGGAGAAGACAAGAAGCGAGAGTTGCTAGACAACAAAGGCAAAGTGAATCAAGGTATGCCGATGAATCAAGGTTTCGCATTAATGTCGATCAGAGAACAACCGGCCAAGAGCGTGATAGACGACAACAACGTTCTCATGCACAAAATATTAGGAGAGAACGAGCACGTCAAGTACAATCTACACAAAGAGAAAACCAAGTTCAGTTGTCTCGGACACAAATTCCTCAACAAGCCTCGACCTATGCAAACACATCAACATGCGAAATCGTGAATGAAGGTAAATCTTAATTTAAAAATGTATATTCATTTTTAGTAATACACTAACATTTTATTATTACTTAAAAAGAAGAAGAGAATCGTGGTCGGACATGTAGAAGTTCACTCCCACGTATTAAAATTGGGAGAAGGCCTGAATTGCAATCGAACTTTGAGTATGGGAGTTCAAGTAGAAATGGACAAAGTAAAATCCTCGGTATGCTTTAAATACTCAAAGACTAATTAAAATATATGATTTATTAAGAATAGAAACTTATGGTTTCATCTATGTGCATCCACGTAACGAGGAGTCAGATGTAGATGAGTATGTAGATACAACACGAGAAGAAAATGCAGTCATCAACCGTACTACAGGTATGTACTTTATTGTACTCGATTTGAATAACAGCCAAATCTTATCATTAATAATCATTTCTTATTTATTTCAACATTTGATTAGACCACTTCAAAATAAAATGTAAATATTTTATATTTAGTTCATAATTCAAATGAATATTATTCTTTTGACTGACAACATTGAAGTGTTAAAATTATATATAAACTCATACAGATCTTGTTGGTGATCAACAAAATCAGAGAAGGGGCACAAGATGATATCATAATATAGCACGTAATTATCAAGAAAGAATTGAAGCTATAAATCATACCCTACCAACCCCTAAAGCATGTCTATAACTGCATTTAACGTTATTCCATAATGAATCGTCAGATATATGTCAGTTTCGTGGAACTTTTAGAATTACCAACTTGCCCGCCCACCCGAAATGCTTGAATTGTCGCCAAACACCAAGGTAGGCATTTTCGCCGTATTATCCGCATACAATAATGCATTTGCATTTACTTCAACGGGAGTATATTATGATGAAAATTTAGGTTGCTGGTAGCGGGTATATATATTTCATGCACATGAGTACATACCATCGATACGAAGTTTAATTCCTCTTAAACGATCTAGATATGCTCAATCATACATCTTAGACAATGCATCACCTAGCCCGAGAAAGAGGATGCTCAAAGGGATTCGCTTCATAGAAATTTGGTGGTGAAGATACAAAATATACTGCAAAAGTATAATCCTTTTGTCCAAGTATTACGTCAGCTATGCCAGAGACAAGACTTACCCACATGTCAATTGCTCATTAAGCAACACGCACTAAATATAAGATGCCATTGATCTCAGTTGCTACCAAGTATTGTAAATGGAGATGACTTCGAAAATATGAACCTACGTGATATCATCGTACAAATGGTTGGGGGAAATCTGATGAATATTCTAGGTATAGCCGAATATTATGACCATTTGCAATATGTTCTACTTTTGCCACATGGTTCATAATGGACGAGATGTCGATACCCAAAGCAAATAACGTATGGAAAAGCGACACGTCACAGTATTCTACTTATATATGCCACAAGTATATCTCTATGCCTTTTATTTTTGTAACCAATTTTAATATATCTTAATACTTAAAATCGTAATATTACAATTATTATTTGATTTAACCGAACAATACATCTCTCTTATTTCGTGATGGACAAACTTTTACAACAGTATGTTATTAACAATTATGTCAAGATTGAATCTCACAAACTAAGATGGATCAAAGATCATCAACATACCATACGCAGCTGAATCCCTACAAAAGACTACAAGACTACATAAGCATTGGAGAAACGCATTTGTGTACCACCAACTAATTCTAAAAAAAAATTTACAAACTTGAAAATATATTTGATGTATCTATCGATTCATTTGTAGGAAATGTCAATGGTCATCTAATGGCCGCCATCTTCATTTCCTAAAGCAATCGGTGGTACTCATCAAAGATACCAAGATTCAATGTTCTTTAGTGCACCATTTTGGAATGTCGACTTGATGACAATTTCATCACATGCAATCAAAATTAAGTGTATTTTATATCATTTTGCATAATCAGCCTCAAGATTACCGATCTTCGCATGTATATATTTAGAGTAAATTGGGAGGGAGTTAAACAAGATATATAATCAAGAGAGGGGATTTTAGGAAGAGTTATTTCATACCCTGAATAATAGAAGTAGGCTTCCATTACGCTCATATGCTTCATTTCCTACAGAAGCTCGCAAATTGATGAATCTAGACGACTATTCTTATCATAACAAGACAGGTCAGCGGTAAAATATTTGTATAAATATGTTTACAAGTGAATCAGATGTAGTAATGACGGAAATCGTCAGTGGAGACAACCGCGACGTAGATTCAAGAATTTGTAGATGGAAGGTGGGTAATGTGTCCAAAGGCTTCTACAAGTAAAATTTATCGGGTTTGAAATGAAGAAAGATGCACTCCCTCTGCTTATAGATTACAAATTCATTTGTACGATATGCACACGGTTCATTATGTAATTCGAGGAAATGATTACCGATATTCTTGGAAGATGAGCGAATTTAAAACGCTGTTTCATGGAATTCTTCAGCTTTAAGAATGTAGAGCCATTTAACCTGGGCATTAATACTCTATATCACGAATTCTCTCGAGCACTTAGATGAATACAAAACAAAAGCAGCTGATCGAATCCAAGTTAAATAATAGAGTTATCGAGGATATATACACCTGCTTCCTCCTACTGGGTGAGACAAGTTTTATGAGCGCATCATTTTGTTCGACGTGAGGGGACCACGATCATTTGAAGAATTACGTACCGTAAATGGAGCAATATGTGCAACATTCAAAGAACCGCTGAAAGTTTAGGGATACTAGAGCATAATAACCATGCTCCACACACGCTGACGAGGCAAATCGTATGACACGCCATCCAGATTTCAAAATCTTTTGTATCACTATCAAGCGACACGCCATCCTACCAGGATTTGCGAATTATGGACACAATTTCATCATTTCATGATAGATGATCATGTTTTCCCAACATTTAGATCTAACTTCATTGCTTTTCAATATGTCATTATGACATCAAATATATTATCAAAGCACGGAAAGTCACTCTCCGACTATGACTTTGCCAACCATTTCGAACAACTTCGTGAAATCAGAGTGTTTCGAAGATTATATTGGATGAACATTCCATCCCTATATCCAATGAAGATCTGAATTTTATCGATAAGTTGAACTCTGATCAATTAATCGGGTTCAACAAAATAATGGAAGCAATTGAAAATTGTGAAAGTAAGATGTTTTTCATTGATGGCCCATGAGGAACTGGAAAAATATTTTTATACAAGGTTTTATTATCTAATGTGAGGAATGGAGGGGACATTGCTATTGTTGTTGCTTCATCTGGAATTGCAGCCACCGGTCTACCAGGGGGAAGAACTGCACATTCAAGATTCAAAATCCCCCTGAGAGCAGATGCACGTAGCCATTGTGGGATTGATCTCGAAAGCGACCTAGCTGAATTGATGAGATGGGTCAAGGTAATTGTGTGGGATGAAGCTCCTATGACCAACAAATATGCCTTCGAGGCATTGGACAAGACCTTGAGGGATATAATGAAAAACACCAAGCCTTTCGGTGGTAAAATAGTTGTTTTCGGTGGAGATTTCAGGCAAGTTCTTCCAATAGTAAAACGGGGTAACAGATGTCAACAAGTTGAGGCAAGCATCTCAAAGTCAAACTTTTGGGGACATGTTGAAGTTTTGAGATTAAGGCATAATATGAGATCAACATAAAAATAGATACAAATCAAATGGAATCAATAATAGAATGGATTCAATATAAAAAATCAATTTTTTTAAAAAACAATTGAGGCTCAGATTCATCAATAAATCATCATTGCCTTCAACATGGAAATAGAATTCAACATTAAAATCGAATTTACCTAAAACAATTAAGGCTCAAATATATAACAAATCATCACGGCCTTTGTGTTGAATCCTTGAGATCGAAATTGAAAAAGATTGGGCAAAATCGAAATCGAATCGTTGAATCCTCAAACAAGATCTTGATTTTTGGTGGGAGGCATTTTGATGAAAATAAAAGGGTGAGAACTGAGAAGTGAGAACATATGATAAAAGGGTTTTGTAATATTTGGACCAAGATAGTTATATTGGACTATTGGCTCAAAGCCTATCGGATATCTCGGTCCAGTTCCTAATGGATACCGGACCAAAATAAATAACCAGGACCAGGCCGAATTTTTAACGGATGGATATTCGGTCCGGTTCTTATCGGGCGGGTCTCGGGCGGTTCGTGGGTTACCCGACCCAGTAACAGCACTACCTCCATAAAAATTATAAGGTTCTCAATGATAAATTAAATTAATTTATAATTATCAAGTTTTATAAATGTAGTGACTGAAGTACATGTTCTAACTACTATCTTCAATATTTTTGTCGGTTGCATCTTTGTTTCAACTTTACAATTGATGATTCAAATTGAGCAATGGAACGTTTTAAAACAAAATAGATCAAAATAACCTGCAAAAAAGGTAAAATATTAGTGGATTGTTGATTGTTTTATTATTTTTATACTTCCTTATATAACTTATTATTGTAAAAGAAATAATTGAAGTAATATTTTATTTTATAGGATTTTAGAATGCAAGTTATTAGTCCAGGTTGGAAATGTGTTGTGGCAATCAATGGTAGAGATTTTTCAAAAATTGTTTCACGTATTTTGAAGCAACAAAAAGATGAAATGTAAATTTTCTCTATTCTTTTTTAAATCACAAATGCATTATTAATTACTTGAAATGACTAATATTTGAGGAGATTTATTATATAATAACCAGTGATGAGAAAGCTAAATTGCTTGAGGGATGGAATCTCATAGAGATATTCTGGCCTAATCATTTATTAATACCACAAATTATTTTAAACTATTTACAACGACCTAATTACTTGAGTTTTAAAAATTTATTCAACCAGGAGGAATGACCAGTTCACATGCAAATGAACAAAAAGCGACAATCACGAATAAAGCATGGAAAGGAATTATATACGGTAATGAAATTGTTTGAACTTATGGTGAAATATGCATTTTCATTGTAACAATAATCTATTGCGATGATACATATTGATTTAATTTTATTTTTACAATTTTTCAAAATATGTGGACATCGTGAAGTTCTCAAATACATAGATGAACGAAAAGTTGTTACAAAACGTATTACAATTGGACGATGCAAGAAGGATGTTGGACTAAAATCATCATATGATTAGATACTCCGTATTTACTTAGATAGCTATTTAGTAGTGATTTTGTTGTTTTAATCAATATGTATATGGTACGGAATGTATTTTTAGTGATATTTTTTCAATTCTCTTTTCTCAATTTTGGACGGTAGACAGATAACTAATATACATTTAAAAAAAAAAAGAGTTCAAATAATTTCGTAATAAAATCTTAAAACATGATACACTCCCACTCTCCCTACTCCCTACAAATTAGTCAACAAAGTTTAAGCCTTGGTTAAAAAAGCTAATTATGAAATCGTGAGCTTATTACACCGAGTAACTAACTTAATCATCTTCTTCTTTTTATGCTATAGGCGGTTTATTACTTATGTTGGTAGTTATTTTTTTCACATTTTATTTATCAAACTTAACCAACTTATAGTAACTCCTTCAAACTAGTACCTAGCGAGTTGATAATGGAATAATGCAAATTCATTGAAGGTCATCATACTCAAGTATGTACCCCTTTTGTTTATTTGTTTGAAGCAATTGAAGAAATCTTCTTAAGTTTTCTTTTGCTAAGCATGCAACAATTCATGTCGATGGATTAGTTTGTTTTTCTTTATGCCAAGATTTCTATTTGGTAGTATGGATAAAAAATCGTGTAGGGTTCTGTTTTCTGGATTTTTTAGCTTTCTTGAAGTTTGGAAGTTTATTGTAAAATGATTGAAATGGTGCTTTTTTGGGGAGTAGTAATGTATTGGTATTGGGATATTATATGAAAATATTACGTATATGAAAAGACTTGGATTGACAAGTTTGAATAATTAGTTGTGGAGGTGTATGGACATGATGTTTAACAAATGAGGGATTTTGCATTTAACAATGTTGTTTCGTGAACTCTGAGGCCTAATATATGAATAAATTTTTCTAATAAACCAAATGAAACATACATCAATGTACCGCAATGCTTCTGAAGAGTCTTCCATCTAAACGGGTAAGAGGTGCAGTCACTATCTACTACTACTTCACAATAGGGTAGTGAAGACAGGATTTTAGACGTAGACATGAATGTGATCAGAACTAGACACAATCTGTGATGTCTTTAGTTCTAATATTTGAACCATATGCTAGAGAATGTTGTACAAAGTCATTCTCTTGATTTGTTGAAAATATTAGAGGATTAAGATAGACATATGTTCTTTAATGATTGTAAACCAATGGATTGTATCAGTAATTTGTTGGTTAAATAGATAGAACAATCTTCGCTTTGAATATGTATTGCTGCAGGGTGCTTAATGCTTTGATGGCACACAAGCATCTTCATAGTAATATTAAAAAGACTAATGTGGGAAAAAATATGTATAAATTTTATGTATAAATATAATGATTAATTTTGATACATATGTTTGTTTGCACAGGTGTTCAGAGAGCTAGTTTTCGAAATTTACAAAAGAGGAAATGAAGATTGGTGACGTTAATGCTATTTTGATCTTTGTTTTGCTTATAAAAGCAGCGCCAGTGGAACCATATTCTTCAAAATTCCACAAATATCATTCATATCCTAATTCTTTCTCAGGTTTTCCCCTCTCTTCTTGATCATTTTTATAATTTGTTTTCAACTGAGACATCCATTTATATTAAAAGCTCTAAATATTTTTATTTGAAAGTTATTGGTAACTATCATGTTTAATAATCGTTTTTTGGAATATTTAACTGTAAATCATCTTAGGTGTTATATCTAATTAAGATTGAGTAAAATATGGAAGAGCTTTCTGAACTTTGGATAGCAGTATGTTGATTAAGAAACTTGGCAAATTTTTCGAGAATGAAGGAGTATAATCGTTGCTATGTCTTGTGTAGTAATGTCTTAGTTTTTATGCAATTGTTTCAGCTGCAAAGTCCAAGAATGGTGCTCATAAGCTCAACAAACCCTTGATAGGAGACGATGGCCGAGTATACGCTTGCTCTGAGAAAACCTTGTATGCCTTTCGAAGGAATGCAACAATTGCTTGGTCACTGGATTTAAATTATTTGTGTAGTTCCAAGGTCTCCCCGGTTATTGGAGGTGCAGGACAGGCAAGGATTCTGTCTAAATGATTTCTTTTTCTTCTACTATATATCATCATAATTTGAGAACTTTTTGATGTTACTTAAGGAGAATGTGGATCATGGATGGATGTCATACAGAGTGATAGCTGTAATTATCTCATAAGATAGATTTATTGCTTCTTTTTACTTGTTGAGCGTAATGATTTGATAGCCTGTATATCGAATGTCTGCTGCTTATTGAAGATTCATATTGATCAATGTTTTAATGAGGGATTTGATACGCAGATATTCTTGGTTGTAGACAATGCGGTGCTAAAAATTGACTCTTGGAAAGTGGGAACACGAGAGTCTCCATTAAACGTATTCTACAGCCCAGAAGCGGGTGCAATGGGGGTAGGAAAAATTGTTGGTATTGCAGTAAGCATATCTTATTCATGTGTGCTGATAAATGTGAAAAAGAGGGGTCTGTTTGCATATAGGCTGGATGGTCACTTGATGTGGAGTGCAGGTCCTATAATTTATCAGCATGGCTATCAACAAGGTTGTAGGAAAAATGTTACTGGATGCTATTTCTCTTCAGTTCCTATCATTGATCATTGCGAAGCTAGTATTTATGTAAGGTTTTTCATCAAACAATTTTTATATCTGAGTTCGTTCATCTTTGATTTAGCTATTTAAAGAATAAAGGCTATATTTTTTTCACTTTCTATAAATGACTTTACCATGCACTTTCATTTGTTGATTGCAGATCTCAAATAATCAGGGAGAACTGTACTCGTTATCTATTCTCAATCCTCATTTCAGATGGGTTCAGGATCTCAGTTCATTTGGTAAAGTACTCATAATTTCTGCTGGAAACAATGGTGTGTTGTATGTTACCATTCCAGTTCGAACTGTCGTTCTGGCATTAGACGTGTCCAGAGGAAATGTTTTGTGGCAGGGGATTATTGGTCCATTAAGCACACCAGACTATGCACCAGTTGTTAATATTGATGGTAAAAATATTCTCGTATTGTTTTCGAATTTGAGAATACAATTATGTATATTGTTTTCTTATGTTATTAGTTTGGCTTTATCTATTTGATGTTCAAATAGCCAATGATTCTCATCTTCTTTTCAAACAATAACCAGGTTGGATTTGTATAGGCTCATTAGACGGCTTTCTATATTCCTTTTCACCAAAAGGGGTGCTTAAGAAATTTCCTAAAGCACCTCAAGTAGATGCTGTCATTCAAGCCAATCCTATCCTTGATTGTTCAGGATATGCTGTATATATTTCTCACACAACTATGGAAGGAAAGAGTGGTCTCGACATTGGAGAGTACACTCATGTGTCTGCCATGAAACCAAAAAATGTGGTATTTAAAATGCTAAATCCTACTTCTGGGACCGTCTACTGGTTTGAAAGCTATCCGGGTAATTTTTACTCCATGCCTTCTTTCGTTCTCTGTATTCATATATTTCTTTGAAGATCGATGTTACTTGTCCCTGACAATTGTAACTTCTAACACAAATTCTATTATGCACAGGTCCGGTCTCATCCAATCTATCATCAAGTGATCTAAAACGATTTCTGCTGGATGAAGGGACCCTTCTGGCATTCATCATTACATCAAGTGCGTCTCTCACTTTCCTATCTCAGATAAATCTATCATACACTTTAAAATCCAATTAAACGAATCTGTATTCTTTTGTACAAAGAATGTTCAACCCCGAAGTTCTAGGATCACGTATCTTTAACATCATTACAAGTGATACGATCTCTAGTAGCTAGTTTACATCTGACACCATTTGTTTCTCTCTCGACAGGATATGGAAATCCTTTCTCATGTCGTTCAACTTGTAAGTATCTAATCAACTCTTCTATCCCATTTTCCTTTTATCTCTCGCTTAGTCGTATTCTGCTTAACACTATCTTTTTGCCATAGATCACAAGTTAGCCTCAAGCTGTTCAAAAATTAAGTCGAAAGATGTTAACACATACACAGGTAACTTCTAACCAAACTAAAGTAAAATCGACACGTCCTAGAAATTCTAATAATTATATATTATTCTTCAGGAAATGTGAGATCAATTATGGTGTTCTTGCTACTTGAGTCTATATTATTGATCTTATTAGCAGCGGCAGTCAGATTTTGTTTCATCTTCTGGAAGAAGAAAAAGCTTCAAAATCAAGAACTTGGCAAATTTCTAGAAAAGAGAGTAAGCCAAAGTCTACCCTGATCTATTCTAAGCTTTATACATTTTTCAGGAAAATAATGAATAATGAAGTGAGTTCCAGCGACGGTTTCATTAGATATCTTACAACAACAATTCCTCCTTTTTTCGATTCGATTCCTAATTTTCACCATCAATACCTCAAAAGTTTATATAATTTATATCTTTTTGTTCTGCAGCGTTCTCTTTGGGTTCAGAAGAAAGTATTGGATAGGACAATCACAGAGCTCAAGCAAAGGACTTCAGATGAAGCAGTTGCAAATGAAGTTCTCGAAACATTGAACAACATGGTTAAAGAAAGGGAAACCATATCAAGGAAGCTCTCCACGTCGTATAGTCTCCGAGGAGATGAAGCTGGATCATCCAAATCAAGATCTCTCCTTCCATTACAGAGAACAAAGAGTTTTTCATTTCAAGGCGCAGGGAAAGAAAACGTCGAGCTCTTTCATACATTCAGCAGTGATGCATCATTTGAGAGTAGCAACGAAGGAGATAGCGATGAAGAGTTAACAACCAAGGGAAAGGGAAAAGCACCCATGGAAGTATATAGTTCTACTGATGATGACATTCATGAGACAGACTATAGTGATACTGATGAAGAAGTTACTCCATCAGGCTCGGGTTCGAATCCCGCGAGACAGTTAAATCCTGTATTTATTCAACATCCACTTGACCAGATAGAAGAAATAAAGGTGGATGAGAAGGGAGAAAAAGAAAACAGGCTTAGTGGTAGTAGTAGTAGCATAAGGAGGAGATCCTCTACTTTGCTAACTAACAAGATGGCTTAGTGACCACTGGATATTACTCGCAATGATGAAGTCTCGGGTTTGAAGGGGCCGAATTATTCGTGAAGGAAAAAAGATGGACTAGTATTGGTAGCTTCATTCCAGATGTGTTCTTGTAAGTGAACAACAAATAGGGAAAAACTTGTGACTAGTTGGTTTCATTCAGATTGAATATTCTACCCAAGATCATGCTCAACCCGTTGCTTTATATAATGGTATATTAGATTTTTGGGCTAAAAATCCTCAGATGGAAGTTGATCATTTTAATTGTTTCAATGATTCACCCAAAATTAAAAATTCCCTTGATGATTTGATTTGTGCTGAGTTAATTCAATCTGATTATGAGGTGTGCAATCAGAATAAACTGCCAAAAAGATTTAAAAAATGATTTGGTTTCCTCTCATCCTGGAGTCGAAAATTCATTTAATAAATTTGATCGGAGGATCTCTCTATGATGGTGATTATTCTTTTTAATTTGGATAGTGAATCCGTTTTTCAACGAGAGTCCTTTGAGCCACAAGTGAACGAGTGCATCTTTCCCAACGACTGTAGAGATGTTGGTCTGACTTCTACAGTTCATCTACTTATATCCTAGTGACGCAACACAAACCTGATATTTGTTTTCTTAATGAGATCTTAGTGAGACTATTTGTTTTTTTAATACTAATTTTGTTTATCTAAAATCTTTTATCCCATTAGTTATGATTTTAATGTCTCGGGTCATAGTGGGAGCTTTTGGATTGGGTTTTCCTCTAACATTAAGGTTGATCCTATTTTTCTCTTCAAACACATTTTCTTGTTTGAGATTTGCACGGAACTCCCTATACCTTGATACTTGGCTTGCATTTATGGTCACCCTAACTTACAAAACAAGCAAGAAACTTGGAATCTCATCTCACAACACCTCAAACCTCTCTCTCAATCCCCCATTCTTCTCTATGGGGACTTCAATCAAGTTCTCCTCAATTCAGAAAAATTTCCATCACCCACCAACTCCTTACCTGGATATCTTAGTTTCCTCCACTTCCTTAATGAACATGGAATTGAAGACTTACCCCAAACAGGATGCAAATACTCTTAGTCTGGCATTAGACGAGGCATAACTATCTTTGAGAAGCTTGATCAAGCCATGGGAAATTATGAGTGGGTCTCTTCATTCCCCTCTTCAACATGTCAAGGACTTCCCATTCAGAGGTTTGATCATGGCCCCCTTATCATCTCCACCAAAGGAAGCAGTACTTCTATTTCAAGACTTTTAAACTTGAATATTTCTTAACCCTTTTACCAGACTTCCCACAATTGATTGCTAATTCTTGGCCCCTTTCCCCTAATTTGCACCCCACTTATTCAACCACCTACTTACTTATTCATAACCTAAAACATATTAAAAGAACCATAAAAACTTGAAATATTAACAGGATTGACAATATTTTCATCCAAATTAAGAAACTTCAAAAAAAACTAACCCTTGTGCAAAATAATCCTTTCATTGCCAATAACAGATCCACTGACACTAGTCTCATGAACCATCTTGATCTCCTCATCAAGTCTGAAGAAGAATATTGACGTCAATGATCTAAACTCACTGCAATTACAGAAGGTGATAACAATACAAAATTCTTCCACTCACATGTCAGACATAAGACCAAGATCAACAATATCCTAAAACTTCGAGATACATCTGGCACTCTTATTATTGAAGAGGGCGAAATTCATGATCACTGTAAAGACTTCTTTGCCAATCTTTTCAATCCCACGACTCACACCACTTTTCAAAGCCAATTTGACTCCCTCAACCATATTACCAATACCCTGACCCCTTCCCAAATTTCCAGTCTCAATAGCCCTTTCTCACATGATGAAGTTAAAACTACCCTTTTTCAAATGCCTCACTACAAATTTCCTGGTCCAGATGATTTTCCTGCTGAGTTCTATAAAAAAAAATTGGGATATTATGGGCAATGATGTTACTAATGCAACCCTTGAGTTCTTGAACAGTGGGCACATCCTGAAGGAGATCAATAACACGTTTATTACCCTTATCCCTAAAATTGATTCTCCCTCCTCAATTGGGAATTACAGACCCATTAGCCTTTATAATGTCATTTACAAAATTGCCTCGAAAGTCCTTCTTAATCGCTTCAAACCGCACATGAACTCCCTCATCTCCCTTTTTCATAATAGGTTTGTTCACCTAGAGGATCCCATGATAACATCATAATGACAAAAGAAATCACCCATAGCATCAGAACATCCAAATGTAAAAAGAATGAAATGGCGACTATTAAAATAGACATGAGTAAGACTTTTGACAAAATTAAATGGGAATGCTTAAATTTCCCCCTCACTGGATTCAGCTTATTAAGGAATGTGTCACCACGGTCCAATATTCTGTTATTGTTAATGGTCAAACTACGAAACCCTTTAACCCTCATTGCGGTCTCAGACAAGGTGATCCTCTTTCTCCTATTCTCTTCGCCCTTTGTACAGAAGCTCTATCATCTTCTTTAATTCACTCTCAAAACACCAACAATCTTAAAGGAGTATCTATAGCAAGACAAGGACCACAAGTCTCACACCTTTTCTTTGCTGATGATAGCTACTTCTTCATTCATCTCGAGAAAAAAAGTGTCATTACCTTCCATTCAATCCTCAATAATTTCTGTAAAGACTCTGGCTAAATCATCAATTTTCACAAGTCTATTATTACTTTTAGCCCAAATACTCCCTCTCTAATAAAAAATGAGACTCTTGATTTTGAAAATCTCGGAATCTCCCAAATTTGGGAGCTATATGGGAATCCCTATTGATATTTCAACCAATAAACAAGAAATTTTTGCCAATATAATTGAAAAAATTAAAAAAAAAATTCTCTCATGGAAATCTAAATTTCTTATGTTGGGCGGGTCACGTTAATCAATTCAGTTCTTCAGGTTATCCTTGTCTACCCAATGGGTGTCTACAAGTTTCCTCTCACCACTCTTCATGACATTGATCGAATTTTTGCAAACTTTCTCTGAGGTGGGACTCAATCAACTTCAATACACTGGATTAATTGGGAATTTCTTCATCTTGGAACTAAGGATGAAGGACTGGGTTTGAAGCATCTCCATCATTTCAATCTTGCCATTCTTGCTCGTAATGACTGGCGACTTCTTCACCTTCTAACCATACCCATGTGCACCACTCTAAAATCAAAATACTTTCCTACCTCTACCCCACTAGATGTCCCACTCAAATCAAATGCATCATGAACATGGAAAAGTCTACATTCTAGCATTACTTGTATCCGAGATGCTATAATATGGTCTGTGGAAAATGGTTCTTCTATAAATATTTGGAAGGACAACTCGATTCCGAACTTTTACTTGCCAAAGCTGGAATCTTTCCATCATACATTTGCATACCCAAGTTACCTCAATCTTGTATCTGAACTTCTCATTAGATCCTTACATTGGAATGTGCCTTTGCTTGTAACCCTTTTTCCCACACACATTGTCTTAACCATCCTCAAAATTGTTCCATCAGGAAATCAAGTCAGTCTTGTTTGGCCAAAAGATTCGTTTCACACTAGAGATATTTATGACAACCTCAACAAAAATTACGTTAACACTATATCACCCCCTCCTCATTTCCCCTAATTCCCAAACACACCTGGAAAAAACTTTGGAAGCTTCTTTTTTTTCAGAAAATTAAAATCTTCATCTCGAAACTTTTGCTTAATAGACTTCCCTCTTCTGACCTTTTAGCAAAGAAAACCAAAATTATCATTGACCCTCTTTGTAAGCTTTGTCAACTTCATAATGAAACATGTCAACATCTTTTCTTTGATTGTATTTTTATTAAGACCATGTGGTCTTTTTTTAAAATAAATCACCCATCCCCCACCTCCATTCAAAAATTTCTTTCCCTTCTTATTTTAAATACTATCTATAAGCTCCTTCTTTTTTGTAGTACTCTTTGGGTTACGTGGCTTATCAGAAATGAAGCCATCTTTAAGCAGGTTGATCCGCTCACAGCCAATAGTACTGGAAGTACCTCCAAGTTAGCAAGGGATTGGCTCCACCAATCTAAAAGATTCAATCTGCAGTCTCTTAATAAAAAGTTTAGGAGAAGTGATGATCGACCAAGAGAATCATCTTTTTTCTTCAATCATTGCTCAACCCTTATTTCCAGTCTTTGTACTCGAAACTGCAGGAAAAGAGATACCAAGATATATCTTGGTATTTCCAACGATAGTCAACCAAGATGGCAACTTGAACTTTTCATTAAAGGGTCCCGGACTACAATTAAAGGATCTTACCTCATCAACTCCAATACTTATAGTAGTGACATAATGGATAGAGACATCTCCTTCTCTCTTATATCTGTTAGAGAAGCAATTTTCACAACGCTCCTACTCATCAAAGAACTTAATTTTCATATTGTTCATATCATTACTAATGGATTTTTTTTACAAGTATGATATAGAAACTACAACAGGTTCAAGAGCAGCGATGAATGGATTGATGCGTTGCAAGAAGAAAATCGAAGAAATTGTCATATTGTCTGGATGCCAACTAGTATCGGATGTTTTTCTAATTTAAAAGATGTTGGAATTGATACTTTCAACTCTATTTCATGTATTTTAGATCCATGTAATAGCCATGAAGATTATGAACAAAATTACATTGGATAATGATATGAATTAATTATCGAAAAAAAATTGAGGGCACAATATTCGATGAGTTAAGGCACCTTATTATTAATTTTTTTTTTTAATCTCGAACTCATTATTACTTGTAGACGTAGCTCTTTTATTGAAGGATGTACCTTTATGACTCATGCGTGACTTGTGTTTCAACCATATAGTTTTGTTTCTTATTGTTGTTTTCCATTGATTCGATTGAATATATATTTGGTGGATTTTGTGAATATTAAAAAAAAAATTATTACTTTTGTGTTACTGTACACAACACACACGAGTGAGGTTGAAACTTCGACTTCCCCTATTGCATCGTGTGATATTATAATTCCTTCATTTATCGTTTTAGCAAAAAAAAAATTATTTGAAAAAAATTATTATTTTAGCATAATAAATAGTACTTTCACATTTTCAATATACTTTTTGATTATTTTTCTCTTTAATTTAACAACCAATCAATGATATTGTTTCAATTAATTGTCATTTTATATTTTCAATGCATTTTGACTACTTCTTATTTTTCTTAATTTATGTGCAAATGACAAAATGACAATTGAAAAAACGAAGAGAATATATTACTTCGATTTATGTAATATACATAATAATTAAATATTAATAGTTGCTTATTACGGAGTACATATTAACACTAATTAATAAACGTGGTTGAATCGAGGAGCTCAAATGAGCAAATTTAAGAAAAGAGTTAGCAGACCATGCTATTTATTAGGGGTATAAAATTTAGAACCAATTTTTTTTTTTGTTAAGATGAGTATACGACATGTAAATAAAGCTAGAAAGAGTATAATAAGTTTCTCATTTTTAAATAGTGACAATTGACCAACATCTTTTTTTCTGAAATTTCTAAAATAATTTAAAATTTAATCTTCTAATTTATTACTCCGTAGTATATTATTTTCATTAGATTAATATAAAGGTTTTTTTTAAATGTGCTCTAAGGGTACATGATAACCCACATAATTTTAATAAAAAACAATATTAGATCCTCTAATCATGATAAGTTTATCCAATAAAGTAACTTGACTCGTTTGAACTAAATAAACTAACCT
The DNA here is from genome assembly GCA_019722365.1 of Lithospermum erythrorhizon. Lineage (NCBI taxonomy): Eukaryota > Viridiplantae > Streptophyta > Magnoliopsida > Boraginales > Boraginaceae > Lithospermum > Lithospermum erythrorhizon. The sequence goes on along the minus strand of JADFUC010001055.1, from coordinate 78,441 downwards.
TGTGAAATTGGTTCCTATCTATATGGAGTTCAAATTTCTGTTTTCTCATCATGTTCCGATTTATTATATGCATTTCTACAATATAGTTTCTTTTACTTGCTTGTTTAAACTTATAAAATATGACGAATGTATTTTAATAATAAAAAGGTGAATTCAAATGAACTTTGTTAAAAACAAAACACCACTCTATAAAAGATTCTAATTGATAATAAAAATTGTGTATATTCTGGAATCATTCGGAAATAAAGAAGAGAAAGTTGTTAATTGTCATAACTGATTAAGAGGAGGTTTTAATTGTTTTAGCTCGGAGCCAAAATATATATTGATTATCTTTTTTAACTAAAAGTTATTTCAACCATCTAAATAATAGGATGGCCACAAGGCATTAGCGCCCATGAGACTATTTTCTCTCTACTCATTCCTCCCAATGTATAATACTTTTTTCCATTCTACCTATTAAACATTCAAAATGCTACCATATTAGCCATTCCATCAGTTGACCGTTAATTTGACCATTAAGTCATCTTAAACGAGGTTGTTCTATAATTATTTTTTAAATAATTACTTAAAAAAAACCCTTTTTAAAGATAGAGCTTTTGTAATTTTAAAAAATTTAACCAAAAACTAATTTTAAAATCTTTAACAAAAAATTTAAAACAATTAAGAACTACAAAAAACAACCGATAACCCACCTCCTTCTCCTTTTTCATGTTCATCAACCAACCACCACCTTCATCCCCAAGACCCTAACCATCACCACCACCCTAATCCACTACCGACCACCTTCATCACCACCATCGAGAATTCCTTTCGTCCCTAACAACCACCGAGAATTCCTAACCCCCAACCTCCATCGTAAAAGTACTAGCCAACATCACCATCAACCAAAAGATTCATCATTCTCCATTCTCAACCCCCTCCCCTGCCCCCACTATCATCATAATTGAAAAATACCAAAACCAAATATGAGTGATCCAAAAACCAACACAAAATACCAATAAAAGTTGAATCTTTCAAATCCTAAAAAAATAAAAATCCAACCTTTTTGCTAAGTTAGGCTCAATTCCTAGAAATAAACAAATCAAAGCATCAATAAAGTTGAATCTTTCAAACCATAGTAGGGTAAAAATTCAATCATCAACCCCATTTGGGTATTGCTCAATCATCAAACCATAGTAAGACATCATTTTTCGTTAGTCAAGATTGCATTTTGGTGTTGGTTGGTGATGAGGTGGTGGTCGTTGGTAGATGAAGATGAAAATGAAGTTGTGTGAGTGGGTTTGGAGGTGAGGCCGGAGGTGGATGTTTGGTGAATGAGAATGGGTACGGTTTTGGAGATAGGGGAGGGAGTAAATTAGTCTGTGATGTTAATTTTACCCCCTATTTTAGTTTATTTATATTTATTATTTTTTGTTGAAGAATCCAAAATAATTTTTTGAATATGTTAAATTTTAAAAATTACAAAATACTCATGTTTCAAAAAGGACTTATTTTAAAAATAACTTCTTCGAAAATAATTATAGAACAACCGCATTTAAAATAATTTAACGGTCAAACTAGTGGTCAACTTGACGGAATGGCCAATATGGTAACATTTTGAACGTTCAATGGGTGGAATGGAAAAAAGTATTACACGGTGGGTGTAATGAAAATGAGTATTATCGATGGGCGGCATTGCCTTTTGAATGTTATTAGCAAAATGTGCATTTATAGTATTAACTATTAACGTAATGCCCAAGGATAATGTAGGCAGTCCACGTTTATTAATTAAAATTAATAATCCCAAATTATAGAGTTATTAATTTGTTAAATTTATAACCAATCACATTATATTTGTTGATTATGATTTAGAGCCGAGCCTCAATCAAGACCGACATTAGCCACACAGTAATTACTAGGGTAAAATTAGGGTTTATTATTAAATTAAACCTAATTTTATACCCCGTATGATGATGTGGTATTAAATAGGATTTTCTTAATTTACGTGATTAAAATAATAAATTGGAGGAGAAAACCGAAATAAAAATGAGTTTACGAATAAGCGAGTTCAAAAGAAAAACGATCGATGAGCAAATTAGGAGTAAACTTTAAATAATTGCCCAAATTCCCAAGCAAAGTTTCTGATTAAATATTATTATTTTAAGGATAAAAGGTAGGGATGATCATATGTTTGATTTACATCATTCGGTGAATAAACTATGTTTCAAAGGTCCCGATATACCATTTATGTTTCAAAATCGATCTCAGTTGGTACTTTCGCTAATTTTTGGTAAGTCTTCGTTAATTGGGTCCGCGTGACACTTTTTAGGGAGTATTTTAGTCATTTCTATTGAAGCCAGCAAAATGAGATCTGTAAAATGCACGGTAAACAATTTAGATTGTCTGGCCCGATTTAATCATTCAAGTTATATTCCACACACACACACACATATATATATAATATTAGGGAGTTCTGATGGCTTACTAGAGTCCTATTAATTTATATGTTAAATATATAATATTAGGTTGACAATATTTAATATAAACCCTCTTGTCCAATTCATCACAGAAGTCAGCGCCGCGTGCGATAAATCGAACTACTTAATAAAAGGTATTATAAATTTTCCGAGTATAAAATGTAAATTGAAGGAAACATTCGAGACGAAAAATCGAGCCTCATGGACTCGAGCTTAGCTCACTATGACCGAGTAGGAGTTGACTATTTTGGATGAAAGAGAGTTGGAGTTTGAGTAGGATTTGGTTCCTTAAAACTCTCATGTGTTTTGCCTATTTAAGGTATGATCAAACACAATAACAAAAATCATAATGCTCATATTTTTGGTTTTGCAGAAATCAAAACTCTCTACTCCAAAACCACCATGTGAAATATTCAAGGAAGAAAAAACGAGGTTTTTCTTCTTGTTCCCTAGTTATACTTTAATCTACATTCTAGTAGGCGATACGAACACTTTCGACAATTTATCGGTGTGGACAATCTTAGAGATACTCTATTTTGGGTATTGTGAGCAATTCAATTCCGCTGCCAAACTCTTGATTTGATCGACTAAAAGGTACACACTTGTAGCCAATTTTGTTTATTGTTTTAATTATTGTTGTTAGTGAACTATGTTGATAAAATAATTAAATATGATTAAATTAATAATTTTGAAATCTTTTAATGTGAAAAATCTTCAAATAATGGTCGATTTTTTAGAATTTTTCGGATTTTTCGAGATTAATTTTATGTCGGTTTATTAATTTTGGAGTTGAGTGAATGGAAATCTTTTAGCTCAAAATAGGGATTAGATACGATTCTTCTTGATCAAATCTTAGAATGCAATAAAAGATACAGAATGTCAGGTAAGTAAAGAATGGGGGCTTGAATAAGATTTTACAATGAGAGATGATGAAATTATTACAATATGTGGTAGAATATTTGTACCCTACTATGATGAATTGAAGAGAGAAATTTTGGAAGAAGCCCATAATGCTTCATATAGCATGCATCCTGCTAGTACTAAGATGTATCGTGATTTGAGAATATATTATTGGTGGCCAAAAATGAAAATAGGGATTGCTTTAGCTAAGTGTTTAACTTGCCAACATGTAAAAATTGAACATAGACATTCAGCAGGGTTATTGGAACCCCTTCAATTCACAGTTGCGATTAAGAACAAGATAGGCACTAAAGGCCACATTCTTTCGAAAAGAACCCAGAGCTACGAAGCCATAAGGGTTCGTCGATTTAATACCCATGACTGTAAAGCTCATGAACTGATCCAACCGTACAACGCCATGACGGCCATCAAACGCCACAAAGGGGTGCGTGGCGGTCGATACTGTGGCGGCTCGTGGCTAGTGCCATTTAAGCACCACTCGCGTGGCCTTGGCGCCATGACCTCACGGAGGTGTAAATTTTTTTTAAATTGAAAAACATATACTAAAAGCCCCAAACCCCCTCAAACCCTAATCAAATTTTCTTTTTGCCACCAATTGCCTTGAAGCTCTCAAATTGGAGAAAATAATCTTTTAATTTCTCTTCTTCTCTTTTTTTAATTTTTTCTTCCTTTTTCTTCTCTTATCTTTTACACTTCGCATCAGCTCTCAAATTGCTAATATAATTCGTTAATTTAGTTTAGCTTAATTTAATTTCGATAATTATTTTTAATAATTAATTCTGGGTATTTGTTAATTTATTCTATTTGTATAATTAATTTCTAAATTTAATTTTTGAAATTTAATTTCTATAATTAATATTTGATTATTTTTTAATTTTTTTTTAGTTTTATAATTGTATATTTGATTGCTTGTTTGATTTTATTGTTTGGTATCCTAACTAGGTTTACTTTTTGTTTGATTAGTTTGTTAATTTTTATATATTTGTTATTTATGTAATTTTTATTGTTTGACTAGTTTGTTAATATCTATATGTTTGTTTGATTTTTGTAATTGAGTGATTGACATATATAATTTTGTATTAATTAAAGTGAAAATGGCGTCGGGTTCTACTCAAATATATTTTTCTATTTTTCTAGACAGTATATTTTCTATTTTCTATTTTGATCCAATTCTTGTTCTATTTTTCCTGAACAATATATCTTTTATTTGGATTATGACTTTGATTACAAGGCTACCGCCTGCATGCGCATCACCATGCAGCTGCGATTTTTTTGTGGTTCTGCGGATGCAAATCGCCTTCGAAACTATGGTCGACCACCTGGAGACAAAGCTGCGGCATCCGCCCGAGAGGACTACATCAGTCACCACGATCAAATCAATAAAAAGGGCCTCGAGGGTACACCGTCAGCCTATATCAAAAGAGGTCGGTATACCATCCGATACCCCAAATCAAAGAAAGTGTCAAGGATGTACCATCCAGTCCCGATAGGGTCCAAGGGTATACCATCCAGTCCCATACCAAAGAAGGGTCCAAGACCATACTACAAGGATCAAAGTCAAGAGCAAAGATTAAGGACATTCCGGTTCGGACCATATCCAAAGTCAAAGACCAAGACCTCGTCGGGCCACATCCATGACACATATCCAAGTCCACGACCCAGCTTAGGATCATTTCGAGTCCATATCAAGTCAAGTCATATTGTAGGCGTCGGCGTCGTAGGAATAACTAAGTGATAGTCAAACCACAACCAATTGATAAATCTCTGTGTACCCAAAATAATTTTCCTAAAGGAATTTATCAAATATTGCAACACATGATCCAAGTAGTACTTATCTTATCATAATGATTGCTTTCTTTGAAATTTGAGGGGAATGGTATCATCCTTCAATAACTGTTTTCTTTGTAATTTATAAATTATAAAAGTGTAATCGTTATACTAGCGATTCCTCAGTTACTTGCCTTGGAATTTTGGGAGGAGGTGAATGTGGGATGTGCCTCAAGCGGTTAGGGGGCAGAGGCTTCCCTTTAAACCACTTCAATACGAGATTCTACTGCCACTTAGGTGACTCAGCCAGCACTTGCGTAGAAAAGTTAGGGTATCGACATTTAACACTCTCGCTTAACACTGGATTGAGCTAAGCCGGGCGTAATTTATAGATTACGTTTCTAATGATTGCACACGTCTAACATATTATCTCCTTAATATATGATATATAATATTATAGATCGAAATAGATATAAACATGGTCGAATTTATACATAACATACATGGTGGTCCATATCATCCATATTATAAAAAAAATTGACGTTCTTTTAACGGATGATATTACTTTTATATTTTATATCTTGATATATTTCGATATTAAGTAATATTTTCTTATAATATTGATGTGGCGCACCATTATACAATCATCTTGAATCCATAAATAAAGATACTTTCCAATCCTTTCTTACAAGAAACCAACAAAACAATAAGACATTACGCCACGTGGGACCCACAAAATCTCCGAGGAAGAAATCATCAGACAAAACATTAATTGAATCCTAAAACAAAAATACTTGCTACAAAAAATTGAAATATTAAATTAAATATAAATCCGAATTTAATTAAATATAAATCCGAGTAGCTTTTAATTTGGTCTCTAGCTCTTATATAAAAACCAAATACAAATGGTTAGGACTTTAGTTTTGAAACATGGTTGACTTCAGACTTCCAGCGTTGACTTATTATATTTTATACTTCAATTGAATTTTAAGGTACGCGATTAGCATTGTTATTTAATTCTTCATAATTGAAACTTGTTGTCATTATTGTTATTATTTAATTTGGGTTTAATTTTTTTGGTTATTATTGTTTTGTTGTGTTATTATTTAGTTAGGGTTTTAGACTTGCATGGCTAGGGTTTTACATGTTTACGCTGGGATATTGATTTTCGATAATTATGAATAGGGTCATTTTCATTTCTTTTTATTTTATTATGCAACAAATATAGTTAATTGTTGTTTATATGTATTAAATATTTTTTCAAAAGAAATACTCCGTATTTGGTATTGGTTGAATTTTAGTTGAGAAATGTATTATTATTATACCCAATCATCCAATGACTTTTACAATTCGATCTATAATGACACTTGTAGGGTAAAATAATGAATTAAACAACAAAGGTATGAAGAGTCATTATCAAAAAGTGGAGTGAAAAAATCATTGCCTGTATTATATAAAGAAGATATTGTTTGCACTTCTATAATTGGAATTATTTTTCTGTTATTCTTTTGTGAAAGAGACGGATAGAGGGAATGAATTTATGGTTGTGGTTTTTTGTGGGGGTATGGATGGGGATATGGGTGGGGGAGGGGGTATATTGGTTGTGAAATGTTGAATTTTTTTGTTTTGTTTTTATTTAGAAGTCAAGTAGTTTAATTTCTGGTATGCCTTACAATTGAGTTGTGAAATATGATCAAGTGTGTTCATAGTTTTCCAGTGTCAGAGCATTTCGTGATATTTGGGGAGAATTTAGGTCAATCGAGATTAATATCCTCATTACTCATTTTGGGATCCCAAAATTATTTTACTAGGAAAATGGTTACCTAGATTCACCTCATTCGCTTAATCATTCACCCTCAAAGCGAGGATAATGCATTCACTGGTCAATATTGTCAATATCAAATGACAATTTAATGCATTCACCTTGATTCATCTCGATTTTCCTTTTTTAGATTAATTTTAAGAGATTATCATCTCCTTGATTCAACTCAATCCAAGCGTATCATAATTTTGCTATTGTGGTAAACAATTTTCGATTCAAATCTAACTCTAGTTTCCGGGACCTGTATATAGCATACACGGTCAATGTCAAGCGTTTTGTGGTACTGTGGCAGGGGTACTTATATTTGCTATTGTGATAACCTGTGTCAATTGAAATGTAACTCTAGTTTTTTGGGCCTTGTATATAGTATACATAGCCACTAACAAGAATTTGTGGTACTTTGACTAGGGGTACCTGGTCTTGCTATTGTGATAATCTGTTGTTGATTGAAATATAACTCTAGTTTATAGTATACATGCCCAGCTGAGTGACTTCAGCATTATTGTCTTCTTTTTGTCAGGATATATAACTGAGGATTTCATAAGAAGTGATGAGTTCGGAGGCTTATGATCCTGGTCGGTTACTCAATGACATTATGTTAAATACATTTGATAAGGATTTTCGGAACCGTTACTTTCCATATGATGTTGGGCCACATAAGAGTTTCTTTCAAGAACAAGGTCAAACGAAGTGCAAACCGAATATGGATGTCTGGAATCCTTGTAATGCATACGAAGTTGGGCATAGCCACGCTTTATTTCGAAAACAACAAGAGTTGCAGTGCAACGCAACCAGAAATCCAAATGTCTATTTGGTTTATGGGCAGAGGTAACTTTTTGAGTTTCTTAGTTGTTTCGATTGCTATAAACTACATTTTATTGATGTTTGATGTACTTTGCAGTCTGCCAAATTTGGCCCAGAGCACATATATGGATGTTGGAGAGAAGATGAATGACCTTATGTGGAACTCAAGATACCATCAAGCCATGGATACCTCAGAGGTTAGCTCTTTATGACAGTTTTTCAGAACTTTTCGCTCCTAATGGTCATCCGCTACTATGTTATCACTACTTTCAGGGGCCCTTGATCTTTATGAATTATAAGGAACTGACTGAATTTACATGGTCTATTTCTATAATGCAAACAGTTGATAAATAAGTTAGTGTCCTATATTGTAATTTCTTCCCTTTTTCTTGTTTTTAGCATGACTCTGAGCTTTTGTTTTCCTTCAGGAGATTAAACACGGTGACTTTAGTCATGACATGTCACAGGGTCTCCAACCCTTACCGTTCTCTATAGCCCCAGAAGTCAAGAAGATGTTGTTACCTGGTTTTGATGTGGCAGATTATTTAAGTTCAACAATGAATTATGCTGCTGGATATGGATCCCTTGATAGTAACAGAAGAGGAGGTGCTGTATTCGCAGATATGTCACCTTACTTATGTTTGGGGACTTCAAATCAAGTGGTGGGACGGTTATCAAGTAAATGTAAAGTTTATCCAAGTGTGGTTGCAAATAGAACCACTTCTCGTAGTGAGGAGGTGATGTATCCTCAGATTCAGCTTCCAGAGCCACGCCAACATTGTTACCGTCCTCCTACCAACCTATTCGACCATCAGCCTGACATCCAATCACAAACCTACTTGGATGCTCAAGACGAATTGTCCACACTGGTTAATTCTTGTAATGCCTCTTCATATGACAAACAATCACAAACCTGCTTGGTTGCTCCAGACGAATTGTCCAAATGGTTTGCTTCTTGTAATGTATCTTCATATGATATCCTCCTTCAATACAAGAAGTACAAAAATACGCCAGTCAATGTGGGTAAAGTCCAAATTCCATTCTTGAGTTACCTGCACTGGTCAAATTGTTCGAGTAACAGATGCATGTGTAAGCAGTTCCAGTTGCTTGTATCCCACTTTGACAATTGCATTGCTTCTAATTGCAAAGCCTGCAGTCCTCCTTTGGTTGGTTGCTCAAGTTATGATGTCAGCTCCTCGTCTGGAATATGGAATAGTAGCTCTTTGAAGGTTTATGGTAATAATCCTCGTCCTGCCAAACGTGTGAGATTTGAGAATCTCCCACCATCCTACCATAGGAAGTTGACCACCCCTGAAGGTCCGGTTATAGAGATGCAAGAAATGATAAAGAAGACTGCCATTTCTAAAAGAGCTGGGGTACATCAACATTTTTCTACAAGCAGTAACCAGAAATCTAGGTATTCCAACAGCTCAAACAGTGCGGAAGAGGTCAACAATAGTTCTAAATTGCTGAAGGCAGGACGTATAATCACTAGTGAGGTAAAAGCTGCAACTGCCAACAAGATTACTGGTTGTGCTGGGAACCATATTATGGGATCAGAGTCCGAGAACAAACATCTAATCAGATCTCGAGATACCAAGTCAGAAACAACTAGCTGTTTAACTGAACATATAGAGGACATTGGATCACTAACTGGATTACAGGAGTCAAAGAAGGTAGTGTCATTGATTGATATGTTAACTGCAGACCAAATAGAAGAACATATACATAGTCTTGCCAAAGAACCAAATGAGGTTCGTGCTTTAATTACAAATAGTCATCTTTATTCTGATTCATTACTTAATATTGATTGCAATTTTTTGCACATGTTCTGACTTAATTTCCGTGCTACCAGAAGTCAACTGATGCTCTTGGTAAAAGCTTATGTCAATTGTGTGCCATGGATAAGCTTCTTTTCAATCCAGCACCTATATATTGTGTCTGTTGTGGTTCTCCTATTAAGAAAAATTTGATCCACCATTGGACATCCGATGAGAAGGGTGGAAAGCATTATTTATGTGCACGATGCCTTAGGAAATCAAAGGGAAAGATCATCTCAGTCCAGGGCCTCTCTTTCGCCAAATCAGACCTACATAAGGGAAAGCATATTGAGGAAGCTGAAGAATCTGTAAGTGATATAGCTGCATCTTACTCTTGTTCCTTTAAACTGTTGCATATAGTATTCCCGTTTCTCACTGTTGCATTTTTCTAGTGGGTGCAATGTGGTCAGTGTGAACTCTGGCAACATCAGATATGTGCTCTCTACAATTCTAAAAGTGATTCTGAAGGGAAAGAGAAGTATGCATGCCCGTCTTGTCGATTGCAAGAAATCAAAATTGGAAAGCATATGCCGAGACCTCCTCTTGGAGCGAAAGATCTCCCACGCACCAAGCTCAGTGATCACATTGAGCTGAGACTTCACTCCCTATTGAAGGAAGAGAGGCAAGAGAGAGCCATGTCGTTGGGGAAATGTGTTGACGAGGTAAGTTGCAACATTGGTTGAATATCACATTCATTTTTTTGTATATAAATTGATTCAGTTTTATTTGGGGACTTAACTCCTCTTACTATTTGAATGACCTACTTTAAGAAAAGATTGTGCACAGATAACATATTTAGAAACCCAAGAGTAATAAATTGTCAAACGAGTGGCCATAAATTGTCAATATAATTCCTCTTAGTATTTGTGTCTTTTTTTGTAACTTCTGCCCATCCTCAGGTGCCTGGAGCAGAAAACCTTGTTGTAAGGGTGGTATCATCTGTACACAGATTGAGTTCTTAGGGTATCTTTCACAGTAGAAAGTATCAAACAAATTCCTTCTCCTTATTCATTTTTTCTCTTTTCATCTCCACTGCTGTCTTGTCATTTCTTATCCTTCTTGGCAGATTAATTAAGGTTGTGAAACAAGTGGGTTTTATTTGGACCATAAAATATAGGAGAAAATGATGTGTGCATTCACAAACAGCTCTTATTTCTTCATGTTCTATAGTCTTTCATTTGATGTTTATTTAGCCTCATTTCAACTGAATTTGAAACGTCTCTTCCAAGCAGGTGATACTGTTGTTTCAGAAGATCAAAGGTGTGGACGTATGCCTATTTGCGATGTTTGTCCAGGAACACGGATCAGATTGCAGTCCTCCCAACCAAAATTCTGTCTATATCTCGTATCTTGATTCTGTGAAGTACTTTCAGCCTGAACTACAGACACTCCATGGAGAAGCTCTTCGAACATACGTGTATCACGAGATACTGGTGATCAACCTGTCTCTATTCTCAATCTGTCTAAATCTGTTTTGAATTCCTATAATGTTTCTATAATTCTTCTTTACGTCTGTACTTTTCAGGTTGGATACCTTGACTATTGCAAGAAATTGGGTTTCGAAACGTGCTACATTTGGGCTTGCCCTCCTACGAAGGGTGATGATTACATTTTTAATTGCCATCCGGAGTCCCAAAAAACCCCGAAGCCTGATAAGCTACGACACTGGTATGCATTCTTTTCAATTTTCAGATAAAGTGATCATTTTACCTATTGGAATTGAATTCTACCTTACCATGTGCCATTGATATCATTGGCAATGCCCTGCCCTTAACCCTGGGTCTATGCATTATTATATTTGGTGGACTAACCTCACAAACTACCACGAGTCTTTCCAGCTTCTTTGCAAGGTATCTCGTTATCTGTGCGTTCTTGACTGGATTCCTGCATTCAGGTACAAATCAATGCTATTGAAAGCAGAAAAAGAGAGTGTTGTTTTGGGTTACACCAATTTCTACGATCGATTCTTTGTTCCTAATGCTCAATGCAGCACAAAAGTAACAACTGCTAACTTACCATACTTTGATGGGGCGTACTGGTCGGTTGTTGCTGAAGAGATCAATAGTAGGATTACTATGGATGGTGGAGGATCAGCAGCAATCGTCAATAATATGTCTAAGAGGAATCTGAAAGCAATGGGCCACACCAATCTTTCTGACAAGTCGGCAACAGACATTTTAGTAATGCAACAGGTTATTTTCTCCAACATTATGCTCTCGGCAATATTTTCTGAGTACAGATGAAACTATCACTATTTTTATATATAAAAATACTACCCAGTAGAAAATTTGTTGTTCTTTCCAGATTAGTATTTGTTGGCAAATAACATTTTTTGGCTTTCATTAAGTACAGATGAAACTATCACTTTTCATAAAAAAAATAAGAAAATCTGTTATTTTCTTCTTACTATGTGTTGGTAGATAATAGTTTTCGCTTTGTTTGATTAACAGCTTGGTCAAGATATCTATAAAGTGAAGGAGGACTTCATTATTGTCAACTTGCAATTTATTTGCTCAAGCTGCCACAAATCAATACTGTCCCCAAACCACTGGACTTGTGGCGAATGCAAGAGTTTTCGAGTTTGTCCAAGGTGATGATATCTTTTTTTTGGGTCTTCTGACTCTTCTCAATCATTTTGAGTTATTGGTCAGAGTTGGCTTTGAAGTGTTTGCATATCTCATTGTTGCTTAGAAGTCTGTTGGCAATTCTCTAATTTGTATCTTAATTTTCACTGTGCTGGTGATTAAGATCATCGCTGTAGTATGGTTCTATCCTATCTCCATCTTAAAAGTAAAATTCGCGGTATATCAAAAGATGTAGCTGTTATAAATTTATACTGCAGTATTTATCTTCTTCCTCTGTTTTGTAGATGCATAAACGTGGAGGAAAGTTTCAGAGAGAAAACACACTTCATTGGTGATGAACAGCATGCTCTATCCGAGGTATATACAAGCTTACAACCCAATCAACTTCTCATCTATTTCCCGAAATGCCGTATTTCCTTGTCTCTATATATTGGATTCAGTCTTGAATGATATTTTTTTTGTTTTTGTTCATGCCAGATTGTGGTGGATGGTGTGCCACAGAATACAGACGATGAAGATGTAGTATTAGATACCGACATTTTTGAGAACCGGAATTCCTTTTTGACCTTCTCTCGGGAAAATCATTACCAGTTTGATTCTCTTCGGCATGCCAAATATTCTTCAACGATGATTCTGTACCATCTCCACAAACAGATATCAAGGCGTTTGGCGACGATTTGTGGCATTTGTCAGAAGAGGATCATGATTAATGATGGCCGACGCTGTGAGGCTTCTCCTGCAATTATTGTGTGCTCAACATGTTACGGAAGAGAAGGTAACCATGCTCATATTCATGAACCAACCCATCGCGCGTCCATGACTGAACATTGCACAACGGATAAACAACCACAGAAGCAGGAAACGTCACTGGTAATTACACTCTCCAATACACCAATATAATCAATAGTATTTTGCCAATATACCTGATATTTTTCAGGATCACTAATGATTAGTCCTTTTGGGTGATGTACAGTTTAAAGAAGAAACCTTAAAGAGCATAGTACATGCATTTCAGTATGACCATTCTAAGGAAGCCTGCTCTGACCTAAGATGCTTCCAGTTCAGAAGGCTTTTCCACCACAGGAACATATGCAAGAAACGTGTTACTGGTGGATGTCAAATCTGTAGGATGGCTTGGGGTGTATTGCATTTACACTCGAGAAACTGTAAGGTTGCCGATTGCCAAGTGCCAAATTGCCAGTACGTATCCAGGGGCGCCTTATTAGCATGTGCAACAAATCCCTTTGCATAGAATCCCTCATCATCATTGCCCCACTTTCCAAAAATAACACTCAATTGTAAAATTCAAAAGATCATCATCCAAAATCTCAATTGATAATTGCTAACTGTATTTTTATTACTTTACTAGGACAAATTCAATGAAGTATTTAGTATAACCACAACAGGTCTACGTTTATTTGTTTTTCAATTATTATGTCAATTAAATTATTTGTTAGTTTATGTAAATTCATGTATAAGCAATAAGCATCAGAAACATACAATGAGATAACCAAAAATAATATTCATTGAATTATTTTATTAGTTATTTACTTTATATTGGTATAATCAAATCAATCAAATATTTTATTCGTAATTTTATTTTCATAAAAGTATTTGAGTTCAAAAATTAAAATATTTTGTATGGCTACTTAGTTTTTATTATCATTACAAAAGAAAAATTATTCTTAAAATTAATACTTGAGGGCACTATTTTTGTATGTAGGCGCGAGGAGGCATGGATTCAGAAAGTTTAACTTTTTGGATATAATTTCAAAATAATAAAAATTAAGAAACATTTCTGAAACATTATAGAAATATTTCAGAAATGATGTAAAATTTTAGAAACTCAAATAAGTTATACTACCTCCGTTTTTTTACATTAAGAAATGTTGATCTTTTAGTTACATAACTTTATTTATAGGAGAATCAAATATTGAACATACATCAAATTCTCATGTAATATTCTGATTTCTTGCTACAGCGACACGAAACATTATGAGCTAGAATAAATAGATCTCCTCTTTCCTCTTGATTGCGGTATCGTATTAGTGGAAAGTTGCAGTTCGTGCTTGTTTTTGTTAGGTAATAGTTCATTAATAATGAAAATCTAATTATACCATTTTTTGATATATTTTAACTTCTTTTGAGTGCATTTTAGGTAATATATGCAATTTAAATAAAAATTATTAATGTCGATTATATAAGCATTTTTAACTTTTAAGTAATCACATGCCAATTGTTTAACGAATTTTGGTACACATTTTTAGTAAGTGAATAAAATAATTTTGGTACCTTTTTTTGAATTTTTCACTTGTACCATCTTAGAGATGAATTACGTTTAGTAATGTATCTGTTTTACGTTTGAAATTTAAATGCGTAGATATTAATGAGCGTTAATGAGCGATGTCGTTAATGAAGCTATGTAGTCGTCGTAATATGTCGATTAAGAATATTTTTATTTACTTCTGAAGGAAAAGTCTTACTTACTCCCCATGATATAGAAGCTTTTTGGTGTGCAAGGCTAGTAGTATAGAACTCTTGCTCGATCGTCATTTATACTAGTATGAGCTCTTATCTGATCATCACTCTGCAGACCATTTCCTGGTGCCACCTGATTATTGTTTCTACACACGATAGCTCTCACAATGGTTGTCCGATTATCATAAAGGAAAGCGCCTAAAAATGCGATTAGAGCTAAAACTGAACCAACTCCAATCACAACGAAAAGTCCCCAGAAACTTTCGATTGCAGAAGTTGTTGAATCTAAGCTATCTGAACAATACCTTTCTTGCTCCAGCCATGCCCTCTCTATCCTTTTCATGTTCTGTTCTTCTGTTGCATTTAGCACCGCCTTTGATACATCGTGTAGCTGACCAAAGGCGATCAAACAATTAGAAGTGCATGACAGGTTTGAAGAATGCTGACTACACTACTCATACATTGAGAAACACTTCATCTTGAGTAAACTCATAACAACCTCCCTATTATCATGAGGTAAGGTTACGTTCAATCTGACCCTCTCACCCCGCTTAGGCAGGAGCCTCTTTACAGGCATTGGGGCATGTTGTTGAGGCAGATTTTAACATTCAATTCATACAAGGTGATTGAATTCATGCATTTGTTATCTTTCACTTACCAGAGGCGAACCAATGGGGAAAACAAATATAAATCCATTCGTTTTGAGGGGTGGTTGAACCATGGTATATTTCCCACAATAATTTGCTAAGAAGACCCTCATGTAAGGTATCTCATCGAAAACTGCACTTATACTTCCATCCTCGAACATTGCATGTAATTCTGGGATGCTTTCATATGTTTTAATGTTTGAGTTGGTGAAATTGTACTCTTTCATCAATGAATGAACAAATGTTAGCAATATCATTGATGTCGTTCATGGTTGGCTCAAGTTGTGAAACTGTTAGCATCGATGCCAAGCTAGCTGTGTAACTCTGGGTAATAATTAGTTCCACTAAACACCACAAGATTACCACAAATCTTGCCAAGTGACTGACCATTTGTTGCTCTGCAAATTAAAAGAAGTGTCGATTTGTAGGGTCAAATCGTGAATGTTTGTTCAGATACACTCGGTCATTCAAATAATAAACATACTGTACTTACTATTATCAACAATATTGGTGAATGTGGAGTAGAATGTTGCACGGGTATGATGCCATCGAGATCGTTGATTAGCTTCAGAGCCTTCATCATCTTGACTAGCTTCAGAGCCTTCACCATCTTGATTATTCTAGAGGTTGAGAAGGCTTCAAGGATACAGACAACAATTCGAATCCAAAGGAAGAAACAACCACTAACCAACCAAAGTTTCCAAGTCAATGGTTTCATGAAAATCCAGGCAGCTTTGATCTTGTTCTTATCTACATATGGTACGACTAATACTACGCCTGACTCTGTGTAGGGAAGTGTAAAGTCCACATATGATGTTATGTTTGAGAGTATCTTCACATTTCCCATGACCGCGTCATATTTCTAATAGCAGCAATAAAAATACAAAGAAGTGCTCAGTGTATATACTTCACCATATAAAATAGCATATCAAATAGGTTGTTAGATCCACTGGATCACATATAAAACAAACTCAACATTAGAGTACATTATGATAATTCACTTAGTTATCGAGTATTGAAACTCAAAATGGAGTATATTTAGGCACATTGGTGAAAAAGTGGTTAGGCACCCTATCTTTTAGCCAGTGGGCAATGTAATAACTGCTGATGACAAGGTCTCAAGTTCGAGTAATTGCAATGAGAATTTAAAACAGAAAGCGCCTAACCTCTAGAAAAACTTGATAGACCAAGTTATTATAATCATCCAACATCTTTCCTTCAGAATCCACAAAAGGAATGTATTCATATGGAACATGATATGGCAATGCTGCCATGACAGAATCGAAGACATCAATGCAAAATCCACTCGCCACCGATGAATTTGTTATTGGATCAATCTTCAATGTGACAAACTCACCGCAAGCATTACTATTCGGAACTCCTATTCTCAGCTTCTTTCTATTTGTTGGTATTTCCCAACCCTTCGGTATAAAGGTTCCTCCACCAGGCCAAATTACTGCTCTAAGATTGTCCCTGGAAGTGCTGTAATAGTTATTATTGTCATTTGTAGTTGTACTGACCTCTTTAACTATACCATATTTTGGTGTCCAAAACCCAATTTTTCGCATCTCATTACCAACAATGTTGATTATCTCATAGTCTGCTGTTACAAGTTGGCCCTTGAAGATTCTGAAATTTCCACTCAGACCTTCGAAATGAATGTTGGACAATTCTTGGCTAAGATTTTGTCCAAATTCATCTGAAAATCCAAGAGTTTCATTTCTCTTCAAATTAGTGATATTTTTTGTCCCAACTCTTTCAATTGCCACTGCTAAAGCAACAGTTGCATCATATGCCCACAAGCCATAGATACTTGGTTCCCCTGCAACATTTGTAAAACTAAGTCAGATACTCTGTCTGGAGATATACTAGTACATACAACATGCCTCAGTACCTGTAAGGCTGCCGCCTAACCAAGATAAGGGGTTGAATAGTAAACAAACTTACCCATGTGAACTTGGAGTGGATGGAGAGTTTTTGAATTGACCTAACATGAAGTGCTAAAGACTATCTACTACTTCACAATAGATCAAAAACGTAGTTAGTGTAACGAGTCATTTTGATTTATTTCATTATAACCAAAAGCCAAAGTATATAAAATATTTGATTCCGTAGGACAAGGAAACATACTATGGCTTGAGATAACAAAGTCAAAATTACACTTTCTAATATTTTCTCACCTATTGAAACATTGAGCATTTACCTGTTTCTTGTAGGATGGTATTATTTGTTTTCCATCTAACCAAGAACTCTTCAAGTTTTTGTGTTCTTGCTACATAAGGCTTGATACCAAGAACCCCTTTCATTGATAGAATAAGATTGATCCAGCAGTTCGAGACAGGTAATTGCGTGATAGCAATCAGCGTACCGCTTTTTTATCCGTCGTTCAATTAAGTTGGCTTTAGCAGCTTGACCTTGCACCAAGATCAGGTTCCATATGAACAATAAAAACTCTTGTCTGCATTGTCATCAACTTGTAAAGCTCGTTTTCGAGTTCTAAACTAGTAGATGCGGGATTGATAACACTCCGATGTTTGATACGAATATTGTTGTATATTTGAGACTATCGGGACTTGGTCGGGAGTTCCGACGTCCGATCAAGTCCCGACGTCGGGACTTTTTTATTTCCAGAGAAGTTCGTGAATAGTTGGGGGCTTTACAAGTCCCGACCTAAGTCAGTGGCAGTTTTTGCAGATTGAATTTCTAAATGTTGCCTTTCAAAAGACATACGTTGGTTGGTGTCTTTTTTGGCATAAAAATATGTGTCTTTTGGCATGTTTATGATAACTTTGAAACATCCTATGTGTGATACTTGTGAGAATAACCAACAAAGAAGAGAAATATCATGTAAAAATATATAGTGAAAGCAAAGAAGAAATGATATGATTTTCATATTCATTTTTCATAAACTTTATCTTAACTGTACCAGAAACCCCCACATTTCTACTGACCCGTACAAAGAGTATACTTTATCCACGGACATTCATTATACAAGAAATAGTTCTATGGAAAGTTTCGACTTGACTCAAGGAGTAATGCTTTTATACACCTTATTTTCTGGTTTGTATATGTTGAAGTTCTATCAATGTTATATAATTTGTTTGTTGTGATTCGAGTACAAATTTGTTGTTATTCTTTATTGTGATGCATTATACGGAAATTTCCAACAATCTAAAGAACTAAATTTCCACATCACAATGAAAACAACTTGGTTTTGGATTGGACAAAGATTTGGAATATTCAAATGCAATCATATGAGTGATGAAGATGATAAAGGCGTAGATGGAAATATCATCATCAAAGACAATATTAGGATGAAGATGAGTGATTGCAAATGTCTGAAACTCATGGATCAAGAAAAGTTGTTATCCTCATTCTTTATGTTTAATTAAGCCCAAATTTAACTCTTGAATCTATTATCTTATTTGTAGAGATAATGTGATATGTGATCAATGCGTTACATATTGTTAGATATGGTTATTGAATGGGTAATTGGGCATAAAGGTGATATTTAGAATATCACGATGAATGAAAGAGATATGAATATTTACATGTTTGGAATGATAGGGTTATGCATGAAATTTGTTTAACTGTCAAATGATTGCAATGAGACGTTACAATGTAAATTGATTTATATCGTTGAGCTTTTGCAAGTTGTCAAATTGATTTCATGAAAGTTCATTGTCTTGATCATATGAGTAACTTATCCATGAAAAACGATAGTACATATAAAAGTACTACGGTGATTATAAATGTCATACACGAGAATTTTAAGAATTGATTTGATGTTTTAATGATATTTATGGATATGTGTTTGTTTATGGATATGTGTTTGTTTGAGAATGGCAAGTAACAATGTCTCACTGAGTTCATATGCTGATAAACAAAGAGTATATAATAGTGTCTATATGTCTCGGGCCGGATAGTTATATGCGACAATACGACGATTAGTATATATGACAATTAGAAATCAAGTTTGAATGACAAGATAATTGTATATGACTTCAAGTTTTGAAAAAGTGATATACTTTTGTCATAAATGAGTTTATGATTATTGTCATATGTATATGTGTTGATATGAAAATGGTGCGAGATATTATCTTATGTGATATATTTGATGGAGAAGAAAGTAAGTCATATGTGAGTCAAGTCTTAGAATTTCATATCCCAAATAAAGTTTTGATGATGAGTGAATCTCTATATTATAGTGAAATGTGTCTAAAGGATCGATGAAGCAAAGCGCTAAGAGATAAAAGAAGTTTTGTTTTAAATTCAAGACGATCTTTTATTTTTATTTATATAATCAAATATATTATATATGTATTTATAAACATTCGTGCTCTTTCAAAGATCACAAATGGAAGATAATTGTATCTCCATAAGTCTTTTTAAGATTTACAGTTGAAAATAAAATAAGATTTTATCGGGGATTGTGAAAGAAAATTCTAAATTTTTGAAAGGACTCTCAAATATCAATTGCTAGAATGAAATACTTTAAACGGAGCGATCGATCTAGAGAACCTACATTTTAAAGTATTGTGTTATGGAATCTATGAATTTTATATATATTATGACAGTTCAAATGGGAGGTGGTGAAACCTAGATACATTCAAAAGGATGGGTATATGAAACACAATTATTCTCATATTGGTAAAGAGGCAACAATAAAAGAGAAATGTCATCAGAAACAATAAGAGTTTTGCCTAAGTGATAGAATTCAATAGTAGTTATCGAATCAACTAACAAAAATTATTTTCTCAAATGATGTCATGATTTATCATCCCAAGATAGTAATGATAAAGATGCAAAACGAGACATAGCCTATATGGGTACATATGTATATGAAAAGATCAAGGAATTTGGGAAAACTAAAATAAATACAATGCAGTTTCGAATTAGTTCAGAATGGTATCTCAGAATGTCCCATTGTTTTCTAGTGAAACAATTTGTGTAAATTTAAAAAAATGATGAATATCCAATATGTGAGGAAATGGGTAAGATTGGAGCCTTAATCTATTTTTGAATGGATATATGGATTATTATATTAAATAATCATGGAAGGCAAGAGTAGCCAAAGTTTCAGTAAAAGAGGAAAACGAAATTACTGTCGCAAGACAAAGAAATTCAAAAGTACCTCTGAAGATAATATCTCTATTACTATTGCGAAACCTAAAGGTCACTGAAATGGACCCGTATAAGTTCAATGAAGATATGAAAATGGTCTTACGACCACTAAGCCTAAAGGTATTGCTTGTTATTGAAGTTTACAACTTTTAATTCTACTGCTTGATACCGGGCCGTGGTTCTCATATTTGTTGTCGCATTACGCAGAACCGCATTCGCAGCAGGGCACTGAAAGCAGATACGGATCTACGTGCAGAACGCATCAAGCTCAAGGCCGCGCAGGATCCATTAGTTTGAATTTGCCTACCGCCTCGTTTTTTTCTTTTTAAATTTTCTTAAACAATAAGCTTATCAGTGCATATTTATTAAATAAATATTATTCCTATTTCGTTTTGAAGACACACAAAGGTTTTTCATTTTCAATTGATCCCAATGCATTTAGGACTTCTAAGAACGGTATAATATATGGTAACGCATCTTCCAAAATAATAGTCTATATTTTAGACACATCCGTCGAAAATAAAACATAAATCTTAAAAAGGAATAAGCCTAAAGATTCTAAACCCTACATACCTACGGTATCATAGACAGTCATATAAACAAGAACCGTGACGTTAAACTTTACTCCCCTCGGGAATACTCAAGGTTTCGACATGAATCATATGATAAGTCTCATTTAATCGGACAAATTACTAAATCGCCCTTCACTAGATACAATGAAAGGAAAAATGATTTATTGAGAATCATACACAATCGACGCATGCTGGTCAATGAACACATCTGTAGCAGGTGGTTATAATTACTTCATTACATTTACTCACGGTTATAAGATATAATGGTTATCAGACTGGATTTAAATATAAACATGAATCCTTCAAGAAATTTAAGGAATTTCAAAAATGAAGTACAAAACCAACACAAGACTATAAAGATTGTTTGATCTGATAGAGGAGGAGAATATTTGAGTCATGAGTTCGACAATCATCTTAGAGAGTGTGGTATTGTTTCACAACTCACCCACAGATGATAATGGCATGTCTAAAAGGAGAAATCGAACCTTACTCGACATGGTCCGATCGGCGGATGAAATGTCCATCATGACTAGTTAATTTATGAGGATATGCACTACAAAGCGCAACACTCACACTTAATAACTAAATCACAGAGAAAACTTCTCATGAATTGTGGCTCAGGGGAAGTTTCCAAGTCAGTTTTCTGAGGATCAAGCTGCGGCCTACATTAAGAAATTAACAAGAGATACACTAGCACCCTAGTACGATAAATGCTACTTTATCGGGATATCCAAAATGTAAAACCGCTATTACCAGCTCTAATCTAAAGTACGAGAATGAAATATTTGTCGCTAGATCAGAGCATTTCTAAAAAGCGAATATCCGTCCGGTAAGAAATTTAAAATACGGCGTAACCACCCTGAAAACTCAAGATGACGGGGTCGCCGCCAATACACCTAAGGTGTAGACGCATCGACGCATCATTGAAGAATTAGTGTCTTCTTACATAGAAGACCTAATTCTTGATCCACAAAGAAGTCAGGAAGAACCAACCCATGAGATCCACTAGAGATCGTCAAGAACCGTGATCGCTGGTATTTACGTAATCTTCATGACCGAAAGTGACGAGCCTACCTCTTAATAGAAAGTAAAGCAATTAGTAGCAAAAAATGTCGATAAACGGCTGATAGCCATGAAGTCCGGTATGGATTCGATGTACCAAAACAAGGCTCGTCCGCTAGATTTATCCAACGAAAATTAACAGCCAGTGTGAATGGCATTTAAGAAATAAAACATGACAAAGACGGAAATGCTCATATTTTTTAAGGCTAGATCAGGGGCGAAAAGGTTTCAAGAAAGCTAATGGAATCAATTACGATGAAACCTATTCGCCGCTGGTCAAGCTTAAGTCTATCTTCGATAATCTTAGCCATTGTTGCATTCTATGACTATGAAATATGACAAATGGATGTAAAAGATCGCTTCCTCGAACGGAAATTGGTGAAGATGCGCATACGATACAACCTCCAAGTTTTATATATATCACGTCTAAATGACCTACAGCGTACGCAAGCAGTCCATTTATGGTCGTAAGCAAGATCATTGTTAATTCGCTTCGGCTTGAATCAATCAAAGATTTTGAATTCATCGTAAACTAAGAAGAATCTTCGTATAAAAAGTTATTAAGCCGGTATTATATAACATTTATAGTCTCATGTCGGTTTTACATACTCAATCATTGGAAACAATGTGTAGTTACTTAAACTCATCAAGGATTAGCCGTAAATGTTTCTCGACATGACTCGGGTGAAGATTAATACATTCTCGTAATCAAAATTATCGAGATCGAGCTAATCGTCGATCGATTCTTGCCGACACTTATATCAATAAGTGTATTGCAAAGCAAGTAATGAATTACCCAAGAAGTAATCTTCCTGCAGACATTTAAGTTCAACTCAAGAAGTCATGTTGTCCCACCACTAATATCGAGATGATCAAGATGAAGACATACCTTACGCCTTCTACATATGGTCCATCATGTATGTCATTGTGGCTGTGAAACGAACCCATTTGATTCCAGTATTCTGCCTCGGGGGCCAGTTCGATTCAAGGTTCAACTCGATTTATCAAACGTAGGTACCCTAACTTTGAAATCGAGAGTTCGGCCAACCGAAATGAACGCCTGAAAAAGCTCGGCTCGGTTCTAGAATTTTTTTATCCAAATAAATATTTTTGAAATTAGCACTTTAAGTCCCTCCCCATTTAAGTTTCCTCTATTTTAGCCCGTTAAGCACTTCAAACCACAACCCAAAACATTCACAATCTGTCCCCCCTCAAGACAGTTCACTTTGTTCGGGGCTATAAATTTCATAATCGGGTCTCGCCATTCAGCCTCCCCCCAAATTACAAAAACAATAGTACTTCATTCACAACTCCCCAACTCATCCTCCCCCCTTCCCCGCAAAAAAAAACACCGTCTCTAGTTCTACATCTCCGCTCTTTCACTCTCTTTTCTATCTCCTCTCTCGCTTCCACAATCACCATGAATCAAGATCAAGCAAAGCAAGCTTCAGCTTCTTTGAAGAGTTTTTTTAAAAAATTGAACAAAGTCCTAGAATCAATATGCAAGTAGGAATTGAAGAAAATCAAGCAAAATACGGGGTTTCAAAGGATGCATGTATAATTCAAAAGTTTGAATTTTGAGATTTCAATTAGTTTTTAATTTTGGGATTTTAATTAGATATTCAATTTGATGTTTTGATTTTGGGATTTGAGTTATAATTCCAATTTCGTTTTTGTTTTGGGATTAATTAGGATTACAAATTGATCATTTTTATTCAATTGTTTCAATTTAATGTTTTTCTTTTTGATTTTGGTAAACTTAATAATATTACCAATCTTTTGATTTTTAATTTTATGTTTTGCTTCTCCAATTATAATTTCACCAGTATTCAACTTTATTCAATTAGGTATTTTTCATTCAATTTTTTTGGTTTTATTGTTACCGAGCCGAACCGTTTCGAACGGTTCGACTTGAATCAAGGAACCTCGAACCGGACCAAAGTTACAATTCCGCCATTTCAAGCCGGTAGCCGAACCTTAGTTCGAGAAACATCGGGTTGAAGCCGAACCCACCGATATTCTAAGTAGGTTCTATCAAGCATACCTCTAGTGCTACAAGACATGACTGATGTATACGCACTAAGGCTACCATCCGATACCAAGCTAATATAGAGAGAGCCACCGGATTGCAGTGAAAGGCATCTAAAGCATTCGAGAAAAAAAAAAAAAGATGTATTCTTAGTATACGGCATTTAAGAGTCAAGTTATTACCGGTACACCGATGTCAGCTAAACCGACAAAGATGATCGCCCAGCCCGGGTACGTGTTTGCCCTTAACGCGAGCAAGATTCGAGAAGTTCCAAATGTAGTATCAGAGCCCATTCTACTACGTAATTCCCAGCACATTGTGTAGCATCGGACACCTTAAAGAAGCTTCGCTTGGATTAAAAATTTCGATTAAGCTGAGTCGCGCTTATTAAAGCGGCTAAAGGGAACAGCATGTGACAATACTGTGCCAATGCTCGCCAAACCCCGAGCACATCAATACAATCCAAGCATGTACCTTAAAGTATCAATTGACAGAGATACGCTTAATGGGACATATATCAAAGTATGCAAAGTAGCAATGAGACTAATGTCAAGCCAACCAAGCATTAAACCACATAATTACCTCAAAGAAAGCATGACGAGTATGCACTAACATTATCTTAGAAAATGTTGTGTTAGATTTAGTGAGAAAGCTAGTGTATCTTTCTTTATTACGTGAACAAATAATTGAATATTATGGCTTCTTATATATTAACAATACATTTATTCGCTATGTTTATGTATGTATATGTCTTAAATTATAACCTATCAGATCCTCGCCGAGTGAAAAGGAAATCTCTAGGCTAATCTATAGTTTCAGAGAGGCAATATGGAAGTGCCGACAGAACTCTCTGCCTAAACATAAGATGTTTTGCTCTTCGTCGACAAGCCGAGTAGTTCGAGGCAACTAGCATTTGACGACAAACATGTAGATTGATTTGGCATCATTTTCTTGATCGTTATGTCAGGTGTTCTAATCAATCTTATGGGTCAAGTAGTTTTGGTATTAACCGAGGAGTTGATTAACTGTGAAATTATAAGATATGAGTATTCTGGTGGTTATATGATATTTTCAGAACCGTAATTTTAGTATTTTTAGTAAAGTAGATATAACTATCTATGATCACACAACGTTTACCCCAAACGGGATCATAAATTGCATATGTTAGGTGACACAGAGGCCAAAGAGGCGCTGAGTATTATAAGGGTTTATCCACCATATGCTTAGTATCTCGTGCCACTTAAATGAAGCCGAGACTGACGGGACGCCATACATCTAGCCGCCTTCAACTCGAGTAGAAAGTCAATATTACACTTTACCAGACTAGAAATGTAAAGCAATCATTCAAGTTCTAGAGCCGTAAATCAACGAATATCAAGTTTAATAATTATAAACATTTCAGACACCGTTGTAACAATTCATTTACTAGTTTAGTTAAATGAAATTACCAAAACTAAGTGTTTAATAATAGTAATTGTAATTACTAGTCGGTTCTCATGATAATAATACCTCGGACGATGTCGATTGTTACATCTCATGCTAATCAAGTATACTAATTATATTATTTATACTAAATGCTATTATTCCGAGTTTAAAAGTCAAGGCCACACATATGATGAATATATTTTTGCTAAAATTAAAATATTGGTAAATTGAGAAATGACAATCAATAAATATTCAAACGTGGGTAAATTATACCCATCGTGTAAATTATTAATCATTGAACTTAATAAATTAATCCTGTTAGCTAATTAATTTAGTTATTAGAAGTTGAGCTATAATAACTCTGTTAGTAGTTATTATTTGAAGTCGCTCATTGGGATTCAATTCGGCTGACCTTAGGGTTTAATCCGTTAATGGTATTCATATATTACACAGTTAAACATATAAGAATATAACCCTAATCACCAAAAGGCATTCTTACCAATTTTGTTTTAGCTGTCCAAAATCAAATCAAAAGTTTCACTTTGATTTTTCATCCACATCTATAGAAAAACCATATGGATTTAACGCCTTACATCAACTGTGGAAAGATTACCAAGCATTGCTAATTGTATGTCATATATCGAATTTAAAGGAGTTTGTATATTTATTATGATTTTTCACGCACCGTAGTTAACTCTTTTATTCATATTTTGCAAATATAGATCGATATTAATATAAGCATTTGATCATGTATGCAATTTGTTTGAAGTTTGCTGGTGCCATAAGGCTTTCCACCTACCCTTTTCATATCGTATTTAAGCGCTAACGAATAATGCCTGGGATTCGTGATGCCAAAGTTTGTAACTTGCGGGTAATGTAACTCTGAAATAAATGTTTCTATGATTTGCAATGTTCAAAACTACAATGAAGTTTTCCAGAAAGAGTTTGTCGTGGGCAACGCTGGCGTGGTTTCACTAGTTACCATTAAACTCTATTGATTGTTGGCAAGACATAATCAAGTAATAATTGATAATTAGTAATAATTAATTATATGTTAATACACTGAGAACTGATCGAGAAAATTAAAACAATAAAACATAAAAAATCAAAGCTTTATATATCCACCAAGGCCGCTGCATGCTGCTGCTCACTTAACGCACGTATTAATCGTGTACGCGAATGGTACACTATAACAAACTTTCCTAACGCGGTAAAATAGGCGTAAGTTTGTGGTTGGAAAATTTGTTAGTGGGAAATAATATTCACCAAGAAAAAGACTTAAATTGAGTTGTACCTACTCTATTTCATTTATATATATGCATCATATATTAAATAAAAATAATACTAAAATAGATAAATAAATAATAAATATGATTAATATAGAATAGAATGAATGATTACTAAAATATATTATTATCAATAAATATTATTATTTATTATTATTGTAATAATAATTATTTTTTATCATACATATTTTTGTTATTATTATTAATATTATATTATTATTATTATTTTATTATTATTATTTTATTAATTTTATTATTAATACTATTTTTGGCTATTAATTATATATATTATTGTTAATTAGGTACTGGCATGGCAAGCTTGTAATCTCTAATTTTATCACTCGATCGCTAAAAGGAAAAAATTTAAGTTAAGAATTTTAACTTAAAAATCTATTAAGGATTTTGATAAAATCTTAATTTATTCCGTCCTTAAAATATTTACTTATCAAATAAACTTAACAAAAAAAATGTTAAATTAATTAATTTTAAATTTTTAATGGTTTTAACAAATAAGCCCTGCTTGATAAACAATTTCATCAGATTAGACTATCAATACACTAGTCACTGCTATATACCGAAAAGAATGATAGAGTAATAAATTATATCAATAAACTTCACGAAATATATGGCAAACTACATATTTATAAAAGACAATATCAAATACTTACGTAATACAGTAACTTCGTACCAAGTAATTACTAAACTATGGTAATAATAATTAATAATAATAATATCTTTCTTTAATTATCCTGATCCATCTCAATACCTCTCCTCAAGTCGAGTACGAACATCGTGGAAATGTCCATCTTTAAAAATACGATTTCCGAGTTTGATAAAAAATCTTCTAAATCTTCATAAACTTCTTCATCCACACATTTATCATTCTTCTCAAACTTTACGATACTTATTGGGACACAACATTACGCAAACATCGCAGATATTATCGCCGACCAACAATCAGTCTGGAAATATGACCCAACTTAAAATCAAAACACCAAAACATCAAAGGGAAGAACACGCTAAAGAACCAATAAAGAAAACATTTGGCGAGAACATCGCTAAAAGGAAATATAATACATGTGGAACGCCATTCTTTTCGAACCTGTATTGTGTTGTTGTTGTATTTAACCGTCAGAACATATCATAAACAAATTCTACCCAACTCGGCATCAACTAATTTTTCTCCCAACATGGAAAAGTCAATCACAAGATAACCAAAATCAAACATCTTTCAACGAACGCCATTCAGCACTTTCATCAACCACAAAGATGAATGTAATTGCCAGACATTTTCATCAATACGGTAGTCGCTCATAAACATCATCCACACCCAACCAATATCATGGGTCATTTATAGCAAGCTCCACTGACAACCAATAACGCCGGCCGAAAGTAAAAACATAACTAAATATCTTGAAATTCAAATAATTAAAGCCAAGATTCATGAACGGCATTATATCATTTTAAACAAACAAGAAATATATCAGGTACGATATCACTGGACCATCGGAAACAAAGAATTCAAAGTACCAATAAGGTACCGAATGACGGTACTCCAAAATCTCAAACAAAATATACTGCATCGCTAGGCCGGCCATACTTCATCCTGTGATTTCTTTCTCCATACAAAATTAACAAGTCACAAAGAAATGTGACGTCATGCTTGGTCTAATCAAATCAATCCCTTTACTTCTAGCCACAACATCAAAAACACGATTATCGTAATACACTAATCGCATTCAAATTCCATATTACACAGTCAGTAAGATCATTCTGACCAACTATCATCATCAACCACTAAATCATCATTAGTTAATCTAATAGTTTTTTAATATATATATATATATATATATAACAAAAAACATAAACAAACAAAAAATAATTAATAGTTCGAACTCTAAATGAGAAAAAAAAAAAGGAAGAATCCAAATAAGATATAAAATTACGAATGTCCGACCTAATAACAAAAGAGAATAACGAATCCCTAAGTGAGTGTCACATTATAGAAACCACCTAAGAAAAGCATAATGGAATTTTTATTTAGGGCCCCAAGAATCCGGTAGCTGCCTCCCGATGTACTACTAGTTAACGATGTAGAATTAAATTATATCAATAAACTCAATAAATAGCAAACTAGCTCCATATTTATGCGTGACAATATCAAATACTTACGATAATAATAAAGAACTTTACTCAAGAATACTAAAACTAATACTGCACAATAATACTAATACTAATAATATCTTCCTGAATTATCCGAATCCATCTCAATACATACACCTATAAGGAGACATATTGTCATCGTATAGAACTAACATGTTATCGATTAGTAGTTAGTACCATCATCACAGTACCTATCAAATTAGATTGTTCATAAATAGATGTACTCCCTCATAAATTTGTACTCGTGTTTCTAATTTAGAAAATTGAGATTTTAATACTTGTAATTTTAAGTTAGAAAATTTTTCTTATATTTTTAATGTATTTTTTTATTAGTTTTTATATAAATAAAATCAATCCATCAATAATATAGTTTTAATTACTTATCCTTTATATTTTCAATATATATATTTTTTGACTAATTTTTATTAAAACAATTCTTAAAGAAGGATTGATTAGTACCATCACCGTACGAAGCTTACATTTAATCAGATAGTGCCATAATTACTTATTATTGTTTGCCGAAAGGCTTAAATAGAACATGTGCATGCATGCAGCACGACATAATAATCAATGCTACTCTATCAATTTCAAAATAAATGATTATTTAGAAAAAAATTATTTTTTCATAATAGTTGATTATTTACAATTTCAATGTACCATTTTACAATTCCATTATAGTTTTTTACATTTCCAATGTAGCTTTTTATAATCTTAATATAGCTTTTTACAATCCCTTAATAAATTATTTTTTATCTAAATAATCATCTATTACGAAACAAATGGAGTACATAACAAGATACTCTAATAAGATTGACATGTTCAACTTTCAGAAAACTCAAATAAATCCATATTATAGATAATTAGAGATAGTTTTTTTAAATACTTTATTTTAAACTGATTTTGAGGCCAAGCAAATCGAAGCTATTTTTATATTTTTTGTCTTTCAGTAAAGTTTCTGTCTAATGTAGAGCGATTGGGGGGGGGAGGGGGAGGATGAGATATATGTTACTATACGCTTCAAGAAAGACAAAATATCCCCTCAAAAACGTGAAATGAAGAAAACTTCGATTTGTACTTCAAATCTAATACGACTGAAAAGTTCGGCCCCTCTACAGCGACATATTAGCGATCGAAACTACCAAGTTGATTAGAGAGTGATCGAATGTGTATTTTAACAAACGTGGAGTGATTTTACCTTTCCTTATTTGGCAAACCATTTTGTCTTTGAAATTCACATTTACCATTAATAATTGCTCATACTACTAATCTTCATACGTATTAATTTCAATGAGTATATATTATTAAAATATACCATTATAAGATGGTACAATTCTTAAAATTTCAAAAAAGAGCTGTACTCAAAATTATTCTATGACTTGACTGTATTGCACTCAAAATTCTATTAAACAAATTGGTACAGATTACCTAAAAGGTAAAAATAAGATTATATAATTAAAATTATTGAATTTGTTTTTAGAAAATGGTACGTATTATCCAAAACATACCAAAAGAAGAAAAAATATGTTATAAAACTATATAATTTATATTTTTAATCATTAAGAACCATTAATAAATAAAAAATTTAATCAATCATAACTTTCCACATCATCACCCACCATTTTAAACTGAATATCAAACAAAACTAAACCCAAAATGATTTTCTAGTTTCGAGAGCAATAATAAGTCTATATGACTCTTCATTTTAATTTTAAACTAATTTATACTTGATGACTAAAACTCTTATAGATAGTTGAAATTTATTAATTAATTTTAATTGATTTATTTTAATAAGTGAAATTAGTTAAATGAAGATTCATTTCCTGAACAGTTACACATGATGATTAGTATTTGATTCAAAAACTAATAAACACAGAAGCATATCTTAATTAATCCTCAAATAATTAAAGTTTAAAATAAGGTTTTTATAATAATTAATCCAATTAAACAAATAGATTCTGAAGATACGGGCTAAATTTAATATATCAAGAAAATGTCTGGGTCAATATGTAAACGTTGCTTGACCTGTAGTGTCATAAATATATAATTTGAGCAAAAATATCTTTCATAAAATCAATTTATCTGCATCTTGCCTTAAAATCTACAGTTAAGATCATAATCCACATGATCATGGATCAACCAATCAAAAGAAAGCCCGAAAGCCTATATGACCACCCCTCACCCCTCATAGCCGAAATTCATCACCTCCACCACCAAAAAAATACAACAAAAAACTTCCAGAATTAAAGATAGGTCAGCCTCCAAGATATTTCTCCAAAGAAAAACTCCTTAAGTTTTGTCAAGCCAAGTGAAACCACCACGTAAACCAACAAACATTAAAATCTTCAACTCCAAAAGTTTAAATAGCTTCTAAATCAAGAAACCATTGGGCAACACAAAATCTTCAACTTGTTCACCAAATAGTTTATAATCCAAGAGATAGGTTGAATTCATCGCACAAATCTATGAATTTCATGATCAAATCTAAAAATCAGCCAGACCACCAATCTGTGTCTCCACAAATCAAATCACTATAGATTGCCATAAAAGGCCCCTCGTAGTAAAATCCGCATAAGATATAAGTCATAGCCCCTGGCCTACAACTCCAGAAAAAGTTCTCGCTACGCACCCTCGACAAGAACAAGCATATTATACGATAAAGACCTCAAGACGTGAGTAAGCCGCTTAGCACCCGAATCAATCTAAATTTTACGCGATCAAGCTACTAAGACCCCAAGCTGTACACATATCCAAAGAAAGTCAGTCCTACGACTTGCCTAAAACCAAGATCGCTCCATACAACCATACGGATCAAATGCTATGCATCCCGACTCAAATCATATCCAAGCCAAAGACCAAGTCCAAGACTATATCGTTCAAGTCCTAAATCCAAAGTTCAAGATTATATCAACTGAAGTCTATCATCACAAAGCTAGCCAACAATCCGCTTAAACCAATGTATCGACAATAATCTCAATCGATTTGATAAAACATTTCTTATACCTAAATGTATTTTCCAGCGCTTTTATTATCATAATTATAAATAATAAAAAATTTCTACGCATTATAACTCTTTTTAGTTTATTAACTCCAATCAAATTTGTTTTTGTTATTTTTTAAGAATAGTTAAATTAGTTTTACAAGTTTTTAATTTGTAATAAGATTGATACTTGTTTGCCTCATTGAATTCCATACGATTCGTACTCTTACGAAATTAATTATTCATTATATTATTCATGATCAAATATTTATCTTGTAAATGAAAAACAATAATTAAAAAGGAATTTTGAAGGAGTACATGTTCAAGTCTGATTTAGGATAATAAGTAATAACGTACATGTATGTATCGAAGAGCTGAAATGTTCAAGTCTTGACTTAGGAGATTGTACTCGATAGGAAATGAAGACAGAGAGTCAATTTGATTCCATTCCAAATGACTAACAAACAAGCACATTCCCTACTAATCAATGCTCACCTTTCTCCTCATAAAACGTTGCATTTTCACATCGATTTTTGTTCTTTCACAAAAAATTAAATCATGAAACTCTAGTCAGTCTCAAAGTCTCAGGTACATGTACAAAAATAATCATATTTATGACTTATGGACATGTATATAATTACACATGATTATTACGATAATACCCCTGACATAATCATGTAGCTTTGTTTGAGTCCAGAGATGTTGATTTTGTCACCATGCAGTTTTTGCTTGAACAAGACGAGGGATTCACTGAAAAATCAAATATTATATTCCAACTTATCTTCAATATATACATACACATACATGCAATATAAGATCTATTTTCGTATGTTGGTTTGTATTTTATTTCTCATTTTTTAACTATTTGCGTGTGGATGAACTTTTCTTACGACCTATGGAAGATCAATCTTCTAAAATGTATATTGATTGCTAAAAGATACCTTAGTTGCTTGCCGTGGGTTCTTTTTTTCTTGTCTTTGTTTGCTCCAGGACGATCATCATATATTTTTCTTTAATCTTTTTAAGTAAAATATTAATCCAAAGGAGTGGGTCTATCCTAGTGAAATCAGAAAATGACAAAGAGTCTTATCAACTCAAAAATCGTAGGTCCCACTAGTCTCCTTTGGAAAAAGAGATATGTAAGAACTCCTTAAGCGCTCAAAAAAACCCGAAGACATGAACTGTCTTTGGATTTAAGACACCATCTCCTTGTCCTAAATCTTTTTCGAATAAAATATAATAATTCCTTTTTAATTAATTAATACAAACTTAAGTCATTTTAATTATCTTTTTTTTATTTTTTCGTGTCAATATATGTTTGCCCATAAATGATTTTTAATTATGTTATGAAAAGTTTTAAGAAAATAATCTTAACAAGACATTTTTAAAAACACATAATCAAGGATTACATACTAATAGAGTAATGGTGAATGGCGATGGAATAAAAAATAATCATTAGTATAACAAGTTTGTATATATATACAAATTTTGGGTTCAAGTCCAAAGGATCGTACTTAAAAGTGGATAATGCCTACATGATTTAAACCTTCTAAGCATGACGATGTCATTACAATTAAAGTGTGAAAAGCTGGGTACAAGACTCTTTCTCTCCTTCATTTGTCTATAAATATCTCAATCATAGTACAGTTCTTCCTGAATCACTCTTTTATATTCTACAGTATATTCATTAAAATCCGAGACTAACTTGATTGTTTTAGTGTCTCTGCGATCATTATCCGATGGCCACGCGGCTTCTCGTGCATAACTACAGATCGCTCTATAGGCTCAGAAGATCATGATACAACCACTCCTCATCCTACCGCCAAAGTATAAGAGCTGCCCTCTCAAAGTATTTCGAAGACTTGAACCCATCAGAAATGTGCTATCGATAATCCTAATTCTGTAAACTGTAAGTTAACAAATCGATCACTACGTAACTTCAAAAATTATTTAACTGCACTAATACATATAAGTTTCGGGAACTAAATCTCCAATTTTTGAAATTCTAAAATTATTCAAGGCACTACCTCCCAACTATTGTAAGTACCGTTTTTTTTTTGGTCTGAAACATATTTTTTGTTTCGATTTAAAATAGTTAAGAAGATTTTGATTTTATAACATAAAAAATAAAAATAAAAATATGTTTGGTAAGAACTTATTTTTTCAATTTAAGATAAACGTAACTCCACCATACCTAGAAAGCCGCATTAAAGCGAATGACTATTTAATTCCCTATTTTAAGGTAGCTACCGAAATAATGCTCGTGGTAAAAGTGAGTCATTTCAATGCTAAAGAAACACTATTTGGGCGCTACCGCACGAGCCCCACCTTTTCGAATCAAGACTGCGGTCCGCAGAAGTCGCATACGACTGACTTCTCCGAGCTCATTTTCTCGGATTTGGCACTTCATGGCGCCAAGGCCAAGTAGAATTTTTTTCACATAAGTAATCAATCAATTTACTAAGTCACTAAATATTATCTCTTACAAGCCGAACTTCCAACATCCTCTACCCAATGCGGGATGCATTTATTTTTCCAAACTTCATGGTTTTGCTCCCATCTTCGCACAAGCTCATTAACACAAACGGTATGCACATTTTGGATCGCCAACGCCTCTAATATCCAAGCAATGCTTTCATGGTTTTCTCATAAAAGATGTTCTATTTATGAATTTCATTCACCAAGAAATTTAGTGCTAAATTCTTTGAATTTGTGTTCTGAATTTCATTGCTTCGCTGCACCATTCTATGACCCTATTTATGAATTCATTCAAGAAAAAATTCCATCTTTTTCTGTTTTTGAATAATCCATTAAAATAGAAGAAATAATCAAACTTTGCTTGATTTCTTCAAATCTATTAACATTAATCACTTTTTTCTACCATTGCCCTCATCGTTGTGTTCAAGAAATTCAAAGCTCTATATAAAGCAGAAATAAGAAAGAACAGAGACGGCGGATACATAAAACAGATCCTGAGTTGGTCTTCGCGCGAGTTTAAGAACAAATAATGAAGAATTAAATTTAGAAGAAGTTAAGACGGGCGAAAATGTTAGTGATGAATCTAAGACCAACAACTGCTTTTAAATAAACTGCATTTACGTCTCAGAATAATGAGTCAAGTTGAAGAGCTTATGTGTTTTCTAATTTTACAAATCAAGAAATACCTTTTTGTTGCTTCCTGCTGGCCATTTTTTGTAATCCTTTTGAAATGAAAAACAAAAATATGTTATCCAAACGCTTTTCTTATTATTTGCTTAGCATGAGAAAATTAAAGCGTAAAAACAAAATGCGCAATTTCCAAATGCTGCTTTCTATTAGTTGTTGTTTTAGATTTGCACATTAATTAATAAAAGAAAAGTAGTCAAAATACATTGAAAATATAGAATTATAAATGAATTAAAACTATATCATCAAGTTGATTGATAATTTAAATAAAAATAATTAAGACATCAAAATGTAAAATAATTTATTATATTATCGATAACTATTATTCTCAAGCCTTAAAAGATTGTTCATTTCGATTGATATTAGATTTTTTAAACTGGATCAGTAGATATTTTTT
Organism: Lithospermum erythrorhizon; assembly: GCA_019722365.1. NCBI lineage: Eukaryota > Viridiplantae > Streptophyta > Magnoliopsida > Boraginales > Boraginaceae > Lithospermum > Lithospermum erythrorhizon. The sequence goes on along the minus strand of JADFUC010001055.1, from coordinate 42,941 downwards.
CTTTGTATTGTATAATACTTGATGAAAATTATAACAATGAAAAATACATTTCAAATCTTTACATTGATATAATTTTTATCAAATACTCCCTCCGGTTTTTCTTACTTGATATCCTACCAATTTTTATTTTATTTTGGAATAGTTGTCACTTTGGAATTTCAATGTAATATTTCATTAATTTTTCCTTTTAAGCCCCTACTTAATGTATTCAAAAGTTACATTTATTAATTGTTGTTTTAGTTATTGATTAGGGATATATAGGTAAAATGTACTTCATTCTTAATTGCTTCTTAATTAACGTGAAAATTATGACACAAGAAAAACTTGAGTAAGGTATTATACAATACAAAACAAATATATTTAGTCACAAAGCTTTAAAAATTACAATTATCAAAAAAGCTTAAAAACTGACAATCTTTTTGTAAACGTAAAGTGAGTAATTAAAACAAAAATTTAATTACAAATGGAGGGAACAGAATTTTAAAATGCAGTCAGATCAGATGACAAGTTAACCCAAACATATGTTATACCATCAATCAACAGATGCCGCTTCTTTATTAAACATAGAATTGTTTAATACGGAGTACTAATGTTAACAACATTAATTTGGGGAAAAGAGGTACAAATGCTTTATTTAAGACCCCTAGTAAATTCACTCACCATTATTTTGGGGAAAGAGGTAACAAATGCTTCGAATGAGATGGAGTAAATTGTATACCAATATAATGTTAAAGAACATGCCGCTGTAACAAATACTCCAACTTCTGCAAATTGGTCTGTGACTCAATAAAGGCAGAAATAATTGTTACTTGAAATTCATGAATTTCCAATTTCCAAAGACACTGATAGCTACATGAAATACAACTTAAAGGGGAATGTAATAATGCATCTGTTCAAGTGTAATTTCTTTATTCAAATTTCAATGAGAAAGTTCTAATTTTTTGAAAAAAAATTCCAAGTATGTTTAATTTAATGGAAACTAAAATCCTAAAACGAGACATGTACGTATGAGATAACAATTTTCATACTTTATAAAAACACTCCGTTGACTCCATATTATCTTCGTTAAACAAGATGAATTAAAAACATATAAAATATATTCTCTGTACTAAAGATTTTATATTTTAATTTTTTAATATTAACTTTGAATTTAAATATTTTTGTTTGTATTTTATAACATTTTGCGAAAAAATATATCAATAAAAAATATATTTCAAATTCTTCCATTGATATATTTTCATCAAATATTAAACAATAATACAAATATAAATATTTACAGAAAAATTTAACTATTAAAAAGCTCAAAATGCTGAGCAAAGTTTTGCATGTGAGGTAGTATATTTTCTATATACTTATATCCATACAGAATAAATTTGGTGAAATTAAAATTAGTTAGAGAAATAAATTAAACAATGGAAAGAAAAGGATTTATTAATTAAACAATATGAGTTGGATGGAGTAAATAGAAATAAACCGTAGAAGTAAAAGATAATGGACTAGTTAATTCCAATGAAAGGGCTTGAAAATTTTAAGAATTTTACTTCTTTTCTCATTCGACCTTCACATCATGATGATAAATTTATAATATGATCACCCAATTCTTGTTATTACAACAAACTTAAAAGTGATTTAAAAAATCCAAAATACCCACGGTTTAACTCTTTTGAATTACTACTAGACAAATAAAACGAAAGGAAAGGACAACATTTAATCAAGAGATAAAACGTGGGTATTTTGGATAAAATCATACAAAAAATTCTTCAAATACAAAAAAAAAAAACATAAAACAAGAAGCTATGAGATTAAGATTACTGCTAATCAGTTATGGAGAGGATCTGGGCAGCTTGGTACTCTTCTTTTGCTATCTTCAAAAGATGTACTACCATTGTTTCTTCTAATGTTTTCATTGAAGTACTTGTAAAACATTTCTGTTTGGTTCAATGTTGTCTTGTTTTCTTGCATAAGTGCCCTTCTATTTTCTTGAAACACCCTAATGGCCCCAACTTCTTGCATTCCACTAAAAAGTGAAAAGATCACCAGCAAAACAACAATGGAAGAGTACATGACTTAGGCTCTTAGTTAGTTTTATGAGGAATTTAAAAATTTATCTTGGATGGTTTTGTAGCCTTCAATGGAATAATTTATGTCTATGTGCGTGTTTAATGTTGCTTTGGCTTGCTTTCTCTCTCTTAAAGTTCATAGCCCTGGAGGCCTGGATTGATAGAACTCTGATTTAGATATATATGAGGGAGGAAAATGGATTTTTTTCTTTGTTTCTTGTTTTGGTTATGGTTTTGTTTTTAAATAACAAGTTCATACAATAATAGGTCCCACAGACAGGTGACATATACTTCAATTCCTCACTCCTCAGGTTATAAATTCTAATATTGGATGATAATTATTTTGTTATATAGATATATTCCCCATTTCGTCCTAAGATGTCGTTCTTTAAGTTGCAACTCAATGATCTCTCATGTTACAACTTAATTCTTGTATATAAGTGCACAAAGTGTCTTCACCATTTAAATTGATGACTTGTTACTGGTGTGAATCTCTCCAGTGGCTCATATTAACGTGTACGTTTAATTAAATCCCTTTTTTGTTTCATTAACGACAAAATAGGAATTATATAATTTTATAATTTATTTCTTCCCTTTTTGGTATATTTTAGGTAATATATATCATTTCAGAGATAGTGAAATTTTAAATACCCTTTTGGCTAATAAAATTCATGTTTTTATGGGATTTATTAATTTAATTAATTTTCAACCGATCACACGACAGCACGTGTTGATTAGGTTCGTCTGAAGCTTCGAATTCTATTCAAGCCATGAGAAAAATGATAGGGGTTCCGGGGATTCAAGGACATGATATTATTTTAGGTTAAAATTAGAGTTTTACCTAAATAAACCTTAATTTTTAAACATAGAATGTGGTTTCTGTTATTACCTAGGCTTAAATGAATGCAATGTAAGTGGAATGTCCGGGTCAATAAATAAATGGAGTTTGACCTAAAAAAACCCAAAAGAGAGGCTCTTACCCATTTTCGGAGGTTAAGTCATGCAAAAAATATCCGACGGTCCATCACGCCTCACAAAATCAATTCAAGCAAGAGCGTGAATCCAATTCCGAAATGGATCAACCAATTAGAAACATGCCCGAAAGCCTATAAATACTCCCATATTTTCAAAAATAATGATAAGAAAAAAGTGGGAGAAAAAGCTAAGCCAAAATGGTAAAAAAGCTGTAGAAAAGCTCCGTTGTGCCAAGATTCACAAGGACACCTCAAGATCTCCGCATTCTTGAAGCATTCAAAGGGAGTTAAGCTGCCTGGGACACCCTCCGGGGCACTCAAATAAGTGCCTAACGCACTGAAAAGCATATGGATAATCCCGAAACTCCGATACAAAAATGTGAGTTGTCTATCCTTAATAGCCAGGAATACGCTAAGGCCCCCGCACTAAATCAAATCAAGTGAGATCGGGCCGAATCCCCACTCTCACCCACCAAAATAAAGCGCCTAAAACATCAAGGAAATGGAGGATCACAAGGTCGGGATGAGAAGCCGAACCGCCTAAAGTTTACTAAACTAGTTCAAATGCATATTTGCATGCTCGGCCAAGATCCCGGGCGAGACACATATCCAAGTCATCCCATCAAAGTCCCTCCACAAACACATCAAGTCAAAGAGGGTCAAGCGTCCACCAAATTTATTATCCAACAAAGGCGGTCGAACAATTCAACCACCCCACACATATATCCGCCGAGTAGGTCCAAATTCCCACCATCCACCCATATCTCGCTGACAAAGCCCAAACAAATGACACGGATCAAGTGTCGGGTCAAGCACCTTGCTCGACCATAACTAACGAAAAAGACCAACTCGTCTCCATGTGACTGGCCCAAGACACATATCCAACTCAAATAATCTAAAGTTCTCGCCTACCGAAATTCATATCAAATCAACCTATATTATAGACGCCAAGAATACGAGGAGAGCAATTAGGAACGATAGCTCTAACCCCAACTGGGCTTGATAAATTTTCTTTGTACCAGAAGATTTTGTCGGAAATCAAATGAAAATCGATTCCATTTATTATGTCCGTCAAGAATAATCATAGATCAATTCATTTACCAATGGGTTAAATGTGATTATCGTAACTTAGTGTTCAACTTTAGTACTTGTATATTACTACTTGTATATTACTAGTGCGTGGTTCTCATGATAATTTGGTACATGAAATGACAACAATAGATCTTTAATATTAATCGCTATAATAATAGTAATAGTCAATTATTATTATTATACAACTTACTATTATCCGAGCCTAGAACACATACAAAGGATCGCTTGAGTTATATTTCAGCGTATGAAATTAAAGAGAATTGTATAATCGAGAAATTTATTTCTCATCATGCGGTTCTGCCATCTTATGTAATATCGATTAACAAATAATCAATTAAATAGTTATTTAATCGTTCTGAGTAATTTAGTATTTTAATGGGTAACTGGAAAGATTATTGATATTGACTCATTACTATTTAATTAAGCTAATTAAATAGTTCAACCTTATTAAGAATCTCATTAAATAGTTTTAACGAATCAATGTAGCTAATAAGTCAAGCTAATACTAAAACCCCTAAAGTAGCCCCCGCCTTGGTCTAAATTCTCCAAGAATTTTCTTGGTTTTTGGTTTTGTCTTCATCCTTGTTTACTAGCATAAATCGGTTCTCGATTCAACTCTCTCCTAAATATGACTCAACTAGATATCATACGATTGATACTGCACGCGAGTTTATGGAAGTCACCATGTTGTGAATTTTGAAGCGTGTGGAACTTTAGTGGAATTTACTCCGCAGAATGTAAGTACTCTATTTTATTTATATATCAGAAATATATGTTTTTGTTTAATAACGTAGTATGCACTTTAAGATCCCCTGTAATTATGGATTTATATTTATACCATATATCCATAGTATTTCCATCGCTGGGTAATGAGCCAAATTAAAGTTGTTTTACATTATTTATTTTATGCCTGTTTTGTTTTTATCAATTTTTATTTGATTAATTTCATATTTAATTGATAAATATATGATGAGAATAAATCACTATATTCTTGATTATTGATTTTACACATGTGTTGGCAAGTTTATGATGATGTATTATCATATTTTTGTTAACATAGATTTTAAGTTTCATAAATTAAAAAGGACGATTTAATTAGTTTTCAAAACAATTTTGTACAACGTGGTTTGAGGCGTGTAAAATTTTGTAAAATTAAAAATAATTTTTCTTTTAACCCAGATAGCACGCATAAGATCTCCATTAAATTTCATAATTTTTTTGATTTTTCGCGCCTCAAAACAATTTTGAGATTTCTCGACTGCTTAATTAATAATTAAATATGAAAAATTTATTTTAATGAATCCACCGTGATGGATTTGTTCAAGAAAATTATGAAGTTTAACGTGTTAGAATTTCACAAATTTTGAAAAATTTTAAAGTTCCAAAATGATTTTACAAACGAATTAAATTAAATCAAAACCGAAGTAATATTACATTATGAATCGCCGACTCGATTTCCGGCGACTTACGGGCGCTGCCGTGTCGGATCGGGCGATTTTGGTACGCTCAAAATGATGGTCGGACGCATTTACCTACACTGGGGCAGTCAGCTGGCCATGGCCGACGGCCGACTGCCGTATCGGCCTCTCCGAGCCCATTATTATGACGGTGCCCTAATTTTGAAAAACCCTAATTCGAATTTGTCTCTTTATTTTGGTTTCCTAAAATTACGAGACTAGTTATATTTCTGTTTTTATTGATTATTTATCATTTTAATCACCTAATTAATTGTGAATTAATTATGTGATGACAATTAATTAATTTCCTTTATATTATATCTTTTAAATTAATTTAAAAGCGATATAACAATTACGGTAATAATTTCATCATTTAATATATTTTAGAATATATTTGTGATAAATATTTTTCTACAATATGTATACGGTTAATACAATTATCGTAATAATTATTAATCGATGTCACAGATGATAATCGAGTTTATATTAATTAATTTTATGTGTATCATACGGATTTTCAATTAATTTGATAATTACAACATGCATTTTCCAATGCCATTTAAAATATTTATTAAGTCTATTTATATGATTTAATAAAGTTACTTATATTTTGTAATTCATGATTGAAATCGAGGTATATGGGGGATATGGCCTATTTATTTATTTTTCGGTTCTGGGAATCAGACGTTGTAATGACCTTTCCGAGTCATATTTTCTGTATTTATTTATTTATTGTTTTACCCACAAGCTTCGCAGTTTCTAAGATGGGTTAGTATATAAATATTGTGTCGCGAAGATATCAAGATCATTTTAATACGGCCGCGTACTCGTGGACTCGGATGGATCCAAGTACAAGATACAAGAATTAAGCATTCTTATGTTAGTATTTGATAAATACTTGTAATAGGTCTTAAATATATCGCATATCTTCTTGAATGTGCATTACTTGTTTTATTTTTCATGTCGTTTTATTTGGTTGATGATTGTGCTAAGATGCATTTAGTAAATGAAAACAAAGTAATAATAATCTCACCAATTAAAATTTAAGCAAAGTATCGTCAATTTTAAAGTTGTGCAATCAATTGCATCAATTGGGCACACCGTGATGGCGGGTGTTAAGCAATGTTGCATTTGATACTTAATAATGGATCATGTTGGAAGTTGATTTCCATTAACGCTGGTGGGCTTTCAAATGATCAATCCAAGTAACACTTTGGTTTAATCGTATGCTTAACCGGTTTCGAGACATTGCAGCATCTGTGAAGAGATGCTGTTTTACACAAAGAGAGTTATGTGGGGTTTGCTACAATTGGTTGACAACTTACTATTATAACCGGATTCAAAAATGTAGCGTTGGCCGCTGCTTGAATTTAAGTGTAATAGTCTCGATACTAATATATTTCGTGGAGATTTGAAGTATTAGTATTTACTTTACAATTTATTTGTAAGTGTTTTGGGATTTATAGCTTATCGAAATATATTTTATTTACTTATTCTTGTAATTAATATGGCTACCACTATCAAGTACTCCCTGTGAATTTCGCTTCAAACTACATTAACTCGCCACGTGTACGACGGGTGCAACCTTGAGACGTGGTCTCGTGAGTCAAGGTTGCCTCAAGCTGCACGATTGAATACGCCTTGTATAAAAGAATTCTATAAGACTCAGGGGACACTGACGTGGCACGCCGGAGAAATACGAGTCAGTATGTTAAGCGGACTCTCTAAACGCAGTGTTCTTTATGCTTATCGGATGGAGCCGAGGTTTCGTGCCTGTGATCACGAAAGTACGATATGACATTTATCAATCTCGAGCGAATCAAGGAGCGGTGTAATTATGAGAAATACGAAAATTTTCGTGTTTCACTGGGATCGGCAGCCGAAATGCGCAGCCTCGATTGCGCACTGGAAAGCGATGGATCCGCCAAGCGCAGTATCCTTCCTGATGCGTATAAGTCCCAAGTTAGAGTTCTTTATCACTACGAGATCTCGCTTTAGTCGATATGTTCAGTACATCAAAGGCTATAAAGTGTACAAGTGCTCCATCAAGCCCTCACGATTCATAAACAAATAACTAATACGACGCTTAATGAATTTTTGATACGAACAGCAGGTCTTCCGCTTCTATCGGGCGTTGCTCTAGCGTAAATGTCGCAAGACGCAGGCGGGCGTGGTGTCTCTCAAGAGATGACATCCGCCACTATTGCAAACTCAAGGGTCACCGGAAAGTCAGCCAACAGGGAAATCTTCAATCGAGATAGAAAAATGGTTTAATAAACACCAAGCCTAAAAGTTAAGCGTATGTTATCAAGTTTGTGGCCAACTTCTAATTCTACTACGGTGCTGCATAATCGTCAAAGGGTTCTCGTGATTTGTCGTAATATGCGCGTGAACTCAAGTCAAGTAAGACTCCGAAAGAGGGAAATGGATCCGCGTGGTGGGAAATGGGCGCGAAGGTCATGGCCCTCAAGTAGCAGGGATCTATTAGGCTTGAAGCGCCGGGCGTCGCGGCCCTTGGCAAAGTGGATCCATTAGTTTAAATTTGCCCACGGGCCTTGTTTTGAACCCCCATCTCCGTTTACTATGTACCGCAATTTGGTGTGAATATTATTTCTATTTCTATTTTGAATAATGATGCTTTTTCATTTTCACATAGATCCTCGATGAATTTAGATCACTGTGAAACGGGTGTATTTGGTACCGCCTCCCTTCAAAATGGTTCATACATTTTAGACACGATTAACGAGTCATATAAATATAAACTCAAACTGAATGTAGCTTCCAACGACTTAAACCAAACATACCTATGGCATCAGACTAGGTCACATTAACGAACCCAATCAAGAAACTCCACCAGCGGAACACTTAAAGGTTTCGATTATGAATCATACGATAAGTGCGTAGTCTTGCCTTTCCGGGCAAATGACCAAAATGCCTTTCACCGCTTAAATGAGCGGCAAGTTGATTTATCGTGGATCATATATTACTAATCGATGTATGCGGGCCAATTTGAACACATCTGCAGCAGGAGGTTATAACTACTTCATTACATTTACCGGGATGATCACAAGAGATACGGTTTTGTGTATCCGAGAGACACAAACGCGAGTCCGTTTGAGAAATTCAAAGGAAGTTCCCAAAATGAAGTGCAAAAACCAATTGAACAAGACAATAAAGATTCTCCGTCCGATAGAGGTGGAGAATATTTGAGTCACGAAGTTCAATACTCATCTTGTAGAGTGCCGCATGCTCAATAACTCATCTAACAGAACGCCACAAAAAGATAAATGGGCGTTGGTCCGAAAGCGAGTAAATCGAATCTCTTCGATACGGTTCGATCTATGACAGCCTATCCGATTCACTGGGATATGCACTTCTAAGCGCCGACACTTACCTTAAAATGCATGTCCAACCAAGTCGCCAGACAAAAACCCCCATGAACTCGTGGTCTGGGGAAGATTCCCAAGTTTGGTTTCAAAAATTGGGACGCGGCTTATGTTAAGAGATTAACAAAAGATAAACTTGCGCTCAAATCCGATATAAATGCAATTTCATAGATATCCAAGTGAAAGTTTAGCTTAAGCCATTACTTCTACCCTCGAAGCAGAGAATAAAATCTTCATTGCTGTAATGTGGAGTATTCCTTTGAAAAAGTATATTTGGTCCGTATGACTAAGAATGGGTGTTCATCTCACGGCCTTTGAGCCGATTTAAGTCGCTGTCGATGCATCTAATGCAAAGGCATGTTCCCGACACACCACAAGAATTGGAACCTTCTTCATAGGCTAATTCAGCCTGGATCCACAGAAACTATGTGGAAGAACCAACCCTTAGGAGATCCAACAGGGATCGCCACGAACCAGAGCGCTGGTATGGTGAAGCTTTCATCATTGAGAGTGACGAGCCCACTTCTTACAAAGAAGCAATGAATAGCAAGGATGCTGACAAATGGCAAATTGCCATGCAATCCGGGAGATGGATTCCCCATGTACCAAAACGAGGTTCGGGTCCTTTGCCGGATTTTACTCAAACGGGCCCAGCGAATGTAAACGGTACGGAAGAAGAAACATGATAAAGACGGAACGTTGATGTTTTCAAAGCCAGACTTGTAGCGAAGGTTTCAAACAAGTTCACGTGAGCCGGACTATGAGACGAAACTTCCGCCTCGCCAGTGGCTATGCTTAAATCCATCCGGATAATCTTAGCTATTGCTGCATTTCATGACTATGAAATATGACAAATGGATGTAAAGACCGCTTTCCTGAATGGAAATTTAGAGAAAGATGTGTACATGGTACAACCTCCACCTCCAGGCTTTACATGTCCTAAAGGACCTGGGGCAGGTACGCTTAGCCGCAAAAGTCCATTTATGGTCTGCAAGAGTATCCCGTTAGTTGATCTACGCTTACTTAATCAATCAAAGAGTTTGGTTTCATCAAGAACGGAGAAGAATCTTGTGTATACAAGAAGGTAAGTGGGAGTTATGTATCATCTATAGTCTCGTATGTCGACGACATACTTATCATCGAAACAACGTGAGTCAAGTAAACTCGCCGCGATCACGCAAATGTTTCAACGGCGACTTAGGCGGGCACAATATATACTTGGAATAAAGATCCACCGAGATCGAGCCGTGAGGCCGATTGACATTGTCGATACTTATGTGAATAAGGCAATCGGAAAGGTTCAATACGAGTAATTTCGCTATGGTAATTCCTTACGAGTATACTTTAGCCCAACTCACAGAGCACGTTGTCCTACTACTAGTAAGCGCTCAGATGCAGAATGCACGAAAGGACATACCTTTTACGCCGGCTATAGGATCCATCATTTATGCCATGTCAGGCACTAGGACTCCGGATGCGGTCTTACTTAATTGCCGCAACCAAGAGGAGCACGTCTAATCCAAGCGAAAAGCCACTGGATCAGAGTACCAAGTGCATCTTAAAGTATATCCGAGAAGAACTAAAAGATGCTTTCTTTGATATATGGTGAGATGAAGAGTTACAAAGTGATGTGGCACACCGACGCCAAGCTTTCAACCCGATGCATTTACTATCGCTCCTCAGCCCGAGTATGTATTTTGTCTCAATCTAAGTGAGTTAAAAGATTCGGGAGGAGTTCCAAATAGAGTAATCGCGTTTCATCTCTACCATAGAATCGAGTATTGTTGGCCCTGCCCGCTAAAGCACGTTGATGTTAAGTTCGCGAGCGAACTCTGAAAGCGGTACTCAAGACGAGTGGACCAAAATGAGTTGCTTTCAGGATTAACATCGCAATAAATTAGCTAAGTGAATCCCCGAGTTATTTACCACAAATCCAGCACGATTGAAAGAGATCACCCGATTGGTATACGCTCGAGTGGTGGAGTGATGTCAAAGTATGTAAAGTAGAAACAGAGGCCAATCCGGCCGACCCTTTGCATTTTCAAACTAAGTCGTGCAAAAAGACGAGAAGATGCAAATGTAACATAGTCTTAGATATATGCCCGCAAAATGCGTTAGGTTAAGGAGTCAAGATGTATCTATTATGTTACGTGAAATTAAATATTTGAATATTATTGCTTTTTATATTTTAATATATTTGTTTCCTGTTAGTGTCTATATGTTTAAATTTACATATAATATACATTTAGGGGTGTATACTGATGCAGCTGAAAGGTTAAATCCCTAAAGTTAGCGTCTATGTTTCTAGAGAGGTAAATACTTAACTATTAATTACACCTCTTCAAGCCTAAACATAGGATACCTAAAGGCTCCTGGGCTCGATGTCGAGCAGTTGCATGCATGCTGATCATATGACTACCACGCTTTGATTAAAGCGACAAGATCGATCACGCTAGCCCGGCGACTGGGATCAATACCGCTGGCCACCGGGTCCGGTGACTCTGGGAGCTGGTACGACCGAAACGAATTCATGTAAGACATGATATTTTAAGGCCCCTATGACATTTGTTTAGAATTTTAGGTTCACACCCTTAGACCTACGATATATGACTGTGGTTATACAAGCCCCCAGGATTTCACTACGACCAAACGCCTTCCTTAAATGGGATTATAACGTGCATACGTCAAGGCTAAATGAGTGTAAATATAGATGTTAATATATTAGAGGGATTTTGGCCTGGCCCTGATATACAAGGAAGATCTCGTGCTCCTTGGCTACGCTTGGTAATCGATTGTTTGCTGGACGCCATAAAATGCTTATTCGCTTCATACTCGAGTAAAGAAAGTCGTTGGCAAGCTACTTATTACACTTTATGGTTAGCCTACTACTAGGTATCGCGGATAAAGGAATCAGAAGATAATCGCCCAAGTGGCAAGTGGGAGTGTTGGAAATCAATGAGAATTGATTCCATTTATTATGTCTGCTCGATAATCGTTGTGATCAATTCATTTACTACTGGGTTAAACGCGATTATCGTAACTTAGTGTTCTCAACTTAGTAATTGTATATTACTAGTGTGGGTTCTCATGATAATTTAAGGTTATGAGCGATTGCTGTGGATCTTACTCATTAATCGTTATAAATGATAGTAATTGGTCAAATTATTATTATACAACTTACTATTATCTCGAGCCTGTGGCGTCACACACATACAAATGACGTTAAGTTATATTTCATGTATGAAATTAAAGAGAATCCTCTATAATTGAGAAATGTATTTCTAATTACAAGGGTTCTTACATTTTATGTAGAATATCGAACAAATAGAATCAAATTAAATAGTTATTTAATCGATTCGACTAATTTTAGTATTTATCAATAACTTGAAAGATTATTGATATCGACTCATTACTATTTAATTGCTAATTAAATAGTTCAACTTCATTAGCAACTCATTAGTGTCTTAACGAACTAATAGAGTTAATCTAGTCAAACTAATAATACTTAACGAGTCAAGCATTTAGTTTCTTTTAATCCTAGCTCCCAAGTAAAAGCAAACTTTAGGGTTTTCATGACAAAAAGTTTTGTAAATCTTTTCATCAAAAACCCTAAAGCAGCCCCCTCGCCGAAATTCTCCAAGAATTTTTCTTGGGTTTTTGGTTTTGTTCATCCTGTTTACTAAAGATAAATCGTTCTTGATTCAACCTCTCCCGTGCGGACTAACTAGAGATATCTTAATGCATTGATATTGCCACAAGTGAGTCGGTGGAAGCCGTAAATAAATTCACGGCCAGGAATTCAGTCAGCTATGGAACTTAGTGAATTTACTCCGCAATCTAAGTACTGCTTATTCATATATCGTGAATATATGTTTAATAATGTAGTATGCACTTTAAGATCCCTAGAATTACATTTGTATTTATACTCATATATCCATAAGATTTCCATCGATTTTTCTAAGGGGTTTTATTATTTCGAGCGCATATAAATAATAAAATTCCTTTCTCGCTGGCTACAAATCGCGGGTGACGCCTCGGCGCCGATATGTCTACTATCATTACCTGCATCAGAGAAGCCCTCTTCAAGATTGTAATTACAATCGAGGTCTCCATTTCTAAATATACTACTGTGAGCCTTAGAAGCATGACAAAGTTAACCTCGTGGCAATGATCAGTTCAATTTTGATACAACCCGACTCCGATGTCCACACGCGAAAGTGACTTTGAATACCTCAAGGCTCAAACCCAGAATACCGCATAGCATAAATGTGTAAAGCGTAGCGTGATATGTTTGATATGATTTTATATGATTTGATTGGCAAATTACTCATACTCACCAAGATGCATCTTCTTTCTCGGAAGCTCATCTCATGCACCTAATGTTGCTTGGCTGACGTGTGGGTAATTCCTGGACGGGCGAATCTACCGGAAGTTTTCTCGAGCACGCGAGCGGTGACAAACGCCTGGAAAGACCCTGCGTGGTGGCTCAGAGGCCACCATCAAATCTAATAACCTACCCACTGTGAGGTCAATACAGATATACAAAGGATGTCTGACTCCAACCTCGGCGGGTACGACTCGAGGCGGTCATTACAAAACCTACTCAACCAAGGTATTCATCACCATCCAACTGTAGTTCTACAACCAACTCATCCGTGGAAGAAGCGAATCCGCATACGGGTCAAGACAGACAATCGACGATTCCCTACATTATCCGCATGATTTGTAAAGTAACCCAACTAAACATGGGGAGGAGCAGATAGCCTTCCTCTAACAAAGCATTTTTGAAGACATTTAAGCAACATGTTAGTCATTACGGTTAATCTCTCTCTCTCAAATAATACGGCAGTAGAAGATACTCGATCATGAGCACCGTACGTAAGCTACTTGAAGCCAGCCCTCGGATTGAGTTTCACACTGGTTGATGCGCCTTAGACACTCTCACCCCACCATATCGTGCATCAAGTACGTCCCCATGACCAACAACGGCGTAGTAAAAGCCTTTCATGCATCAGTGTACCACGGAACCATACTAGCCGCACAACTAAGGGAGTTTATACTTGGGGCAATCAAGGACACCTGTGGATGAAGAAGAGGCTTCACACTCCTATATGTCAAGCCTGGCTGGGGCCTCAGATAGATAGGTTGAAATGCCTTATGGCTATCAATTCCGCAGTTCCAGAGTTTGATGCCATTGGAAATCCTAAGCAAAGCATTATCGCCCACTTCATAGAAACATGCAACAACGCTGGAACAAGTGGAGATCACATGGTCAAGTAGTCATTCAACACCGAAAAAGGAATGCCTTCGAAAGTGTATACGAGATGGAACCAGACTCCATCGACAGCTGACATACCGAAAATGAGTTCTTGAAACGCTCTTTCAATACTAAGGACAACTAATACGATAGAGCTAACCGTGCTAAATGGGGCCACAGAAGAACCAGTGACCGATCACATCAACTGCTGGAGGAGCCTAAGCCTCAAATGTAAAGACAATCTGCATCCTCTCGCCATCAAGATGATAATGTGAGATGAATCTTAATTCCCGCAAGACTCCGCAGTGGATACTACCGGGTTAAGACCTTCGAGCAAAATGGTCCACTGCAGCACATGATATGGAGCTGACCATAGCAGCAAACAAAGGGAGAAACACCCCATGACAACAAATACGCCTCTATAAAGCCGTTGCCATGTAAGAGGCAAAGAAGCCAAGAAAAGCATCTAAAATCTAGGAGAAGGATGCCCACGCCATAACTTCCAAATCAATCAAGTTCACTGCAAGCACTAAGAGAATAGAAGGAGTGGCCTAACCCCTCGGGATTGGCCAACAAACGCCCACACCGGCTGAAAAGCTAAGGAGTACCCTTTCTTCGAGTCCGACATCCATGGGATGCTCTGAGAAAGCCGCTTCAAAGCAAAGTCGATTGAACTACCCAACCCAAAGTCACTTCCTATGAATAAAAAAGGCTAATGTAATCCGTGACTATTCTAAGTACCATCGGGTACTAGGACATCCAATAAAGAAGTGTTTTGTCTTCAAGGAGAAGGTCATGGACCTCTCCCGTCAAGGAGCCATATTGTTGGAGGAAGACAAAGTCTTCACCAACCACATAACCGTCACCATCCTCAAGAAAGCTAAAGCTCGCAAGCGCCGAAGATTTCGAGTATGTCGGACTGGATTGGGTTGGGAGACTACCTGCTTACCTCGACCATGAAGACATAGAGGAGTCATGCCATATGTACGTAGAGGGCCGTAAGATACCCCAGAAAGTGAGTGCCTCGTAGGCGCCTAACAACCCCAAAGCGTACCCTGTGAGGCTTCTACTACCTTCACGGATGAAGACATGCCAAGCAGCACGGTGATTCACAACCGCCGGCTCTACATATCCGCATCTCAATGTAGGACTTGTAAGCGTACTCAGTCACGAGCACAAGGCTTCAAATCTGGGCGAGCTAACGAAAGCAACGGGCAAAAGTGTCCATCCATTCCAAATGACAGAGACCGAGACAACATCATGGTTCCACGGATCGACTCAAAGGCCACCTTATAATCGCATCACCGAGAAGACCACGGATCCACACACAAGAATGTAGTACCTTCAACTCAAAGATCGCTTGATCAGCATTTACCTCAGAAATGCCAAGCCTATCAGTAGCTAAGACGATGTATCTGTGAGTCTAAGGAAAGAGCCTGTAGCGCCCGAAGTAGCTCTAGCCAAGCCATCCCGACAAAGAGAAGAAGAAGTCATCAAGTACTCAAAAGGCCGACGCTACCACTAACTCAAGCAGTAAAAGCGGCATCCATTTACACTCAAAATATTTTGACATCGCGCAAAAGTGGCCAAAGATCGGGAAAGACGAGACGATTTAATCCTAAAGTGCTTACGCGACTCCAGTTTAAAAGCGCACTACGACCCCGCAGAAAGGACGCACCGTTGGAAAATTACCACCGTAGTCACAGTAGCAAAAAGTCCAATGGCCTCGATTTGAGACTCAAAAGACGCTTACAAATAAGAAAGTGGTATCGCCATCAAGCAACTCCTTCAACAACCGGACGCTGGCATACCTCTTGCCCACCTATCAAGGCATTCTAGTCAAAAGAGAGGTTGATCAACCCAAAGCCATAACCATCAAGACGCTTCCGCAAAGGCCTTATCGTGCTGTAACTCCTAAAGTCAGGGGAGTAGCACTACGGGCGTATTCGACCAAATGTAGCGAGGACTTAAAAGGCAAAACAAATTTTCAAAGATCGGGGGCATAAGTCGTCCGGTTGAATCAATGGAGAATTGATTCCTATTTTATTATGCCCGCGACAATCACAGATCAATTCATTTATCATTGGTTAAATTTGATTATCTAACTTAGTGTTCAACTTAGTAATTTTATAATACTAGCGCCAATTTCGATAATTTATGTGGGGTTGCTGAAATGATCGCTAGATCTTACTTATTAATCGCTATAATAATAGTAATCGGGTCAATTACATTATATCCGAGCTCAAGGTCACACACATATGTACTGACGCTGAAGTTATATTTCATGTATGAAATTAAATAGGAATTGTATAATCAGAAATGTATTTCTCAATTACAAGTATTTACACATTATCTATCGAACAAATGTAATCACCTAAATAGCTTATTTAATCGGTCGGTAATTTTAGTATTTACCAATAACTTGAAAGATTATCGATATCGACTCATTACTATTAAATTGCTTAATTAAATAGTTCAACTCATTAAGAACTCATTAGTGTCTTAACGAACTAGTAGTTAATCTAGCCGCTAATACTTAATCTGGCCGCTTATCTGTAGCTTTTAACTCGACTTATATAAGCGTGTTTTTAGGTTTTCATGACATAATAATAATTTCATTAAAAAAACCTAAAGCCCCCCCACTTAAGCCGATTTTCTCCCAAGAAAATTCTCGGGGTTTTTGGTTTTGTCTAACCTTGTTTACTAGCATAAACCCGTTTCGATTCAACCTCTTCCTCCGTGCGGATCAACTGTAGATATCATACGTATCATATTACAACAAAGGAAATTGATGTAAGTCAAATTCACGCTCAATTTGAAGTCACAGCTGGATTTATTGGGCGGAATTTACTCCAATCGCATTGTAAGTACTGCTATTTTATATATTGTATTATGTGTATTTTTAAATAATGTAAGAAGCACTTTAAGATCATCCCCTCGGATCTTGGATTTGTATTTATACTCATATAGTCCATAGATTTTTCCATCACAAGCCAACCCATACAATCACGTAGAAAGGTTCAAAATGCCCCAAGCAGCCAAGAAGGAGGCAGACTCCTTGTTGCACATAACCATCGATAAGGGGGAGTTGTCACCAGAAGATGCAATCGATGCACCCCCATGATTAGAAGAACAAGTCAAAGCCACACGGTGAGTCAAGGGAGACAACTCACGCATCAGAACATCCACGCCTCTACCTATGCCGCCTCCTCGAATCTATCCGGCGGCTGTAATACATCACTATGTTCACCGACCCAAGATGTATCATCTCGCATGGACATACACACAAAATTCCGGGCTGGGGATCCAAAGGTGGAAGTGTGTACCACCTAGCCTCAGTTAAGGGTGGTAGGCCGGTTAAACAAGGACAATGGAGATTCCGAACGGAACTTGTCCCATCCATAGAGGCGGAAGTCAATAGGTTAATCGACGCTGATGCTCATAATGGGAAGTCATATACCCCACTTTTTTAATAAACATCGGCCCCAAGACGGCATGAACGAACACTGTGATTAGAGTATGTGTGCATTTCAAAGACTTGGATCATGCATGCCCAAAATATGACTTCCTCTTTCCACTCTCGCACTTAACTCGCGATAGACGAATTACCTGATACGAAGATTAATCTTCATGGATGGATATTCAGTGGTATAACTAGATCAGATGGCATCAAGGGAGCTAACAAAGATTCCGAAATCCCAAACGGTATAATCGCAACAAGCTCCATGAAGAAGATATATTCGACGATATGTCGCATAAAACGTTGAATGTTATGTGACGATCCGCGGTCAATTCGGGGCTTAAAAGAGAAAATCATCCCCTGTGATTTAAGAGCGGTATTCGAACGACTCGTGAGATACCAACTAAAAGATGAACCCCTCTCAAATGTGCATTAAAGAGTAACCTAGGGAAGTTCTTTGGGTTTTGCTAAAGAAAGGCACGGTATGTAAAATTGAATAAGTAAATATCTACTAATAGTCACAATGCCGCAGCCTCGAAACCTCAATGCGAGTTTAAAAGTTCATGGTATATCTACGATTTCATTCACATCAAACCTCGTTGAAAGTGCCAACCCTTCACCGGGTTGATGAAGGCGGCGCTACATATTTCGACGCTGCCGCCCGCAGCCTCACGGGTTACCTCTACGAGCCCACGCCAAGACGGGCCGCGCCCCCATCGGTGTAAATCGGCCATTCTCTATGTAAAGCATAAAGAGGGAATCAGAGAGGGGCACCGCCAAATTTCAAGAGAACGAAGAAGGAGAACGACTTACCATCTTAGCGCGAGGACGAAATCGAACGAGCTGAAATACACACCTAAGTTGTGTTTGGCCCTGGCTATTTGCCATACGGGTTAAAGCACTACTTCTAGGCTCATACCATCAGGTTGATCTCAAAAGCAAATCCGCTCAAATAGGAGGATGTCAAAACCGTGTTTGCCGTGACCGCCTAAATTAATGGGTATTTATGATCTACACAAATTGAGATCATCTATACCGTGATAAAGTCAAGCCGTGTGGACAAGTTCTAGCAGCATTTTCTAGAGATCATCCTTACTCGCCATCAGAGAGCTTTACGACAAACTCCCGGATTTAAGATGTCACGTGATGTGGAAGTAGCACGCCTCCATGGAAAGATGTACTGACGGGCGCCGCACACCATCACTTGAAAGGTAGTTCCTCGGGTGATCTTCCTCACCCCTTAGCAAGATCTTCTACATTACTCATTCTCCGTAAGCCACAATTGCTCCTACGAACATTTTAGGAATACCAAGCACCTGCATTATCAGTTAAAGTCGCTATCGAGCTAGATATCCACCGGCTGGAAATTTATGGAGACTCACAACTCTGCGATCAACCGCCTGTCGAGACTACGGCTCGTGAAGCCCGAATTAATCCCATACGATGGCTATGCCAAAAGCTACTGCAATCTATCGACTTAGTCTAGATCAAGCACGCCCTTTAAAAATGAACAAACAGCAGATGCCCTCACGGATCGCCCCATCTCTCACTCTACCTGCGGGTGTAAATCAAAGTTCCGGTATGTGAAAAGTGAGTCACGCCTCAACTATTTGATGCATGTGAATAAGGAGGCGAGTGGTGGCATTTAGAAAGAAGGCCATAACTACCACCTCAGCGCCTACCATTGAGGCACTTTCATCGATTATATACAACATGGAGATTCCCAAAAGATTCTAAAAAAGTAAGTGTATATTGTAAGAAGAGCTCCACGGTTCTTGTACTACAATGACACTCTATTTAGAAGGTCCTTCTGGAGAAATCCTCCTACGGTGTCTTTCGACGCAGAGGAGCTCCCAAGCCCCGAATGCAAGACACTCAGGTATGCGAGCCTACCCGTGGCTATTACATTTTCAAATCGCTAGACGGATACTACTAGCTCACCATGGTAAAAGACTTCATGGATTATGCACGATCTTGCAAGCCATGCCAATTCCACACAAACTTCATTCATCAACCACCGTAACTGCCGATCCTATTTAGAGCAGGCATCTCGCTTAATTCACCTACTGGGAACGGGATGCTGTAATTCAATGCCCGAATCGGCAAAAAGGACACATCTACATCCTCAGCCTACAGCATCGCTTTTTCAAGCGGGCGTAGGCCGCACTTACTTATCAGCTGAGAAAGCGAAGAAGTCGCCGACTTCATCAAATCCAACATCATATATCGCTATGGCATCGACGTATAATGCAAAGTCATTCGACAATAAGCTTAGCCGACTTCAGGCGCCAGATTCAACATCAAGAAATAATATCACTATCTAGGTACTACCAAAGAAGCCAACGGTTTACTGTAAGCCTTCAACAAGACGCCCGCAATATCGTGGAAGAAGCGTAGTGAATAAGTCGAAAAGAATTTGTAATGAAAGATAAGAAACACTATGGGCATACAGATAACGCATAGAACGCCTCACGCGAAGCCACCCCATACGCATAGTCTACGGAGTCGAAGACGCTCTCTCCCACCAAGTACAACTCAAGCATTCGAGTCGTAGTTTAACGAAGGACTTACTCAAGAAAAAGCTGCTACGGCTTGTGGGTCGCAAGAGTTAAACTCACTCGACGAGCAAAGGCTTCAAGCACAACAAAGACTACAATGTTACCAGTCTCGGATCTCAAAGTCATACAACAAGAAGGTTCGCCAACGGTCTTATCGTTTGGGGAGACATTTATGCCAATGTAAGCACTCCATTCATACACTAAGGAAAAATGCAAAAAATGGTACCTAAGTGGGACGGACCATATGTGGTGCAAGAAGTCTACATCAGTGGGTCGTACCTCGCTTAGCCGATCGCTATGACAAGTAGATCCATCAACGGGTCGCTTATCCAAGAATACCCATGTGATCAAGATGCTAATATGAGCCTAAACTATCTACTATCTCCCTGGCGTGAGAATAAACTGTCCACCAACTCTTTGGTGAGAGTATAAAACACTCACCCCCATGAACTACGTTTGACTTGATCTTCGGGGTAACTCGAGGTACGTAGGCGTACTGACACGCTTAGATTTAGTCATAACCTCATAATTTTTTTTGCCTTTTAATATAAGTAAAGAGAGTCATGACAAATAAAAGCATATGAAAAGTAAAGTAATAATAAAGGTAAAACTCAAACTTTATTAGTATGGTTCATAATCATCCAACATACATCAAAAGAAACAAAAAAAGAACAAAAAAAGTAGTCACTCAAAGTACAGATGAAATGGTAAGACAAAAGCTAAAAGGGGAGGAGAAGCTCGAGTGCTAACAATCGAAGCCCTAATTGACTTCTAAGTCTCAATAGTGAGCTCCCTACATCACCGTACTCCGTAAGGCACGGTCGTGACCACGGAAGCTTCCCTCGTCTAAAAGTCATGGGCGAGCTACAAACCACTTAACCAAACCAAAGAGAAACTCCACGCCACGGGCAACCACCGCTATTCAGACAGACACCCTCATCCTTCTCCAAGAATCGACGGTACCACAAATAATAACAAGATTACGATGAACACGGAAAGGTTCTCCCTATTATATAGACCGGGATACAACTTTCGAATCCAGCATCCTCAAAGCATGCCCCTCAGTAGAAGACCATCAGAAGCTTGCACCTCCTTATCAACAGTATCCATAAGATCAATCCAGCGGAAGAAGTTACCCAAGGCAGCACGCATCACCAAATACTCAGGATCATCCTCCAAGTCTGCCTCTAGTAATCTTTCATATATTCCATGTCTCACTGACATGTACGCCACGGAGCGACCAAACAAAGTTGAACCCATCTCGTGATACATGTAGTGATCAAGAGTTTCCTCGGGTGTGTACTCAAGAGAGGAGCACCAAGAGTAAGCTCACAGAGGAAGCATAAGCCCAAGAAGTGAGAACGCCTCGCCGTAAGGGAGAAGGTTAAGCCACGATCACTCCCTATAAACATGTGAAAGCAGTTGTTCGAAAAGAAGACAAAACATCAAACACTTACAAGAATGGAAATAGAGAGACTGAGCACAATTAAAAAGAGGCGCACAACCCTCTTCCTGAAAAGCAGGCGTCAATCCTACCTCGAGGTCCGTAGTCCTACCAACTCACCCTCAAATAAAAACAATATGCGAGCAAGTTCAAAATGATCAACTCTAGAGACCTGGGCTTACCTTAGGGTTGAATGCATCATGCAGAGCCGTAGATATCACTACCACACAAAAAGAGATGTGACACCTGAGCCCCTACCAACTCACCAAATAAAAAAGATAAAGTTGGGCTGTCGATCAACTCTGTGAGACTACTACCCCGTAGGAACGGATCATGCAGTAGCCTAAACACATCACCACACACAAAGAGGACAGAGTCCGTAGTCCTACCAACTCAAACAAAAAAATAATACAAGTAAAAAGCCAAATGTGATCAACTCTGTGAGATCGCTACCTCGGTGGTGAACGATCACGTAGAGCCGACGATATCACCACAATAAAGATGATTGGGGAGGGGTCCAAAGTCCTACCAAATCAGCCTCAAATAAAAAATAAGACAAGGCAAGAAGCCAAGCGGACCAACTCTAGGACACCACTACCTCAAGGGTGAATGCATCACGCAAACCTGAGGCCAAATGAAGACAAAAGGGGCGGTAGTGAACTCGCATTTAATCTGGGATGTTATCACCACACAAAATGTAAAGAGTTCGTAGTTTTTCCACTCAACATCAAAACCAAGTTCATACTCCCAACCCAAAAACAAGAAAATATCAAAAGCAAAGAAGATAAAAGCAGAAAGAAATAGCACGCAAAAAACGTAATCTATTCCAAATTAGACATCTGGGCAAAAACAATGTAATGATACGCACTTAAATAAAAGTGATAGAGTATGCAAATATCTATGCGTGAATATAAAGTTCATTGAAAATGTATTACGTTAAAGTTGTTATATATGGCCAAAATACTATGTGAGCATAAATATGTGCGAATTGGGTGCGGACAACCGTGAATCTTATATTTGACGATCTGTGACTACCGATCAATGGGTTTATTTGACATCGAGACAAGCTGCATTCCTTAAGGCCTCTCGCCACTTACATTTAGCTCTCACCAAGCGATTTGAGCCATTAAAACATGCCAAAAAAATAGGACAACATATGTGCTACCAACAGATCAAAAAATCTTATAAAATTAAGCAAAAAAAAACAGGCGGCGAGGAACCTTAGTTGGTGAAACTTCCCTGCTCAAATTTCAAGTCATTCTGACCAACCAGTCAACGGGAACAATTAGAAGAAAATTCAGCACACAACTCAAAAACGGGATTCTCCAACAAAACATGCAAAAAATCATGAGATTTATTCTAGTTAAACCCTAATTCAATCAATATTTTGCACGGGATACATCATGATCATCCACGTATGAGCAGGATCATGAAAAATTAAAGAAAAAGGTGGAATCTTTACCTGAACGAAGATCTTCAAGATGTAGAAAATAGCTGAGTTCAAAACAGAATACCTGAAATCAATAAAAGAAGAAGAAAAATTATTATTTTGAACCCATACATGGTTCGAAAATTTCAAGAAAAAAAAACAAAAAAAAAAGTTCTTGACCATAATTTGGTTGGAAAATCAAGAAGAAAAAGAAAAAAACGGAGTTTCCCACCATGCATGCAATTTTCGAACAAGAGAAGAAGAAAAGAAAAAAAAATTCTCACCTTTCTTGGCTTGGGATTTTCGAACCCTATGACGAAAAAAGATGATGACTTTGTGTTTCATACAAATCATCTTATAAGAGAAGGGTTTATGCTAAGCGAAGCTCAAGAATACGGATCGGCCCAACAAGACGCAAAAGAATGATCATCAAATTTCACCTTGGCAGGATTTTCGAAAAAATCACAAGTTCACTAGGCCTAATTTCGGCCATAAATGTCCAACCCGAAGACCAAATGCAAGTTCATGAGTCATCCGATACACTAAAGAGGCTGAACACACGGGTTGATCCGAAAACCATATAGATCTATTTTCACTATTTTCAGTGTAAAATTAAAAAAAAAATCCATACATTTTATTATGACTAAAAATCATAATAAAATTCTGGGATTACTTCTTCATACACTCAAGGATTGAAAATTAACGGTCGAAGACCAAGAATCATTATGACATTAAATTCATGTTTGACATATACCTGCAAAGTTAGCCAGGTGTGAAAATCTATCAAAATGCAAGAATTGGAAGTGTAGGAAGTCGACAGACCTAAACCGAAGGTGCACTAACCGAACATATCTTACCAGAAAACCTTACAGTGGTCAAACAACGGCTACTCCATTAGAAGATGTGCCCGAGTTCGATGGGGCATTTGTAGATAGTGAAATTTTAATTAATAAAATTCATTTATTATGGATTTATTAATTTAATTAATTTTCAACCGGCCCACTTATGTGCTTGCTCGACAGGTTCGATCGAGCCGAATCTAATTCAAGCCATTTGAAAATCATCTAAGTTCCGTGAATTCAAGGACTGATCTTTTAATTTTAGGTTATCATTAGATTTTTACATTAAATAAACCTAATTTTAAACCTAGAATAGGGTTTTCGAAAGATACGGGGCTTAAATGAATGCAACAAGGGAATGTCGGGGTCAATAAATAAATGGAGTTTGACCTAAAAAATACCCAAAAGAGGCGCCTGCTCCATTTTCTTGGAGGTTAACTCATGGAAAATATCCACGGTTCAGATTATACCTCAAAATCAATCTACTGATCGTGAATCAACTAAAATGATCAAACTAATCGTAAATGAGCAAGGTTCGAAAGCCTATAAATATCCTCCTCTCTATATTTTCGAAAATAATTATAGGCAAAAAGTGGGAGAAACATTTAAGGCAAAAAGGTGAAAAGGTTGCAGAAAAGCTCTGAAGAAGAAGATCAACAAGCATCTCCAGACTTTAAGATTCAAAGGAAAGAAGCGCTCTAAGACACTTGAAAACCCAAATAGGCGCCTAACACACCAAAGAAGGGGGACAATCCCGGAACTCCGACAAAAGGAGAGTTGTCCATCCTCAACAAGTTGTAGAAAACGCCGCCAAGTGCCTCCGCACCAATCAAATCGCGAGAGAACTGCCGCCGAAGCCCGCGCCCACCAAAATAGGCGCCTAAAGCATCAAGGAAGGGAGCACCATCCCAAAGACTGATGAGAAGATGAGCTGCCTACCCAAGACTCAAGCCAAGCTGCAGGAGATACGTTGCTAAGGCCCCTGCACCAAATCAACGAGTAGGATCGAAATAAGCAAAAGCCTTCTGTCTACATCCAAAGATCAACACAAGGAAGCTACTAAAGCCTCTACTGCTGGAGGAACCCAGCCCTAAAGCTACAAGGTTCAAGTCCAGTACTACGTTGCCCAAAGTTCCTAAACTAGTCCACGACATTTTATGCCTGCCGAAGATCCCGGTGAGGACACATATCCAAGTCATCCTATCAAAGTCCCACTACAAACACATATCAAGTCAAAGAGGGTCAAGCCAGCCCAACAAATTTCCCACATATCCAACAAGCATGGGTCGAGGCCCAACTGCACCCCACACATATCCAACGCCCAAGCGGAGAGTCCAATTCCACCATCCAAAGGCATATCTCAAGGATCAAAGTTCAAGACAAAGATCAATTCCATACAACTATTATCGGAATCAAGGTTGTCAAGCACCCCTGCTCGACTATATCCAACATCAAAGACCAAATCCTCATCCCGCACTCCCTCGCTCTGTAACACATATCCAACTCAAGACTCCAAGCTCAAGCCAATCGGAGTCCATATCAAATCAAGTTATATCAGACGCCAAGATAATACGCAGCAGATAACTAGACCTATGAATAACCCTAATCGCTTGATAAATTTTGTACCAGAAAATTTCCCCACAGAGCTTTATTATTTTGGAGCGCATAGAATAATAAAATCGCTCTCACGATTTTAGCTAATCTGTACTAATTTGTTCAACGTATTTTGGTACACATACTAATTAAGTGCATAGAATAATTTTGGTGCACTTTTTTTTTTAATTTTTCAAATTGAACCATCTTAGATTAATACATTTTAATAATATATACTATTTTTATATTAAAATGAGCGTATCATTAATGAAGCGTATCCGTTATCATAGAATAACCCATGAGGCTGGAGAATCATCAATGAAAATAAATTTATGTTTGACCTCCCATAAAATAGGAACTAAAATGTGATAATTCTATATAATTGATAGAAACGATGTAAAATGAACCATTTAGAAGTACAAACTACTTTTTTATTTGTACTCTATCTCTTATTTATCTTATCAGTACATGCATTTTTTGTAATTGTATTTTTACAATTCCTATTTTTATTTCACTTTCTCTATCTTATTCTATATCTTTCACCTTCCTAATTATTGCTTTTCTTTCCTAAACAATTAACTATTTAATTACAAATGTTTTTTTGACCAATTTTCGTGATTATTTATATTATTATTCCCTACAAACATAAATTTACTTAGGAATCAGCAATCATCTCTTAGAAGATTATTTTACTCCATTGCGACACCCAAGACTACATAGGATTATTGAATTTCAAGTAGAGCAATCAGGGAGTCATTCTCAAATGTCCTCCATGCCCATAAATATTATTGTCGACGATGAAGAATTAACATACTCCAATTCACTTTAATTGTCATTGACTTTTTTTAAATTGAATTTTATTGATTAATTATTTTATTTTAAAAATATAAAATCCTATAATAGGATTCGTCTTTTAAAATACTTTATAATAATTTTAAATTTTTTAATAATATAATTAAAAAGTAAGTGAAGATAAAATTCTTTAATATATGAGAAAAGTCGATTAAAATGGATTGGTGAAATATTATTTACCAGAAAAAACAGATAAAGATAGTGTATATATAATAATCACCATAGATGAGGGTCAAGAAGAGGATCTATGCAGAAGAATCACCGACTCATGCTAATAATTTGGTTCCGGAGAAAGAACTTTAGAGTACACGAGAAATTAGTAACAATGAAGATCTCGATAAATTATATTATGAGGAGGATGCGGTGAAACGAAATGAGATAAATATCGGCCGATAAATTCTCATATAATATAAGCGTGAATGCTGATGGATGAAAATGAGATCATGAACCAAAATACATAGATGAATCAGGCCTTGAGGAATGATTAGCCAAAATGGAAAGAGGCAATCAGTCGGGTGAAATCCACTTGAACAACGAGGTTTTGGACATGGTCAGTACGCAGCGATTGTAAAGCCGGTGGATATAAATGGGTATACGTGCGGCGAAATGAAAGGGTGAAATTGTGAAGTGCAAGGCAAGGAAGCATGCAGCGAAGTTCATGAACACGGCATTGATTATGAGAGCATATTCTCGGTGGTGGATAAATACACCTTTCGATATTTAATTGATGCAGGTACTTGAAGGACTCGATTTAGCCTAATGGGCGTTGTCACAGACTTATCTGTATGGTACACTTGAAAATGTCATTTATATAGGCGGAAGGATTAAATTTACTGAGCGCATGGTTCGAGTTCTCGAGAACATTTTTTTCTATAAATTTAATAAGTCCTTATGCAGTTAAAGTAGTGGTGATGTGGTATAATCGCCTAAGTGAATATTTAACCAAGGGGTTATAGTGATCTTCACGTGTCCTTGCATTTTCATGAAAAGATCGGGGAAAGAGTTTGCATAATTGCAGGTTTATGTTGATGATTTAAATACAGTTGGAACTCTGAAGAACTTCCAAAAGTATGTACTTAAAGAATGAATTTGAGATGAAAGATCTCGGACAAAACAAATTTTGTCTTGGTACCAAATAGATCGCTTGGTAAAGGTATTTGTATGTCAAAAACTTGTGAAAAGGTCTTAAAACAATTTCTTATGGATAGTCCTCAAATTTAGGCGCCGATGGTTGTGAGATCGCTAGATAATGAACAAACACCCATTCATTTTAAGAAAATAATGAAGAAGCTACTTTGATGCGGAAATGCATTTATTTAAGTGTCATTGGAGCACTAATGTATGCTTGCGATCATGCAGACGAGACATGTCATTTGGTGTTAATCTATTAGCGAAGATATAGTTCTGCGCTGACTATTAGGCATTGGAATGGAGTTAAACAATTCTTCGTTACGCCCAGAATCGTGGATATAGGATTGTTACATCAAATACCTCCAAATTAAGGAGCTAATGGATATCTTTGATCTGGGATATCTATCAGTCAATAATGGAAGATCACAGGCTGGTTATTCACTTAGTGAGGTGGAGCGGCTATTTGCATTAGCGTCATGAAACAAACTACTTGACTCATCGTGAACCATCTTTGAGAATATTGGCTGATACGAGCAAATCGTGAATGCGTTTATTAGGCGTGATCCATCATATCCAAAATACGTGTGGATTATTATACGAAAGTTGAGTAAAACTGACCACTTTGTATGAAGATAATTATAGCTTGTATTACTACGATTAAAGGAAGAATATATCAAAGGAGATAGAGCAACTATATTTCACAAAATTCTTAACCGCCCATGATCTTGAAAAATGTTAATCGATGTCCAACCAATTCGATCTTGTGATAATGCGGCGGATATATTAAACAATACTATTACACAAACATTAGAAA
Source organism: Lithospermum erythrorhizon (assembly GCA_019722365.1). NCBI lineage: Eukaryota > Viridiplantae > Streptophyta > Magnoliopsida > Boraginales > Boraginaceae > Lithospermum > Lithospermum erythrorhizon. The sequence goes on along the minus strand of JADFUC010001055.1, from coordinate 14,595 downwards.
AATTATCCCATGGGGCTACGTCGTGAGGATGTCAGTGATGTGGTCGTGAAAATTAATACACGTTGTACACTTTTCCTTAAATCGGGGTTTTGTCCCAAATGGGTTTTCACAAAGGTTTTAATGAAATGACGTTAAGCTGATGGGAATAATGCTTGGCTCTTTTAGATTCATTAGGTTTTTTTATCAAAAGGGTTTTTAAGTAGGTTTAATAAAGGCGTGTTTCTTATGATTGAGCATTAGAGGGAGTGTTATGAATAGTTATCATTAGTGGATGTGATCAACTTGGGTAGGTGTAAGGAAGGATTCTTGTCGATTACATCGACTTTTGTAGGCGCATAAATAGGCATCACTATGTATTATGTATATATGAATAAAATCTACTAACTAAACAACATTACTTTTCTTATAGTTATATTTACTCTTGAGTATTACAATTATTTAGGTGGGAAATAAAGTAGCTCGAAGTGGTGGGAATCTACGGTATAATTCACAAAGGTAGCTATAGATGTGGGCAGAGATAAACACTTCGTCCTCGTACTTGATAAAAAAACATTTGCCATTCGTTCTTCATTTGCATCTGAACTATCAGTTATATAACCTGCGAGAGTAGATGATCTAAAACAAAATATATAGTATTAGGAGATGATGTTGTAGTGAGGAGGATAGAAAATATAAGTGCCGTCATGGTGCGATGCTGTAAAGAAGGGATACGTGTATATTATGTTGGTGTTTGTATATAGATGATCTCTTTGAATGACGCTGAGTTTGTGAAGCATTGAATACTGTTAGTGGATGGCTTGTAATGTAGATTAAAGTAAACTGATAGAAAATAAAACATTTATCAAAATAATAATTAAATTGACTAAGATGAATTAATCAAATTAATTAAAAGTCAGAAGCCATTAAGATATCCGGCGTGATTAGGGTTAAGATTAAACACAATTCAAATCAAACATTCGACGAGCAAGGGTTCAATCAAGCCCAGGTGTCAAATGCAAAAAATAAGGGTTTCTACATTAATTAACCCTAAAGTTGAGCAAGAAATAGGGTTAAGAAAAACGATGCCATTAAATGTAAATTAAAAGTAATATAAGGAACATTCGAAATCCGTGGTTCAAATGAAGAATATATAGAAACTACGAGGTTCAAAATAGAAACTCGAAGTTATGGTTCAAAATCGAGACTACGAAGTTGTATGGTTGGAAATGAGACTTCTGAAGTTATGTGGTTGAAATAAAAAAAAACAAAAGTGCGTGATGATATGAAAATATATTTGACTGAAAAGGTGGAACCTTCTTTTTTATAAGCAGGCACCTCTTTTTAATACTTGGACACCAAGTAATTCCTAAAAAATCGACGGTCGGAATCTTTGCTTGAAATTCAGCCAGGTTAAGATCATGTCAAACAATCGAAATCGACCCAATCGGAAATGACGTTGGTAGGAAGCCTATAAATACCCCCCCCCTCCGTTTGGCAAAAATTTCATCACAAATTCCATCACATTTTCATCGCGTTCCGTCACAAAAACTTCCCTTGATTCCGTCCAAAACCCTAAGAAAATCTGAGAGAAAAACTCTGAGATTTTTTTAAGTTAAATCTTTTTTAAGCTGGCCCAAGTAGCTTGGCGTGGTGGGCTGAAAACGCTCGGGTGGCCAAAATATGCTCTTGGATAAAAGTGCGCCTGAGTCGGTGAATTCTTCAAGTTCAAAGCAAAATCGAAAGTTTTTCAAGATGGCTTAGAATATTCGAGGAATAAGCTAAATAGCCCTGATTGATCATAAATCTTTGCTTGAACACGAAAAATCTGGGTTTGATTTATCAAATCACTAGATATAGGAATATCTTGGCCAGATTCGTTTCCACATTTGGATTACAGGTAGGCTCTGTGTACTAAATTTCATGTCTGGTTAAGTAGGTCTCGTCAACAAGGTTGGAAAGGAAACAACATGTCTTGATCGTCGCTCTGACAACCAATTTGGTAAGTAGATGTAATATAAGCTAAAATACTTATTGCCAAGCTTAAATCGAAGTCAGAGTGAGGCCAGAAATTTCATAAGTCGCTTAGGTCCTTATCCGCCCAAATACCATTCCTGCTGACAGGCTACTAAAGCCGGTGAGTGAGCAAAATAGCTGACTTTCTTCTTTGTAAACAATGCAGTGAGAGTCACATCGAATCGAGTGTGTATTAAGTCGCTAAGTCCTCTCGAAGACAGGTGGCTCACCAGTCTCTTAGAGATCTCGCGCAGATGAAATCATGGCGGGTAATAAATCCCAGAGTCCACTGCCTATAGGCTTGTCAAATTTCTGAAATTACACAGGTGGTACTCAAGCGAGTCATGACGCTTGCAGGTAAATTGTCCAGTCTAAAAGGCAGGATCCAGAGTCAGAGACCGAGATCAAGTCAGGTACGACTGACAAGGAATCTGTTGCTAAAGGCTCAAGAGCTGGGCCAAGTATCCCAGTCAGGAGGAGTACCGATTAATTGAGGCAGGACATGTGTCCAGCTTCATGGGAGCTTCTATGCGAATCGAAATCAAATCGAAATCGAGTTGAGCCAAGTTGAGCTGTTCCAGGTAGAGTGAGGTCAGTAATTTCGAAATCAGCCCGTCATCTCAGCTTTTACCAAGATCCAGACGTCTACATGATCGTCGGTAAGCGGCTTAGGGACTTATAATTTGGACCGTCGATCACTCTTCGATTTGATAAAACTTGTATACTTGAGGAACTTTCACTTCTGATAGATTTTATTTTGTACTAAATAATAAAATGTTTCTTTTCATTACACTGTGTATGTTGGGAAAGAATTTGTATTTGGAGTGGTTTTATCACTATATAAGAATATAAATGTGTCTTTGGTAAGAGTTTGTGCAGTGGCATAATGTGGATGACATGATGTTCTAAGTTGCGCTCTTTGCCATTTAGATGAAAAATTGTTACGACTAATGTTGAATTGATGTTTTGAAAATTTGCTTTGTAAAAAATGATATCATTTGTCAATAATTTGTATGCGAGAATTTCCATTTTTGTTTAAGATAGCATCTTCAAATTTTGAATATGATAGTTTTTTGGTGAGTTGAAATGAAAAGAGTGAAAAGAAAGCCAAAGTGGTGTAATCAATGGGCATGAACGAAAGAGATGATCAGTCGTCTCTTGGTGTATCATGCTCTCAAGTTATATTGATAATTTTGTTTAAATTAATAGGTATGTTAGAGAAGTAATTTTCAGAGAAATATTTTGACTTTTGTGGAATATGGAGTTTCATGTTTCCAAATGTTTAGTCTTGTGTTTGTTTATGAGTTCGAAAAGATATGTTGGTAGATCAATTTAGTGGTAGGGGTTTACTTCTTGATAGTGCGGCATCCAATGGAAAGTATCAGTCTTTGGTGATTGATGTTTATGTTGTTGGAAAGCCATGAGTTAAGTACATATAGGGATATTCCTGGATATGAAGGCCGAAGTGTGACAAATCCTTCTCATAGGCTTTTTCAAACCTAAGAGGGATGTTGTTTAGGTGTTGTTTAGGTGGAACAGTTGGAATGTGATTTTTCGAAAAATATTTTGATTTAAGAATAATATTAGCAGGAGTAGTTGACCTTTGAATCAGGTGCCAACATGTTTTAGCCAGTAGCGCTAAATTATTTTTAAAATCTAGACCACCAGAATAAGTAGGTAATTATAAAAATGGTCAATTTATTCAATGGATTTTTGAATGTGTAGAAGAATTTCAAAGAAAATTGGCGAGAATTTGTTCTATCTTAGAAATGATATTTAATGGAAATTTGTAGATAGACATAGGGTAAGCATTCCAATTAGTACAAATTTAATAAGTGTAATTCTTCCAGCTCGGTTAAGAAACTTTGTACTCCAAGATTGAATTTTTAAATTAATTTTATCAATATATTCATGAAAATTTTGAGATTTATGTGTAACCATATCAAGTGAAATACCCAGATATTTTCCAAAAGTTCGAGATTCTGTAAATAGGAGTGAAAGAAGTGTTTGTTATTTTTTGGCATTTGAAGTTGCATGACTGAAAACAATTTGAGATTTATTAAAATTAATTTGTTGTCCGCGTTCCCTGTGGAAAAATATATGTTATCGGCAAGAGAAGATTAATTTATTTGTCCATAATTAACGTAAGTTGGTGGCTTGACGTCATTTTGAAATTTAGAGTCGAGGTCTGTCTCTTAAAAGCCTTTCAGTGTAATAGTATATTCTTGGCTTTGCATAATATGAAATATTAAGATTGAGGATGAAGGATCTTCTTTGATTTGTTAGCCTTTTTACTATGTCATGTGAGACCTTTGGGAGTCATGACCATGGTTAAGATTTTTGTCTACGGAAGAGGTAAGTCTGTATATTAATAGGTTTAGTATTAGTTGTAGTAGTGGTTCTAGTACTATAGTCGGACCATTTCTTTGCTTTTCTAGTTGCTAACAAGTGGTGATGAACCGATTGGAGGTTCTCAGTGAGTTAGAGGCGTGGGTGCGATTACGTAGGGGTGGGGGGTGGAAGCGTGATTATCCCAGTTGAGGAATGAGCAGAGAGAGGAGCCTCGGTGAGTGCGCCGCCATTGTGATAATTGGTATGTTCAGAAGAGGACATGGCTTTGATTGTTGAGAGTCGCTAGCATCCGACAGATGTGTGCTCTACGGATCTCTGAGGCGAATGCAGTATGTGTCTGGTAGATTGGAAGGTAACATTGTGTTTTCATGACCTAGTGTTTTCGGTCTACAAGATGGTTGGGATTGACTGTGGGTGAGGAGTAGGGCCTTGTGATGGTAGGTTGTGAGTTAGGCAAGTATTTGGCTTGACGGGGAATCTGGCTCTACGAGTCGTTTGCTTGAGATGGGAGTTCGACTTCGAGGAAGAGGGTGGAGGGTTGTTGTTGTCATTTATAGGTTCGGATGTCTTTAAGTGGTGTAGAACTTTGTATTGAATCTGATGTATGGCGTTGTTTTGTATTTTGATCGACTTTATTGTGGTGTTGGGAAGCAGTGGAGGAAGTGCAGGTCGATAGTAAGTCGGAGGAGGGCACTTACTTTTAGCGGTATATGTAACGACCGCCCGAATTAAGTAGCCACTGAGGTGAGAAATGGAATTAAAATCCGAGCAAGTCACGAGCCGATGGGCAGTTTAAACACAATTCGTTTAAATCAAAATGTGATAGCGTTAAGTTCACAATCCAGCGATTTTAAAAATTTATAATCGCGTGGTGATATAAAGCAGCCGGCCCGTAAATATATACGCAACATATCAAAATAAAATGCAGAAGCCAAAGGCTACAAAATGACACATCTTTGTATCCTAAATACAAAATAGCAGTAATGAGAGCTAAAGTTTCAAAGGAAAAATACAGCAATCAAAAGCAGTTGGCAACCGCATCAAATCGGTGGCTGAGGATCGCTGCTTGTCTCACTATTTTCCGGAACAAAACTCAGCTTGACCTCTTGGCTTCCAGCGCAGCGCAGCCGACACAGCACAAATGAAATGCCTTAATCTGAAAAGAGGTGTAGCCGCGCTAGTGGAAGCTTAACTTGAGGGGTGAACTTGCAATGCAGACGGTCGATCGATAATATAATAGTCAAATATGGACAAATACATATCCGGGTTTACTAAAAAAGGTCATCTGACGTAATTAAAGCGAGGAAAACTGAACTGTCATGAAGATATAATAGAAGTTCTCAACAAGCGCCTGATTCGGAAGAAATCAATAGACTTCAACAAATAAAACTCGTCGTGAAGCCTCACCTCTAAATATCGCGTGTAATAACTGTCTGTATACTCGATCAGTCTCCTGTGAGAATGGACTAATCAATAATCACCCGCTTCTTATACACATGGTATAAAGGCCAAACCTTCACGAAGTATAAGGCACGCATGACTTATACACAAGTATAAAAACACTGTCCTTCATCACGCTAGAAATGCAAGCGCTATTTCTTATACACTAAGTATAAGGCACACCTCTCTATACGCTATAATTATAAGGCACACACGCTCTTATATACTAAGTAGAAGGTATATATACACTAATTATAAGGCACATATCGTCATGTCTTGAGAGCTATCTCCAACTGATTACAACATGGCGGATAACTGTCGAATTATAATCTCGTCAGGGCCAAACTGTCGATTCCCCGCTAAAATTCCATAACTTATCAACTTTAACATTACAAATCAACATAAGTGTTTAATTATTCGGTAAGTCCGCAATTAACAACCTATACTCGAAATATCAATTATAACTCGACTTGGAATTGCCTTTTGACCTAGCGCCTTTGTCGATTTTAAATCACCAATTTAACATCCTTGTAGCTAATAAGTCCCAGCATAACCTCCTACACATTTAAAAGTCTTAGAAAAATATCGCGGAAGGTCAGCGAAAACCTAAAGTCAACTTAAGCCCTTAACATCCTCAAGCGACCTCAAGTCATTGAATTAAGCGCCCACATACATCGCCCAGAAGCCATAAATACTTAGAATCGTCATAAATTGAATTATGGAAAGTCACTAAAGTCAACTATCGAAACCGAAATAATATCTCGAAAGACTTGAAATTTCTTACCTTAACTTTCGAGAGAGAAGAGAATGATGGGAAAAGATATTGGCCGTCTTGAGTTTGGCGATGTCGAAAATGGAAAATGAGAAATTTTTAAGGGAGGGGTGAATATTCGGCCAAACCATGAAGAAGATGATGAAGTGTTTGATAATGATGATGTGGAAGATAAGCATGACTAGATATTTAAAACTTCGAGTCCGGATTCGATTTCGGTTAATTTCTGCTCTTTCGTATTTAAATCTCCCAGCCGAACCCACAAAAGATAAAATTTTCCGTGACAAAAACACTAAATTATAAATGTAATTAGGCTAAAAAAATTTTACGAAATAATATTATCATCGAAATTATTTATCTTATCCCGGGTCCCATGGCCAAACCCGAAAAAATTAATTTTTTTCCTTTTTATATGGGTTATTACGGTATCGCAGTGGCTTGAGGATTTCGTGGAATCACGGAGATAGCTTTCGAGGATGTCTTTAAGAGCTAAAACTGGAGTGTAATATGTGCGACTATAAGGATAGGTTGGGCAATTGTTGGTTGTTGCAATGTAAAACTATATGTTTTTATTTTAGTCTTAAGCGCATATGTCATGAAATGTATATAGGTTATTCTATCTGCAAATAGGCGAGTTTCGTAATAATTTTATTAGCATTGGTTAAACTATTTCGGATTAAAGCTTATGTCTGTTTATTTCATTTGTAGTGAAGATTTTGGTGGCTTGGGCAGATGGATTAATTCCCTCTTGTCGTTAGGGATCACCACGTAAAATCTTAATTTTTATTTTATGTACTTTACGTAATTTATTATTTAGATCGCATCCGTTATAATAGTTTCCTTTTTAGAGTTAGGTAACCTTGTCCAGAAATAGTGGTGGTGAATTTGAAGCTTCTCGACGCTTCTTAAGCAATCTCCGCTTCTCATATTCTTCTGGTTTCCATGATTTAGTCCTTGCTCATGTGCATCTACCGTGCGTGGGCATTCGTTACACTTTATCATGCCTCCTTTTCTCTTAAATGAAGATAAGTGACTTAAATTATCTGTACTTGATTAGGCGGAGCCAAGAGAAATTTTGATAGGAGATGCAGTAATTAATATTATAAATGAAGAAAATATACAAAAAGATTAGGGAGAGGCGAAACTGACTTAATTTTTAATAAATGAATGGTAAAAATTATATTTTTAATAGTCAAAATATAATTTTTAAAATTTTAGAGAGACAACTACTCCCCATGCTGCAATTCTCCTTGCTTTGTAGAGTGTTGTAATGCAAATAAATTTTTTATTATTTAGAATTACAAAAATAAACTAGCTGTAGAGGAAAATTCTCGGTGTCTGAGGTTTTATAAAATCGAAGAGGATCGGTATCCCAGCTATAAGTCCCACTAGCGTTCTTGGCTGATTTGAGATGTACATCTTTGCTTTGCTTGACTTGATTTAGTGCTTGATAAGCGACTTGGTAAGTTCGGCTTGATTTGAGCTTGATTTGGCTTGAGCTTGAGCTTGAGCTTGATTTTGATTTGATTTAATTTGACTAAGATAGGAACTCATGAAATTTCATATGTGTGCGAATGTGATGGACTTGCGGTAGTACGGACTTGGATATCGTCCGGGCAGGAGCAATAGCGGCAACATTCCCATTGTTTATATGGACTTGATCAGATTGGAACGATCTCGGTCTACTTTAAATTAATGAACTACTATGGCGTTTGCGATATAGGACTTGCCCAGTACTTCTTGGTAGGACTATGTAGGCTGAGATAGCTCTGACCTTAGGAGTGGGACTTTGGATTTATTACCGGGAGGTGCCCTTTTTTTGGTGGGACTTGGTCGAACACTTGAGTGGGACTTAGTGCCTTATTTGATTTGAGATAGGACTCAGAGCTTTGGTATGGAGTGATATGAAAGCAGTATTGAGCGTAGCTATGCTTGTTCCCTAACGACCTTAGCAGTGTTCAGCATCTGATTAGGGGCTTAAGGGATGGCCCAGGGTGGGCTTGATGATTGGCCTCGCTTGGACTTGATTTAAAACTTTGAAATAGCATTACTTAGCTTTTACTCTGTTGTATACTTGAACATTCATGTAGTGATGATCGTTATGAAGATGGAACTTTCCAACTTGTTGATATGCGATCAAGCTGAGACGGGGCTAGTGGCGTGTTTCACGCCTAGAATTCAACTATAGGAATTTGAGCAGCTCAATGTATTCTATGCTCACAAGTTTGATGAATCGAGCTTTGAGATTTTTAGTGTTAAATGCAGATTTGAATAATCGGTAATTTATTTAGTTTATTCTGAATATTCGAGCGTTAATGAAACTTCATTCGATTCTACCAGTTTTGCTTGAACTTGAAGAATAATTGCGTTTGTGCGATAATTCTTGATTTCGGCGCTATTTTGGCCACACGGAGAGTGTTTTCAGGCAGCGGCGTGGTGTTTCTTCGCGGCTTAAAGATTTAGCAGGGAGTGCCGGTGGTTTTTCTGTTTTCTCGGGGGTTTTGGAAGTAGATGTGATGTGTTGTAGATGTTTTGAGATGATTTGTGATGGAGTTTTTCGGCCAAATGTGGGCGGGTGGTATTTATAGACTTAGGCATTAAATGCTTGTTTACGATTGGATGGTTTGATTTCGGGATCGCGTCTTGGCCAGATTAATTTTGAAGCGAATCACGGACGTTGGAATTTAGGAATGCCAATTGTCCAAGTATTGAAAATAAACACCTCTTTTGTGAAAGAAAGATTCCGGGTTCTCTTTCTAGGTCAAAACACATTTTATGACCCGGGCCTTTTGAAGTCTTGATTACAGGCAGCATAGCCACGGGTCTTGATTTCAAACCCGTCTGACCGTAGTCTTGATTTCGAACCGTGCAACTTATGTAGTCTTGATTTTCAACCCGCGTGGTTTCTAGATTCTTCGTTTTGAGCCACGTAGCTTCGGAATGTTCCTTATATATCGATTCCCCAATCAATAAAATTGGAGGTTTCGGGCCCTAATTTTTAGTGACTTGACTAATGTGAAATTTGTTTTCTCATAAACTCTATTTAGGTTCAACTTTGAGGTTAATTAATGCTTAGAAACTTTTTATTTGTTGCCCGTTCAATTCCGGTGAACCACTAATTAACGCGTGGCGTCTTTTAGTGGATCGACTTTTAATTAATTTGATTAATTCATCTTGTCAATTTAATTATTATTTTGATAAATTTTCGATGTAATGCGATTACCGCCTCGAATACATTATCAGCAGTAGGTGTGGCGGAGTTCGACCCAAGCAATGTTCATTTCTACAGCGTGTTGATTTTCATTAGATACTACGTTCGTAGCTTCTTTCTTTATAGATAAGCGTCAGGTCTCTTTGTTTGACTTATTGGATGACTAGTTGTATATTATTACTTGCCGGATGTAATTTGATGCGCATTTCGTGCGTAGTTAATGCTTATATCTCTTGAGGTCCGAGGAGTTTGTGTTCTTGTATTTATTTGGAACTTCTTTGCGGCTTGCGTTTAAAATTTACTCTGATTTGAGTCATAAATCCATGACATTTAGGGGACTTTGAAGGATGATTTCGTTTACAACAAAGAATCTTAGTGAATCGTATGATGTGATCACAGAGTGAACCCACAGTCGTTTTGAAGCTGACTTGTAGATTGGTCGGTTATTTAGAGATTTGTTGTGACGTGATTTATATGTCACGATCCAATAGTGGCCTTCGGTTTGATGATTGACTTAGAGACTTAATTTATGTGAGATTTAGCTGATCCGTGTTGGATCTTTTAATTCTCGATTCGTTAGAGAATTAAATTACTTGAGGTTTAGTATTAACATGAATTTAGTACGTGTAAAACCCGTTGTCGTGATCAGTAGAGTTTAATAGGAATTAATTTATCAATTTAATGTTAACATGAATTTAGTATATGTTAAGATCCGTTTAATTCTCGATCGGTAGAAGAGTTTGTGAGAATTAATTTTACAGATTTCTTCTTAACATCATCGTCGTATATTTAGTATTCTAGATTTATTGCATTTATATTATCTGACACCATTACATTTACTTGAAATTAATATTTATAATTTTAACATGAATTTAAGTCTTGTTAAATATTTAAATAATCGACCCAGTAGTTTTTAGAATTAATTATTTTAATTTAAGTTTAATTTAAACTTAAACTCTATTTTTATAATTTTCTAGCTTCGATATCGGTTTATTTGTAACCGATAAATATTTGGGATAATTTTTTGGGTGAAAATTTTACGTACATCCATTATATTCTTTTGATGAATTTTCGAACATTTCATTGTAGTGGAGTGTTCGATCGTCTGATTTTCAGACACGAGTTTTACTTGTCAGCGAGAACAACGGGCTTTAGGTCTTGAGGTTGACTAGGCATTGTTATTTAAATATGAGATGAGACAAAATTTGAAATTTCATCTTTTTACGCCCCCAGGAAGCGCGATTCGAGGTACTCCGTAATTTTTTTGATTTTCTTGCTTTCTTGCATAACTTGATACACACTAATGTTTTTATATGATTATGGAATCATACTAACATCTCTTCATGCTTTTTTGCAAGATTAAAGTTGAGGATTTCATCGAAGTTTACAACTTTTTGAACAATCTTGAGTTTCATTAATAAAGTTAGTAACATTATTCTTTTTTCATATTTTAATTGCTTGTTGTGTATCTTGATGAAATTTACATGCTTAACGATGATGTTCGCGTTTTAATTCATCATAAAAGATCAAAACTTTGTATTTTGATGATCGTGAATGTTTGACTCTTGAACTAGCTTTTGTTGTCTTTGTGATCACCAATTGCTTCCATGTACTAATGCTTGATAAAAGTCTGATCTTTGGCTTTGCTATATTTCAAAAATATAAAATAATTTTCGCGAAAATTGATTTGGTTAAATCAGCGCGGTATTTTCCATATAACGCCCGTAACCTGCGTAGTTCATACGTTTTGAGATTTCTTTATATGCTTCTTGGCTGTTCGAGGCGATCGTTGTGATAGGTAGAAGGTCATTGTGGAAGTCGTGATATAAGCCCTGTTTCGACTTTGGGGGTTATTTCGATTAGCTAGCTGCGAGCTTTGGGGAATTGTTCGATTAGGAGTGATTCAATTTTCACGTACTTTCGTCTACTGAGTCTAGTTTTCTTCTTCTTCTTTTTTTTCTGAAATTTTTGGATAGTTCACGCCTCCCTTTTACTCGAGCTGGCGTCTGCGTAGATTTCTCGGCCCATTGTTTGCTTTTTTGGCTCTTTTCTACAGTTGTGTACCCTTTTCATTCACGTAGCATATAGTTGGAACTTGCATGTAGAATGGACTTTAGGAACTCATTTGGTCGTTCCACCCTCTTTCTCTTTCTTTACTTGCTTTATTTTTCTTTATTTTGTGGGTTGAGCTTGTGAGTTGGGATGTTAGACGTCGTCCCGCTGTCGATATGCTTTACTTTTCTCTTATTCGTAGGCTCTTGTAGGTAGAATTATATATATCCACTAATACCAGATACGCACAATTACGGCTTGATCGTAGGTTTGGGGGAGTAGTCACGAGAATGTTCTTTTGCTTTCTTTTGACCAACACTCTTTGGGGGTGCTTTATTTGGTTTTCGATTCTTGTCTCAATGGCTCGCTGCTTGAAGCGTTAATAAGCAAGGAAGCGTTCCTACTTGCTTTAAACCTTAACCGCCCAGTGTTTCTTTTGACTCTACTTCTTGATTTGATTTGATAGTGTGAGTAACTCATGAAGTTGGAAATGATCGTATTTAGAATACAGTATGAATTTATTTGTGATAAATCTGGGTCGTACATCCAGGATCCTCAAATTAATGTATATTAATCTAGCTGCAAAAATAAATGTATGGTAAAAGAATTCTTACATTGCGGCGAGGCAGTGGACCCAATCCTCACAATCAACCTCGCGTGAAATCCCGCTTCAAAGTCCTCTCCAAATCTTGTTGTGAAATGATGTCCTCTAGATTGCAACATTGGGAGAAAGAATCGAGTACTTGAACTTCTTCAGAGTTGAAGATGAAAATGAAAGCTGGAGAAAACTCTTCATGGGGACGGGGCGGCTTTCTAGAGGGAGGGGTTGAGTTTTTTATGATTATGATAAAAAAACACAATCCCTATTTAAATACCCAATTCCACTCGTTATAACTCGTTAAAGTAGGTTTAACTTCGTTAGCAATTACGCGTTATGAGGAGCACAATTAAATAATGAGTTCTGCAGTGACTTGTTCTATTTTAATTAACTTAACAAGTCAATTAAATACTAACGAGTCCTTATCGGATAATATAAGTTATTAATCGATCTCGATTGCTTAATTGATTAAACTTGCAAGTTTAACCAATTCATGTTCATCGACATATATTTGACAAATATATAAATATTGAGAGATACATTTCTCGATATCTAGTCTTGTTTGTTCATTCATGAAATATTATTAGAATATCGTTGTGTGACACCGGAAGCTCGAATTAGTAAGTTGTATAATAATAATAATTGTTAAATTCTTATTATTATAACGATTAATAGTGAATCCCAACAACGCTTCATAACCCTTAAGTATCCTTGAGAATCCACACTAAGTATGCTCTGATTACTAAAGGTGAACACTAAGGATTACAGTAATCTCGTTTAGCAATAGGTAAATGAATTGATACAATTGTCGCAGGCGCAATAAAGGGAATCAATTCTCGTGATTTCAGCAGATCATAACCTACCGCGTTACTCTTGTGATGTTGATCTTTCTCGACTTATAAGCGGAAGAGGGATAGGTGCCCACTTTGAATTTGCGTAGTCTGGGGTTAGTGCTTATCTTTCTTTGAAGTGTGGTGTATCGATTCATCTTATAGTTTGATTTATCTTGATTTCTTTGTGCTACAGTGCTTCTGCGCCTTTTTGGTTTCTTTGTTGTTTGTTTCTTTTACTTCCCCGGCTATGGTTAACTCATTAGTCCCTACGAGTGGGATCTCTTTGTGATTAAATGCGTGCTTGGAGTATCTTCTTTGTTGTTGTAGGGGACTGCTTCATTTTCGATCCTCGATATCCATAGCATAAATTTCATGGATAGATAAATGAGGTACCTACATCCTGAAGTGTTATACCTTGGCATTAAATTAAATGCGCTCCAGTCAATGTTTGAATGCGCCCACAGGCTATCGCGATGCTTTAGCTTTTTTGATACTTATTTTCTTATTCATGTCTTGTGTTTTGGTATTTAACTTGCATTTGTCCCAAACATCGTGACTGTTTTGACCTTAGTCCCAGATCCAGGGTTTTAGTGTTCCACTTGTGTCACAGTGCGAATATGTCAGGAGCCTTCTTAGCGTAGTCCCGTCTTAGTTAAATCTCGCCTCGGAAGCTTTGCGGGCAACTCTAAGGGGTTACTTGTTGGTGTAGACGTGCGATCTTAGGGGCGAGACTAATCGATCTTGCTTTCGGGGACTTTATGAACTTGATCTTGAGATGGTTGCTTTGATTAATCGGTGGGTTGTACGTCCACATGGCTCTTGAGGGAAACTCGTTTGGATCTTTATGGATATGTCTCGACCCGACTTTAGAGGCTCGTAATTGACATGTCTTTGTCGGTTTAGAGGCTTATCAGACGAGTTGATATATTACAGGCGGCACTTGCTTGACTTAGTAGTCGAGAATAACCATTTTACTACTTGCTTTAGAGGCTTAACTTTGGACATGATGAGATATGTTCTGTTGGCACTTACTTGACTTAATAGTCGAATAACCATGTCAGAACTTTGGAGCTTGTTGGACATAGTGTATATGTTCTGACGGCCTTAAGCGACTTAAATTATGGATATAGATAGTTGAATATCTAGGGGCCTTGAGGAGTTTAATGTAGTAGAAGGATCCTCAAATTTCATGAAAGGATGTATTCTTCTTGAATCTGGACAAGCTCTATGGGAAATCCTCCCAATAAATGCTTTGTGTTGAGCATTCTCAAACTAAAGAGCATGGTCCTTTGGTTTAGAGATAGTGTTGGGTGAAAGGTGGAGCTTTTGAGCAATACGTAACCCC
>JADFUC010000558.1:0-26940 GCA_019722365.1 Lithospermum erythrorhizon | reverse complement strand
CAGTAATGGAATGAACAAACAACAACAACAACAACATCATCATAATTTCAAAGAAATTTATTTCAGCAGTGTTTTTAAGCAATTTGTGATGTTCAAGCTTCAATTTGTGTAAATGAAGTATATGTTATTTATTGGGTGTATCTTTATCTTTATGACATGTTAGATTAGGATATGTTAATCATGTTTGTATTAATCTTGCTTGATTTATGCTTTTAGGATGTTAATTTTGTTTGAATTTTATGTTTAACATGATCATATAAAATGTCAAGGCTCAATGGATGAATCACTCAAAGTCACCTCAAATCCCCTAAACTAAACTTAGATAACATTTCTATCCCATAATAAAGTCAAGATCTAAAAGTCAACACAAAACTCAAATATATAAAAAGTCAACTCAAGCCTTAAATAATGAGATTTGAAGATTAAAACTCATACCTTTGATGAATTAGATGGGAATAAGATTTCGAGGGTCGGATTCAACAAGTTTCACCAAGAAAATGAAGAAAAAACCAAGGTTGGGGTTGCTATGGTGGTTCGGCCACCTTGAGAGGAAAAAGAAGAAGATAAGATTTTTGTTTTTGATGAAATGGTGATAAGGATGAAGACTTAGTGGTGGTAGGTGGACATTTATGGGAGTGTTAGGTCTCTCGTTTGGTTCACAATTTCGCTTCTCTTCTCGGTTTAACAACATAACTCGAACACGTGTCAAATTAAATTTCTATTCTCAAAATATATTATCGTTCAACCCATATTATCATTATTCGATTCAAATTTTAACTTTAACCAGCCAAACACTCAACCGGCAACTAAAAATCATATTGGGCTAAACGTTAAATCCACGGGATATTCTCAAGAATACTTTATCACCAATTTCAAACGCTAAATCCACACGTGACGACCGCATACATCTTTTGTCTATCTTGGCCCCACTTTCGTGTGTCGTTATATCAATTTTATTCTCCATCGACCTTTCCACCAACTCCAACCGTATATTTTCCTATCCCCAACCTCATTCCAACAAATCAAGTCCTACATTTCTTCCCGTGATAACGCCAAATGGTGTCATCTCAATATCGGGCGTGGGAAGCTATTATTATATGCAAACCTATTTTGCAATTCATCATCCTACTTCCGAAAAGTTCAACACATGTGCTCCACAAATATATCCTCCAATGTTTGAATTGTTCTCTCCGACGCCCCATCTGATCGCTGATGAAATGATGTACTAAATTGACCTCGTCCCCATCGCTTGAAACCTTTTCCAAAACTGAGGTGCACCTAGCATCCTCGATTCGATACAACGGATAACGCACTCCACATGCAATCACACAATATGATCACCATACAACCTTGCCACCGCCGCACCGTGAGTTAGATTTAATTGGTAAGAATGAAATGATTGATACTATCCACTATCACCCAAATACCATCATTCTTTCTCAATGTCCCTGAGTCCATATGCCAAAATCCATCAATATGCTCCCAACCACTTCATCAGAAGGGTCGCAATAAATACTGACGCCGGGTGTTCTATCTCTCACCCGTTGACAAGTCGATATTTTGATACAAATTCAAAGAATTTCCTCTCAGCGTTAGCTACCAATACACGCTTCTTAAGTCTCTATACATCTTTATACCACTGTGATTTATATTATATGGAGTATTACGAGCCGCCAAAATTCCTTTTTCAACTCCCGAGAGTAAGTACCTAATAATCTACCATGCATTGTAAGGGCTCCCATCATCTTTCACCACAAAGTCCCACCCCCCGCTTCCGCTTTTCACTTCCCCAATTATCTTTGCAATTTCTTTTGTTGCCCCTCTAGTATTCGAACATCAAGAAGAACCGGCTCTAATCCTTGGTTTGCGCCCAAATGTCGCTTCATCAACTCCCCACCCCAAAATTAATACCAAGTTGCTTCATTTCATTCAATGGCTCCTTAACCTTCCCTTACGACTTAATGCATCAGCTACCACATTCGCCTTTCCAGGATGATACTCAATGGAAACATCATAATCGCTAATAAACTCCATCCACCTTCGCTGCCTCAGATTCAAATCTCTCTGCGTCGGGAGGTATTTCAAACTTTTGTGATCAGTAAAAATTTGGCAAGTCACACCATACAAATAATGCCTCCAAATCTTAAGTGCAAACACAATTGCAGCTAGTTCCAAATCGTGCGTCGGGTAATTCTTCTCATGATTTCTAGCCGGCCGCGACGATGCCTACTACCTTACCATGCCGCATTAGCACACATCCCAACCCTCGACGTGAAGCATCACTATACAATTTACATAGCCATCCTGCCCCTCGACGGAAGAGCTTCACACGCTGTGTCAATTCTCTTTCAACTCATTGAAGCACCGCTCACAATCCCTACCCAAACAAATGGAACTCCCTTTCTCCGTCAACCCGGCCGGTGTTGCAATAATTGAAAAGTCTTGTATAAATCTCCGATAGTATCCCGCTAGATCCGTAAAACTTTATTTCAAAGCAGAATACCTCATAGGTCGCTCCCAATTCATCACAGCTTCAACTTTTTGAGGATCAACACTTATACCCTCTCCTGAAATCACATGACCTTAAAACGACTTTTCCAACTAAAATTCACACTCTGCAAATTTAGCATACACCCATTTTTCCTCAAAGTCTCCAAAGACAATTTCAAGTGTTGTCTATGCTCTCCTCACTACGAATATATCAAAATGTCGCCAATGAACACCACCACAAATTTATCCAAGCAAGAGCGAACACCCGATCATATGTCCATAAACGCCGCAGGGCATTCACAACCCAAACGCATCACCAAAAACTGTGAGTGCCTATATCTTAATTCTCTAAATGACGACTTTATACATCATCCTCCTTAATCCTCAACCGATGGTAGCCTAACTCGAAATAATCTAGAAAATACCCGGCATCCTTCAATTGATCGCCCGTAACATCAACTTGTAAGCAACGGATACTCTACTTCCACTGTTACTTGTTCAATCATTTACACCGATACACAACCCTAGATCCATCCTCTTCGACAAAATAACACCGAGCACCCCAAGGTGAACTACTTGATCGAATGAATCCCTTTATCCAACAATTCCCGCGAATTGCGCCAACTCCTTTAACTCAAGCAGGAGGCTTCATTTTTGTAAGGTGCCATAGAAATCAGAGTAGTACCGTAAATTAATTCCCAAGTGGAAAACTCCACCTCTCGCATGAGGAAGTTCCGCAACTCCTCAAGAAACACATCAACATACTCTCTCTCATGACATGCACTCCCCTGCATCGATCTTCTCCTCCTTACTTGTATCGACAACATGGGTAACATAACCAAATTACATCCACTTCTCAACATCTTATGGGCAACTAAGGCGTAAATGAGACAAGAGGAAAGAATTTTTCTATCACCTGTAGTTAAGATCTTAGATTTACTTAATTAGATATTTCAGTAATCTTTCTTAAGTATTTGACAATCTATCACCGCATAAGGTGTCTCCCCAACCAATCCATTCCTTTAATCGCATCAAAATCATTCATCTCAAAAAAAGGTAGTAAATCTATCTCAAAACATTGATTTCAATACTTATAGGACAATTTCTGGGTACCTCATCAATCTTGTAATGCATTTTCCACCGGAGTTAGAATTAGAAGTGGTCTAGCAAAAATTCTTACCTAGCTTTAGAATACTGGAAAATTTGTGAGATATGAAAGAATGAGTAGCCTTAATCAAACAAGACTTTTGCTTCCAATCCATTACAAATTTAGAGTACCCGTTACCACCTCTGTGGGAATCCCGAGCCTCGCCGGGTAACCGCAAATATCTTACCACGACTAGTTCCAAAGACCACCCCGACCAGTCCCAACAAAGATAATACCCCGACTATTTCCAACTCCTTGCCCAAAGCTTCCCCTCTACCACCGACCGACCTCCACGACTTCTCCCTGATAGCCTCCTCCCCGCCTCGGCTACACCGGGAGTAAACGCTAGCACCCCACCAACACTGCCTCGGGGACAATCAACAACAATGTGCCCCTTCCCGGTGACATCGATACTGCATCACAACCCTGCCTCGGATTCCACGCCTCTATGACCCAGCTTTACTACAACGGAAACACCCATTGTTACTCGCTCTAATCGATAACCTCTCGAGATCCTCGACCGATTAAAAGACTCCGGGTACGTAAATGAGTGCTTCTAATTGAGAATTAGTAGCGTGGACACCGAATCGACTGCTGTAACGTCAAGCACAGAATGGACGCCCCTGAACCTGCAACTTGGTCAAGCCACCCATCCCGGAAGCGTCATATCTTCCTCTTTTCTCCCCACCAACTGGACACTCAGCCAAATCCATCTCTACCTATAAGGCATCATTCACTAGTTCATGGAAGGTTGCATAATTCTTGAGTGACAACCTGGTGCGGATCTCCCAGTTCATTCCGTCCCTAAATCTCTCGATCCTCTTCCCCTCAGTAGTATTCACCTCCGGAAGTAGACGGCAGAGATCACTGAATCTTTTCTCGTAGTCATTTATATTTCAAATTTCTGCTTGTCGATCAATTCTCTCTGTGGTGTTTTATTACATGCACCTTAAGACAAAAGCTCCTTCCCGAAATAATTCCAATTTAACTGATCAACAACACCGTGTCCGCAATCAAAGATCGGTGTACATTCTCCCACCAATCTCGGTACCCACCCATGTAATCTATAAGTCGCGAATATGGTCCTCAACCCCAACCCCATAGGCCTTCAAATATACCTCCAAGCTCAATGAACTCTAATGCCCTAATAGGAGAATCACCCGCAGTTTCTGGCCGAAGGTCCCTCTTCAGAAGCTTGGCCAAATAACTTTACCTCAGAACTCCACTTCCCGCCCAAATGACAGTACTACACGATTCCACCAACACACCCCGTAATCCCCGTGGGACCAACGCCAGCCTCACAACGCCTACAATGCTATCCACATTTCCCTACATCTCTCCGGCACCTCTACCACCTCCGACACCTCCTCGCAGCCTCCCTCGCCGCACTTCTCCGGCAACAACACCCAACCTACCGTAATTCCACGCAGGCATCCCTGCCTACTTAAATAACAAAAGAAAGGAAAGATCAGACCCCGCAAGAAAACCCCAATATCGACCACTCTCTAACAACTATCAACCTAGGCACATAACCACACAAGACACCATAAAGACCTTGAACCTAGGCTCTGATACCAAAATTGTAACGACCCACCCCAAGTCGGCCGCCCTGAGGTTAAGATCATTACCAACTGCATACCCGCAGTCACCAATCGTTTTGATGACAACAAACAAATATGACCACCGAAGGATTAACAAAGACAAAAACTCTCTATTCCAACGTGGTGTTCCAACATATCTAACAAAAACAAATGATAAACTCAACACAAATCCAATTCTAATAACAATACAATCCAAGGGTACACACAAGAAATCCAAAATATAACATAGGGAAAGTATGACAACCAGACCCCTCATGAAATACAACACACAAGTCTAGAAATATACAAGTCGACAACAAAAGGGGAATGACTAATGAGGACTTCCTATGCCACCACCGCCTCACCTATGATCTTCACGCCAGCCTCCGCAATGCATCCCTCAACCACCCCAACGATTGCTCCTGTGAGGCATAAAAACGCCCGCCCATGTAGAAAGTGAGTCGCCTATGAAGTTTGTTTTAATACGAATACCACATATTTTACCCAATCACATATAATCATACTTATATATATAACATATATATATATACATTAACCAAACTACACCAGGTAATAACTGTCCACAAATCACATAGAGTCCTCTTATACGATATCACATGATAATCGTGACGCAGAGCTTATAACCATCAACAATGCATATTCATTTAAGAGAACGCCTCAACACACAAAGTAATCACAATGAGGAATTCACCTCCACAAATAGTAAACAAACGAGAATCCACCTCCCACAAACAAGAAACAAACGAGGAATCCAAATTCACAAATAACAAACAAACGAGAGAATCCACCTCCACAAATAATCGCATTTGAGGTCTCCACCTCCATCCTCCTCAATCGAGGCTACCCCTCAATATGCATATTACACCAAACCCCGACCTCGGCTACCCACTCAATATGCATACCACACCAAACCTCCCGGTCGGGTCACCACCGCTCCACATATATATATATATATATATCAAAGCAATCGAAATAAACCTGCACACAGATTACACACACAACACATGTCACACGCAAGACAAGTACAATACACAAATACACGCGGTATATGTAAAACCGTAACTACTCGTTAATTAATAAATTAAAATGGGATTATTGGAATTGATTACCATAAAATTTGAAATCACTTTATATTTTATGTACGATAAAATGCTAATACTGGGGAGTTAGTCATTTGTGATAACTCAAAACGAGAGGTATCGAATAATTAAAACCCATCGGGTTTTCACCACTTAAAATATTGGGCCAACCCACCCACCACATAAACCAACCAAGGCCCAAAGAAAGGAAAAAAATACCCATTCTTCCTTCCCTCTCGCACGCATTACCACGACCTCCCCCCTCTAAAATTTTTCTCCGATTTCTCCTCCATCTCGCAAGCTTTGGACACCAAATTTCTTGGAGAGTTTCATCATCCCTTCGATCTGCTAGTAATAAAGGAACTTTTGTGTATTTCGAATTCTCGACTAAAGTTGACTTTTGTTGACTTTTGGGTTTTCATGTTTATGGCTTAATTTGATTCTTGAGCTTTTTAAATTAGCTGTTCTTGAGCGAAATTACGTGTTTGGATAAGAAATTTGGGACGCTTAGGGACGTTGACTTTTGGAATTTTTAGTTTGACTTCGACTTTTGGGATTAATATCGTGATATAATTATTGTCTAGGCTTCTAAATTATAGTATGTAAAGATTATAATAATTCCATTTTAGGGTAGAAAGTGTTGGAAAAGTTGCTGACTTTAGGGTTGACTTTGCTCGACTCAAGTAAACGTGTTAAAGTTATATAATTATGTTTTTGGATTTTATTATAGTCATAGAGGTGAAATCGTGGTTTAAAAGTTGTTGGATGAGTTTATGATGAAATTAATTTTTGGCTAGTTTTGAGTAGTAGTCGGGTTTCGGGATTAGAGGTAGCTAGAAACGGGGTTTAATTAGTCAAGCTTAATAACTTGATTGTTTGGAATTGCTTAAGTGTGTTAGTATTCTCAAGTAGCGAGGACCGAAGTAATGGTGAGTTTGGGATTGAAGGTAATTTTGTCGTTAGCCTACCGTGAATAGTTCACCTAAAAGGGACTAATAGTATTAAAAGTTGCCAAGTTATCATTTATAACAAAATTAGTAGTACTATACTTTTGTGTTTTGTTTAGACTCGAACGCTGAAAAGTCATGGATCGATTGATCAAGCTGGGCGCCAGCGGTACTAGCCAAGGATTTATCACTGCTTGATAACATTATTTACATGAAAATGGGTAAATTGATACGTGATTATGTATTTGTGCTATGAACTTATCCGTTAGGGTAGCTAGAATTTGTGGGAAATGCCGAGTTGTTTGATGGTTGTGTTAAATACATTAGCGGTAGTATGTCTCTATACGAAATTGTTGACTCGATATTGTGTCGAGAATATCAGCAAGGACAAGGCGTTGTTTTTCTATCTCGTTGTTCTGCCACATGATGCTGGCTGAAGCTCGTGTGATTGTGGTTGTCATGGTTGGTACGTTGGTGTGATGTTAGTTGTTGGTCATGTTTGGTTTCATATAGAGGTAGTCACACCCATGTTAAGACGCGGTACGCAGTCGCATGTGAGGTCGCTTAGCATTTCGGTGTGTTTGTGGATATTGTATGGGTGATCGAAGGTGAGCCCTCGGCAGGGAAAAAGGATAATATATGATGCTCTATGGTGAGCGGCGGTGAGCCTCGCCGAAAAGGATATGATATGATATTATGTTGTGTTACGTAGCGAGCCCGCCGAGGGCAACGCATTATATAAATGTTTGATAAGTTATTGCATGGTCTTGCATTCTCAAGGACATTGGGTGGATGTCACTGCGTCTGAAATGTCGATACTGTCATGGTCTTGTTTTCTGGAGTTCTGTTATATTGTTATTGTGTTATAACTGCTGTACTGGAGAACTTATGTGTTTTGTTTGCTTGAGTGTATGACATGCTATCTCTGGATATATCACATAGAATAACGTAAGTGAGTCCTTTAAAATGTGTATATGTTGATGATGGTTACTACTATTGTGACCCTATGAATACTTGGTTATTCTTTTACTATATATATATATACGTATACTCTATCGCTATGTTTATCTCTTGTGTGTATCTCATTCGATGTAAAGCTACCAATTCAGTGATAAATTTCCACTAAGCGCCGAAGCTACTCCCTTCCAACCTGGGATTGACAGTGACCTATGAGGCGGTTGAGTTCGTGAGTATCCGGTGATTTTACTTAGGTGAGAGACGGGTGGCTAGGATCCTCAGCAGTCATCATTTGTTTCTCATTCATTTTTCTTATGTACTCGAATTTCGTATTTTGGTTTTGGCGTTGAAAATGTATTAACTGTTTCATGGAGTATCTTGGTTTTGGAATTTTTATGAAATGGTATTTTGGATTTGTTTAGATGATGCCACGATGGTTAAATTCTGTATGGAAACGTTTTGAGCTTTCGAACTATTTTACTTTTATCAAACTACCAGGTTCTACTGATTTTCAAACAGGTTATTTTTGCGTCAACCATCGTATGGTGACTCAGATATACAGGTTGATAACGACTCCAACCTCGAGGGCGTACGACCTGTATGGTCATTACAAAGATAACCAACTACCACAATCTCATAACATGAATCATAATCACAACTATCTCATAATATGAATCATAATCACAACTATCTCATAACATGAATCATAATCACAACTATCTCATAATAAGAACTTAATCATACAACTATCTCATAATGTGAATCATAATCACTCAATACACATGTCAAAATAGTCCCATGACAAAACACATGCAAAATATAAACATAATATATATATGAAGGGTTCCCATCGTGAGATTTGTACTACCTCAGCCAAAAGAATGATAACTCTAGGTAGTCCTCGTGCTAGGTCCGGGCTCAACTCCTATTCAAAGAAATTATACATTATAACACATTCCGTAGAATAACCTCTCTTAACATCTATATAAACCCCGAGTATTATACCACGTCTCACAATTTAAAATTTACTACCCTTAGCAATCATCCTATCCCCAAGATTAGTATACACTTCTAAAATTCCAACGTAACTACATTCTAATTACCAACTTCATAAATCCCAATATTCGGTCATCACTTTATTACCCCAACAATAACACTTTAATCACATTCTAACCAATCCAACAATCAATTGCCAACTAATTAAACCATTAAATACAACCTCCAATTCAAACACTAACTACTATACGAACTTTCCCAAACTTTCTCAACCCAATCTCTACCAATCCATATCCAAACCAATACTTCTATTCCCAAAATAACTATATTAAAGTCCTCTAACCTCCTACTACAATTTAAAGTTAACTTAAGAAAAAGTCAACCCTCAACATACACCACTTTCTAACCCCAATAATCACTCAAAGTCACCTCAAATCCCCTAAACCAAACTTAGATAACATTTCTATCCCATAATAAAGTCAAGATCTAAAAGTCAACACAAAACTCAAATATATAAAAAGTCAACTCAAGCCTTAAATAATGAAATTTGAAGATTAAACCAACACCTTTGATGAAACAAGAGATGGGAGCAAGATTTGGAGGGTCGGATTCAACAAGTTTCACCAAGGAAATGAAGAAAACCAAGGTCAGTCATGTATGTTCGGCCACCGTGAGAGGAAAAAGTAAGAAGATAAGATTTTGTTTTTGATGAAATGGTGATAAGGATGAGACTTAGTGGGTGGTAGGTGGACATTTAAGTGGGAGGTTAGTCCCCTGCTTGTCTACAATTTCGCCTTTCCTCAGTTTAACAACATAATCGAACACGCACAAATTAAATTTCTATTCTCAAAATATATTATCGTTCAACCCATATTATCATTATTCGATTCAAATTTTAACTTTAACCGCCAAACACTCAACCGGCAACTAAAATCATATTAAAAAACAATTGCTTATACGGAACGGGTTATTTCACTAAGTCCACCCTAGTTAAGTTAAGTTAATCCAATTTAGGTAGGTAGTAGTTTCATGACAAAACAAGGAATGATTTGCGGTTTTGTGTGGTAGTAATTAAATTAAATATAAAAAATATATTACACCAACAATACTACACGGCTAAAATTATTTCTAGATTACTACTCGTATTATTTCTCAATTCGTTTTAACTACACCACTTCGAAAATGTTTATACTACCTTCGAGTTATCTCATCAGTTAATTTAATATTATTTTAATATTTTTCCGAAATTTTTAATCTCATCACATGACACACCACCGAACCACTAAAATATTATTAAAATAATACTTATACGGAACGTGTTATTTCATTGTATATTCGAATTTTATCTCCAACCGAGTAACTATAGTGTAAATATTCGTAACTAGTAAACTAATCTCAACTCCAAGCCAAAGTGGCTTTCCTCTCATTTGTGCTTCCAAATGTTGTTGACATTTGAACATTCTCTTTTGATTTTTGAATGTCTTTGCCATCATCTGTACATCCTATCCCTAAGTAATCTTTTATATCATCTCCAGACTTAAGAACTTCATTTAATTTAGTTATAGCTTCAACATCCTCACAGATTTGTTCATTGTATTGATCCTTCACACACTTCTCATGACTCATATTTTATGTTTTTAGTTGTTCAATCTTAATTCTTCTGATTAGTGACCAGATGTGCCAACTTGGTGCATTTACCAAACAACATCTTGTTAAATTATATATATTGTCTTCGACCTTGAGTACTATAGAAGAATTCATATTTACTTGATCAGTTAAAGAAAATAAATTGACTTTCTTTATATTCCTTATGTTACCAAAATTTGGAATACATCATTCTTCAGCTTATTGAAACAAACTCTATGAGATAATCTTATTACAGTTACAGCTCAAGACATCAAAGATTACACCAATCTCACTAAGATCAAGTGTAAGTAGGTAGGCATTGGTCAAGTTATTTGATGCAACAGAAAGTCATTTGAAAGCTAACTTCCTTCCCTTTGTATGAAGTGGGACCCACCAAAGAAAAAGATACAGTTTTTGGAGAAAGAGCCATCCTCATGTGTCGATACCATCTCACGAAGTAGAAATTAACACACAATGACACAATGGAGTGAATGTGAGTTTCCATCTCAAGGATTATTTCAGACAATAATAACTTAAAATTAAAAAAAAATCACCAAATTTTTTTATTTCTCAACCTCTATAAATAGAGAGTAACCTTGTGTCATTTGAACACACACACAAAAGCTTAGAATTTACTCCTTATTTTCAATCTATTTAGTATTTCAAACTTGTTTTTCTTATTTCCATTGAGTTTTTTTTCAATCTTCAACCTCCTCTATGGATCCTTCACAAAATTATAACTTTTTTCTAAATTACAACTTTTCCAAATGACCTCAAAATCCTAACGCAAGTAACCCCGAAATAAAAGAAAATCCTCGTATCACGAGGATGCATCCCAATTTTCAAATGCCATATATGATGCCACCAAATTTTGGCATGCAATACACGTATAATCATCCTTGTCATATGACTATCAACCATTTTCGGGTAACAGTTATGTTTCATCCCCTAATACGAATCGTCTAAATGAACCGAGTAAAGCTACACCCCTAAGCCTTTAATAGTGGATCAACTGATATGCCGGAATTTTCAAGCCAAGTTTCATTGAGAAATGTCAATGATGCTCCCTACGCTTACCTCCAACCCAAAACCACTAAGAAATCAACATATAATATTTGGAGCCCCGAAGAAAACAAAATTTTATTAACTAGTTATTTTTTTCACTTTAATAATGATATTGAATTAGGGACAAATCAAAGAAGCGACACTTACTGGAAAAAAATTGCAGACTATGTGAATGAGCAAACCAAAGTGGGAGACAGAGGACCGTAGTGAAATGTCAATGTCATTTCCGAGATCTCAATAAAAAGATAAGCATTTTTGTTGGTTGTTATAGTACTACAACTTAGGAGAAGCATAGCGGTTGGTCCGATGATGACTATATATCTTGAGCTCTAGAGTTCTATTGTGAGAAGGAAGGTACAAGATTTACTTTGGTGCACAAGTGGAAGTTGGTTTGTCACCAATGATATACTCTGAGGGAGCAAACAAATCAGTAGTAGTGGATGAAAGACGAAGGAAGTGTGTTGAAGAACTGTTTGGGCGTTAGTCGCCCAGTGTTATTGTTTCATTCTCGAGATGTTCATTTGTTTCAATAGTGTATGTCATGTGTTTGGATAATTTGTTGTGTTTTCGAGTGTTTCTTTTGTTGTCTAAAACATTATCAAAATATTTTATTTCAAGTTGACCATCTACACTATGGGTTGCTTGATATTCTATTATACATGTTCGGATACACTATGCGCACATATGTTAAGTTGATGGTGACATGCACTATGCACTCTGCACTCTGGTATCCATGCAGTGGCAGACATCATGACTCTTTAATAGAATCGACACTTATCATGCCAACCTTTTGATTAATATAGTTTAATATATTGATTGGAGTCTTGAATTAATTCACTATAAAAGTTGTGGTGCACATCATACAAATACCACTCAATAATCTTATTATCGGATGTACTGAATGACCTTAGTCTCGAAGAGTTCAATATGATGAGACTTGGAAGAATCTATACTTGAAAGGAAACAACAAGCTAGCGAAGAGTTGCAAAACATCATCGATCCACCATACAAAGAGAATCCATATATAGGGACCATCGAGATGCCCATCAGAGGCTCATGGCTGAGTACCTTGACAGTCATCAACTATAGTGACGTCTGAAATTTGAGACCTTGTATTGAATAGAAAAAAGGACTCTATTCTTGGTGGTGTCCATATCAAATTATGACAATTACTTCATTCAAAACACGACAATACAATACAAACTTGGTTTTGACACCTATTGAAGATGTGCAGCGTCATACTCATACTCGTATTTCAACATATGGATCACAGCGGATGCATGTGAAGAATGCGATGGGTGGAGAATCAGCCTGATTGAGTGCACTCAAGTAAGTGTTGCAAATGGGTAATTCTTTGTTTCAAGATGAATATTTTAAAACGACTAATGTGAAGCGATAGAGGTTACTACAAGTTAATTGAGGACAGTGGTTTCAGGAATGATTGGAAGTATTGATTGTATCTGCTTGACAGTGGAAGGTAATCTGAGCAGCAACGTTGGACTATGTCCATACTGTTTTGATGATTACTAAAATATTGGTTTACCTCTACATGTGTGATTAAAATATGTTTCACGGAGGACTTCAAATTGATATATTTAACAAACACAAAACCAGTGACGTGAGAGATATTGAAGATGATCTTGATGTCAAATGAATTCAAAAAGAGGATTAAAGAGTGTTAAGGATATCGGTGATGGTACTATGGATACAAAAGCTCTACAAATGTAAAGTTAGCTAAATAATGGTTTAAAGTCTCTTAAAATAATCTTAGTTATTTGTTATATATTTTTGAATCATTCTTGACAAAAAGTTAATCGTTTCAAAGTTTTTAAGAATTCTTTGTCAAAATAAAATATTTTGAAAATCTCAATATTTATAAAACAAGGGCTTTGATATCTTATTATTAAAGAGTTTGAAAATATCTTCCAACATATTTTGAATCGATCAAAATGAGGGTTATCTTGACGAAATTTTTTAAAGTTGGTCCGTCGATGGGCGTATAGTCCCGCGATGAACACTCAGTAACGTCTCGACAAGGCTGAGTAAAATTTCTAAAGTTCATCGAGACTCAGATCTGGGCATATGGTCATGATGGGCACTCGGTAACAAATGTTGAAATGAAGTTCACGCAAGTTCATGAGGGCTCGCGTGGCCTCGAGGCTCTCGATAGGCCTTCGATGACTATCGGAATATGACCGTTGAGCTCAATTTTACAAATCTCATTAAAACCATTTCATCAACATTTTCTACAATTTCTTAACATTTTCAAGATAATCTCTCTTATTTTTACATGAAATCTCTCATAATAAGCTTCAATTTTCATTATCCTACAGACTTTGGACTAAAATTGATAGCAACAACTATATAGAGATTGTGATAAAGATAGACATTCAAGATCATTTGAGTTGCTCTGAGAAAATCAAGCTATCAAGTTATATCTATAACAAGGAGTTCAAACAATGACAAATGCTCATTAAGATTTATATAGAGCTAAGGTGTAATATAACATCTAATCCATTGAGGGATTATCTTGTTTAAGAGTAAACTTTTTGAGAAAAAGGATTAACAAGGTTCATGAGTGAGTGATTTTTCTTACTTGGAAGTGAAGCGCTCGATTATTAATGGGTTGATTCATGAGGTGCTAAATAAACAGTAGTAGCTAGAAAGGTTGTTGAGTTGGGTAGATCTTGAATGCTCGGGGGTTCTGAGCTAGAAAAGGTTAGCGAGAAAGGGTTCACAGTAGGTGGTCTTCTTACTTGAAGTGAACTTCGGTTATTGGATTGATGAGTGAGATTGCTAATAAAACAGTGGGTAAATTAGAAGGTTGTTCAAGGTTGGGTAGATCTTGAATGCTCGGGGTTTCGAGGTTGTAGGTTCAGTGGTGCTGGCGTAACTAGGTGGCCTAGTGGGTTAACTAGGCAGTACATATTGAGTTGCTGTTTGTCGCCACGGGGTTCTCGGATAATATATACAAGGTTACATTTCAAATCAGGGTTAAAGTTGATGATGCAAGGTTGCAGAAGCAGTTAATCAGTTGCATTTCTCATCCTCATATTAATTGCTCTCTTGATGTGTTTTATAATTGTGTTATTGATTATATTTTATTGAGGTATTACATAACATAGAGGTGGATAAATTGACTAAATGTATTGGTAACAATTCATGCTCAACGTTAAATATTTGTCATAATAAATCAAATACCATTTTTATCTGATACATGATCATATTTGTGGAGGCCTATTTGGATTGGACTTTACATACTATGTTGATGGTACACAAATTGCTAAGAGGTTAGTGGAATGAAGTGAAGAATTTTATAAATCCCAGAAAGTGGGTATAATTCTATTATAACAAAGGTCGCTTCCCTCTTAGGTTGTCATATATTCTAACATCACTAACAATTTACTAGTGGACACAAGTGAACAACAATAGTTAATCAGGCGATTGCATCATATGAGCTTATTGGATACCATGCGTTTTTCTTGCAGTGGCATTGAATGACCTCAATATACTAGATAAGTCCTGGGTTACAG
Source organism: Lithospermum erythrorhizon (assembly GCA_019722365.1). Classification (NCBI taxonomy): domain Eukaryota; kingdom Viridiplantae; phylum Streptophyta; class Magnoliopsida; order Boraginales; family Boraginaceae; genus Lithospermum; species Lithospermum erythrorhizon. Next base: position 11,499 of record JADFUC010000558.1, on the reverse strand, counting down.
CGATATTGAGTCGAGCTAAGTAATAGACTTCCGATCGATGGCTGATATTACACTGGCGATGGAGTCTATCTAAATGACCTTATTTTCAAATAAAATTCAATTACCCTAAGGCAACAAAAGCGTAGTGTTAAAATAATAAGGATGTAAAATCTGTAATTGTCAAACATGTTTGCTATTATGGCCGGCCAGGCCCAAGATATGAGATCTTAGAGTACAAGTTAAATAAGAGCATATTATTTATAACATGATAATGGCTGTAACAGCTCACATATGAACTGAAATATCTATGACAAATCCTGGGTTTGCGGTTCAGCTCATAGGTCGTGTTTGGAATATAAGTGTTTTCGTTTCAGGTGAATGTTCAAAGTAGATTCAAATGGGATATTCACACAAGAGCAGAAAAGAAAATGTGAATCAAATATTCAATTGAAGAAGGATCTCGTTGACCACATTTGTCAAAAGTTTGGAACAACCCTCGATTAGATTTAAATTTTTTATTTTCTACATTTTGATGTTCTTATTTTTATTGAGCAGATTCATGTATCTTGATTTTCTAGTTTCATTAATAATATCATATGTTGTTTAACCTTTTAAGAAATACATTTCTTGGTATGATGTGTCACTAAAATAGGGTGAAATAAATATTGTTTATTTCATTAATATATATTAATATTTTTGGTATAAATATATAAATAATAGTATTATAAAATTAATAATAACATACATGAAATAAAATAGATAATGAGAATAAATATGGGTGGGTTATATGGTAGTGATGTTGATGAAAGGAGAATGTGAAAAAGTATGTATAATTCCTAGTTATTGTGGCATCGGCAGAGGCATTGGGATGTTATTGGATGAAGAAAGAAAAGAAATTACGATGTGGCGGGAGAATTAGTAATTAAAACTTTGTCTTCTGAGTGGAATGTTTAAAAAATGAGTATTCGTTCTCGTACAAGGTGAAAAGTTGCAATACAGAAATAGAGCAATTCTTTTACAAATTGCTATATCAATTGGTCTAACCATTCATTGAAAGGTTTTGACAAATACAGTACAAAACATAAACACTTTTGAAATTGTTTGCTCAGTTCGGTGCAACTTTCACCTACATTAAATGAAATTACGATAAATTACAACTCAAAAGGACTTGCTTGATGCTTTGTCTCAATGCATGATAGACTCGATCTAAACATTCTAACAGATTGATAACTAATGGGTTTTTATACTTATAGCTAATTTCAAAACCTAATAAAACTCGGTAAAGGCAAATGTCATACACTCAAGACATGATGCTAAGGCATATTTTCAATTCCAAGTATTCATTATATGGTACTTTGAAAGAAAAACATATATATCTTGGTTGTAGGAAAATCTTTGATAGTGCATATCGAGGCAATACGTAACTCATTCCTTCAAGCATGATATGTTTAGTTCCTTTGCTTGGGCGTCTCATGTAAATGCGGGGCCATTGCCTAGATACAAAATAAAGTCCCTCTATTAAATAATTTTTTCTTGTATATAAAATAAATAACCATATAAATTTAAAATTAGTTTCATTCAATAGACTATTACGAAGATTCATTGAAAGTTTTGTTGAAAAAAATAAAACATTCATTTGAAAATTAAAATTGTCCTCGCATTTCAGTCGATAATCAATTACCTCTTTATATGTTTCTCCAAAAAATTATTTTCTAACCTTTATCACCTGACCCATTAAATAACAAGGACATTGAAAGAGCATGTAGGACTTTAAAAAATTTAAATAATTATATTGGAGTTTCAATTGGGTATTAGAGATAAGCATTCACTAGTCCACTTTGTACTCTTAATTATTCACTTTTAATATTAGACTATTTGCTTTCTTTTATTTTATTTTTATTTTGATTTTTTGATTTTTTTTTTTGGCATGTGGGCGTGGGGCTCCCAAAGAGGTGAGGCCACATGCCACGAACAATGGCATGTTGTGAGTCGGCACTGCTTCCGTGAGCAGTCGATCTTCAAAGCATAATCTTCATTCTATTCTTTAAAATTTTCCCATAATAAAATTGTCCAGAACCACGTCAGCAAATACATCTATACTTTAGCGTCATAATATTTCTCTCCATCCATCGGTTTGGTATTGATATAGTAATAGTGATTTTTAAATGTGGTATGATCTCTCGAAGAATCAAGGAGCACTATGTGTTGCACTATTCATCAATTTTCCCCCAAATGTATCTTTTGATTTCTTTCAATTACATTGTTAGTTCTGTATCCAATCCATTCACTAAGACATATCAAATTTTGGGAAAATGGTCAATTTAGATTTTTTAACAACACAAAATTGAACTACACTACTTGTGTTCCTCTTCAAATGGAAACACTTATCCCCATTACTGACAAAAAATTTAATAGATTGAAATTTTACATCCCCATCCACCTCATTCAACCTAATAAACTCACCAATTAAAAGGTATTCATTCTTAATTTATGATTTGTACTTATCATGTACATAATCTTAATTATAAATATCTCCTTTGAACATAACATATGATACTTGAATTGTATTAAATTACAAAACTTCTGAAAATGTAATAAATCGATTGATGTTGCAGAACTCAAAATAATACATTTTTCCATTTAATTCATCCTCTAATCTAAAGCTTTTTTATTCATGGAACCTTTACATAAACACACACAAGATTGCATCATGTCAATGTGAAGACACAAGTCAATCATAACTCTTTAACGACCTTGTGGTGAGTAGCAGTGTTGGGCACTAGTGGAATGGTTTGGTGTCCACCTTCCAGCTAACAATGAATCAGTTTCATCGAAGTACCTTTCTGTGAAAAACCCCGGACGCTTAGGTTGTGGCACTACCGATTGACCAAAACATAAAATTACACGTGACATAGGCGATCTTAGGGCCGTGAATTTTACAAAGAGCGACTTGTATACACCTCAGGACTTCAGATATTGGAAATGAAACCGCCATCAATGGATCTATAAGCTCAGTTGCCTTCCCTTCCAGAGATAGTTGCCAGGCCTGTGTTATAAAATTGTCAGGGGACTGTGATATTAATGAAAAAATCAGTTCAATATTTATAAGATGCTTAGCAACAAATAATAACTCACATGTCCAAGAAGATTAAAATCATGGTCTGGATGGCGGAATTGATTGTTCTGTTTCCCACTCACTATTTCTAAGATAAGCACTCCAAAACTAAATATATCGGATTTCATAGAATAGATTCCATCGATCACATATTCTGGAGCCATATAACCACTGCAAGACAGGAAGTTCAAAACATAAGATAATTTGATCAGATTGGTAATAAAAGGGTTAATAGAAGAGTTATCTCGGGGTGCACTTACTAGGTTCCAACTACTTTTAGAGTTCTTGTTGTTAGTTGCTCTTCTCCAAAACTTCGAGCCATGCCAAAATCTGAAATTTTTGGATTCATCTCACTGTCTAGAAGGACATTGCTCGCCTTGAGATCCCGATGAATAATTCTTAATCTAGAATCGCGATGAAGATAAAGCAGCCCTCTGGATATCCCAATAATTATAGAATAACGCCTTCTCCATACTAGCAATCTCCTGCTATGATTAAAACCGCCTACAAAATCCCAATTCCTAAAGATTAACAAGTGTATAGAGATTTGACAGGATGAGCTATTAGTTATCATAAAAACCAGTAATGTATCTGTTGATGAGAGGTTAAGCACATACCGAATATAAATGAGTCCAAACTTCCATTGGGCATGTACTCATATATTAGCATTCTTTCTTCTGCATGGATGCAGCATCCAAGAAGTCTTACGAGATTGCGATGTTGTAGTTTTGCAATCAGAAGGACCTCGTTTTTGAACTCCTCGAGACCCTGATAAGAACTTTCTGCCAACCGCTTTACTGCTATCTCCTGTCCAGTTTGCAGTTTTCCCTGAGAGTCAAACAAGCATTGTTAAATCACTTGCCAGTTCTAGATGATCATCTTTATTCTCTTCTTAAAAAGCTGTTTACCTTGTAGACTGGCCCAAAACCACCCTCACCAATCTTGTTTGAATCAGAAAAAGATTGGGTTGCCTCTCTAATAGTGATTATATTAAACAAGGTAATTCAAGGTACCCTTCTCAGTTTCTGACTTTCCTCATTTAGAATGTTCCCCACCTATTGGACAATCCAGCAAGCGTCAGAACGAGGAATGAGTTTTCGGAAGCAGGGTTCAGCTTAACCAATCAGTCAGCTTAACCAATCCAGTAAACTTAGATTCAGTCGTTCAACACATGTAATCTACAATTTTCATTTCATTAATCCATTTAAATATCATGCATCTGATGGAATAGCTTAAATTAGATAATTTAATCTATAACTTCCAAGGTACTTGGCCAATCCTAAAATTATTAATAAGCTGAAGTAACATTACAGTTTTCAACGGATTTATGTTAATAATAATAATCCATTTATACTTATGATTAGATTAGATCAAATCGCCATTTGTTCAACAGCTGACTTGAGTGATTTAGAAAGAATGAACAGAAATGCAAAACAAAAGTTAATATTCAGCTAAAAAGGTATTGTCATATGAGTTTTGATTAGAAATAAGTTTGTATAAATCGGGTGTCCAGAACAGTATTGATCAAAGAGTTTCAGAGTAGTGAATCTTACCTTTGTTCCGTACTTTCCTCCTCCAAATGAAAAATAGAACAGCGGAAAGAAGACAAACCAGTGCAGACATTGTGACTACTATAATTGTTATCTTATTTTTGTTCTTTGGACCTGATTCTGAAACTGATAAGTGAAGTTTCAATGTGAGAAACAAGAAATTAAGTGAAATCTATATGTATCATTCTGTTGAGAACTGTATGGTACCTAGGTCTGATTCAGAAATCCGAAGAAAGAGTGTCTGATTTTCCTTAACGAGAATAGGCCTGACATCGGTAAGGTCTCCCAACCAGCGTAAACAACCACTTGGCTGACCAGAAACATAGGCATTAGCATAAGCAGTGCAAGAACAATCCTTTAGGCATGCAGCTCTACATTCCTCGAGAGACATACTTTTATTCACCTGATACTGCAAGAACTCAGGCATTTTCATATCCCTCATTTCTAAGAAGTGTTGCCTTTCTGTACAATTCGTCTGTTCTTTCAGTTCACATCCACCAGACCAGACACTAATATCCCATTGCTGTTGAGATTTCGGTTTATATCCAGTCATGCATCTGCAACGTTCGGCAAAAGTTATATAACAAATAGCATTTGGGCCACAATATCCGTAAGAACTACATTCGTCCTCGGGTATTTCATAATAGGGTCTCCAAGTTTGGCTATCGTTATCCCGCAAAAGAAGTCTCAATTCACCATTATTGGTTAGGACTGAAGCCAAATCAGAGGAATTGTTGACCATATGATATTGGTAGTACACCTCTATATCATTAATTACAGCAGTTAGTGTGTAAGGGAGGTCATTTCTTAAAGGAATATTCCCAAAGTTCACTCCATTCCATGGCCCACTTCGATACTGTATGGATGAACCTCTCCATATTACTATCTGTGGCAATCCCTCGAGAGCAATACCATAGGTGTATTCTCCTGCAGCCGGATCATCTGAGCTCTTCCAAGAAGTAAGGTTTCGATCCAGACCAATTCTCAAATCCCACCCAAGCTTCATGCCAGCTACAGTAGCATGAGACGGATGATCAAAGCTTTGCCAAAGAAAACTTCCTCCATTGTTATCTTTCAATACAAGATTTCCTGTATCCAAAAGCTGTGCAGAAACGGATCCCGAAGCTGAATTCTGGAGATTGGTAGACCAGAACTCCCTTCCTCCACCATTACGCAAAACCAAATTCCCATCATTTCGAATGGTGAGAACTCCAGACGTATCATTGAGAGGATTATCTTTGTTAGCAACCCATATAACCTGAGTTGGGAAAACATTGTACCATATACCTAAATAAAACCTTGTGGAACCTCCATAATCCAAGAAACCAAGCAGGAACTTCCCCTCTGCAGAACTTAATGTAACATTATGATATACAGGCCTCGACACATCGAACGAATCAATCGCCACCATAATTTCTGCACAAGATAATATAACAACAAGAAAAATAAAAAAATTAGCAACATAACTAAATCTACCCATTTGATGAATGTATTTTCCAGATACCAATCAACTAAATCCTTTGCTAAAAACAGTTGAATACAAGAAAGTACTATATAAGACCCCACTAGATAATCTAATCATGTACTCATTAAACAATATAGTATAATGTATGCGTATCAATCAAACCATCCAAAGTCTTACCTTTGCCCAAATCAAATGGAGGAAAAAGAATATTCAAACATAAGAAATAAAGAAAGTTTTGTTTTGACATCATTCGTTGGACTGTAGAAAAGAATAAATATAAGACATATAGAATGTTGACAACTGAATGTTTGTCCAATCATGCAAAGACCAAGTAAACATAAAGGACTGCAAATATAAAATAAAATGATAGTTTGACTTTCAGTAGTCGAAGTTAACCAGCTATTCTTGCGTGCTTACAAAAAATATTAGCATGGTGATTACTTAATTCTGACTATTGAATTTTATATTTTAAGGGAATTTTTTATATTTACAAAATTTTGTGTCTAATATGCCCGAGCAATATTGAGATATATAATTTATCAATAATGGTATTCACTAGTAATATTAAATATCATAATTTATCAATAATGCTATGTACATTGTACCATCATTTTTGTAAGGAGACAAATCGAATAAAATACCTTAAAATGATACTACTTCCATTTTAAGTTAATTGAATTTCTTACTTTTCGAGACACAACTTTAATCATAAACTATTTTTTATGTACATTATGAAAAATTACAAAAAAAAAAATATTATGATAACATTTTTAAAACCAAATTCAATGATATCAATTTTATATTTTTCGGATTAGTGAATAAAAATTAATTTGTTTTCAAAGTCTTACACGCAATTCAAAAACGTCAATTAATTTGAAATGGTGGGAGTATATTTTTGGGGCAACACTATTCACAAACCCAATAATGACTTTTTAGTAAAATGATAATTTTGCATTTAATAAAACTTTCTAACTATTACACTTACAATATAAAAAATGCAAAATAGTCATTTCATCTCAAAATCAATACTATTTGGGTGCGTGTATAACAGCCCAGATATTTTTGATAATATATTTGACCAAATATTACCGTCATTCATCATAGTTAAAAAAAAGATATGAGTAAAGATAACATCAAAACTGAAAAGTTAACTATCTTTTAGAAATGGAAATAGTAGATAAAGCAAAGGGGCAAAAACAAACATGATAGGACTAATCAAACAAAGAGTATAGAATTAACAAAACCATAAGACTTCCATCTTCATAAACGAAGAGAAGTCAATAATATGTACAATTATTTCTTTATTACTCCGTAGTATAAAAATTGTATTATCAGTTTTGACTTTTATCTGAAGCAATTTTCTTGTTCGTAACTTTCCTGAGACCAGATCAATTCAGAGACCTGAAAAACAAAAAATATGAAAAAATTTATATTTTCGATTTACGTACAAATCTTTGTTCAAAAATTATTTTTATTACATATTTTAGCAATTTTAAAAAATATTTTTGTAATATTACCTTTAGAGAGTCGAATTTTATTAATTATTCTTAATTAAATTTAATTTATTTGGATGAATTAATTTAATTAAATAAAATACCAATCGTACAATTACCGTAGGGATTAGGGTTTCGATTGACACTTAGTAGAAAATTGAGAAGCGTGAAATAATAAGGTTACTTAGGGAATTAAGCACGGAGGTAGTTTGAGTTAAAATTAGGGTTTTATATTGATTAACACAATTTTAAGCACCAAAATAGGAGTTTCAGGTAATTCTGGGGTTGAAATAGATATTTATTAGAATTAGAAAAATAAATATTTTTTACATAGAAAACCTAAAAAGTGGCGTCTCTAAATTTCATACAAACACACGAACTTCTAAAACAATTCGATAGGCTTAGATTCTTCCGTATAGGCACTTGAGGGTGATTTTGTCATACTGACTTGAAAAAAATCTTTGGCCTTTGGCTACTTTAATAATTGGATCAATTTAGAAACCGCCCAATTGGATCAATTTGATTAGTCGATTAAAAAAACTAGCATTAAATGTGACCTTCACAACATCCCCATGCCTCCTTTGATAATCCCTTTACGTAATGGGGGCGTGAGGCCAAATTGAAAGGAGATTGGGCGCGTCAAGGCGGGTCGGATCGCTTCGGAAGGCAGGAATAAATGGGTAGGCCCACGAATATGGTCGAGGGGCAGGCCACTTATGTGAAATGGTCGGCAGCTCGGTTCGCGTGGAGGAGAAGTGGGTGGTGGATAACGGTATTAAGAGCTCGATTAAAGAAGGCAATTATCGGGAGAATTGAAGACCGTAATGATCCGACCTTAATAGGCCTCGAGCCATTTATCGTCAATAGTAATAGTGCCTTCAAGGGTGATCAAAGGTAATGGTTGAGCCATTATAAAAGAAACTGAAGCTTTTGAGCAACGAATCAATCGAGTTCCTTTGATATCCCAAACTCCATTCACAAAAACAAAACTCTGAATCTATTATTGACTTGATCGTCGGAGTGTTCACAGCGGAGAAGCAATCGGTCTTTGTTTTGCGAGCTTTTCCATTTGGACAGCGTATCAGTAACATGGAAAACATCATCCGGTCCGCTCAAAGGCGGACAATTTGATGCATCATTGGCGACCAAGTGGGACAAATTAGAAAATGCTTCCTCTTGATCGTGAAGCCCAAATGAAATAATGATCGCCTGAGGAGCGATACTCGAACTTTGAACAACAATCGGCCAACAGGCAGTTCCGGAAATGTTGAGGACAGTCAGCATGATCCGGAAGAACATTGGCTGGGGGATGTTGCACCCGTAGAGATAAGCGGGGTTGATAGAAGGACTCGTAGGCAAATTGTTGTGAGTTTTATGGAGCAGCGGGAATGACTCACTTTATGAGGGGGAAACTCCGCCGGTTTCAACGTTGTCGGGAAGGCGAGGAGGAAACTTATTCATACTCCCCGGTCGGGCGAACGAAGTCCTTGGCGTGTCAGCGAGTTTTCATGAGGTTTTTGGCCTTGGGCTGTGGCCTTGAGCCGAGCTGACAGAGCCTTGATATCTTGTCCTTGAGAGATAAACGCCACCTATAGTAAAGGTTGCGGAATGGCTTCGAGGATAAATCAAATAGTTGGCAGCTACTCCCTTCTCTCGGAGATATGGAGTCTGAAGCATGCCGTATGAATGAAACTTCACACATTCACGAGATTCACATGGAAGAGCGGATCCCGAGGAAGCGCATTCTTGAGATTACAATGTGAATGTCTTTCAGCCCTGCCCGATGGGTGTACTACTGACTTTTCCGCCAATCTTGCAGGACAAGCACTAAAATGGTTGACGGTGCTAGAAGAATAATAAGTTCCTTTGAGGAGCTTAAAAATAGGTTTAAAAGAACCGTTGTGGAAAGAATCGATAGGACAAATGTCAACGCTCCTTATGCACATAAAGTAGGGAGAATGAATCGATCTCATCTTTCCAAGATCACATTCCCAAAGCATGAGGTAATCTCGTCAGGCGGACCAAAGATTGTGGTCATTTCCATCGTGGAGAGTTGAAAATAAGAAAGTTCGAGGAATCGGCTGTAGGCGGAGAGACATACAGAATCGATGAATGGGCTACAAATATATTGAGATCACGAGGAAGGAGGAGGCAAAATCGAATATCGACCCCGCTGCGCCTCGGCGAGAATGTATTCTGGAGATCGAGGGCGTAGGAATGTTGCCCGACCTGTGGCGAGAAGAACCCCAGCCCGAAAGGGATATGGCTTGAAGTACTGCGGTATCGCAAAGATCGTAGTCCTGTCACATTATGATTGTCGACATCTCGGGTGAAATTAAACTCCTCTGGCAGCAACAAAATGTCAACGAAACTCAAAGTATGAACATGAAATAACCGAATTTTATTCAGTAATAGTAGTATTGCTACTTAAAAGCAACTTCGAGACAAGTGTATAGCTAAGTACTACTTTCATCTTTCCTCCCCAACTAAGAAAATGACACCTCGTGCTTCTTCTTATTAGACACCTCCTACTTGCTTGTTAGACACCTCGTTCTTAATTATAGACTCTTGAGGCTAAACGGCTTCATTTCTATAAATAGCATAAACTAAAGAAAAGGAACTACACAAAAAATTCTCTCTTTCTCCCTCTTTGGCAGTAGACTCCCCACTTTTTCCTAAATTCTTAACTCCTTTTGATGTGATTCTCCTCTTAAATCATAACGGCAAAAGTTTCTTTCAAGTTTCAAGAGTAAAAGTGTTGATATTGAATAGGTGATTGGAAGTAGTAAAGTTGATATTTGAAGCTAACTAGAGGTGAGTACTAATATCACACGTTTATAATCTTTCATAAAATTATGAATATGTATTTGTATATTTTAGGATGTTGTAAGTGGATAACTATTCAAAGGATTATGAGTATGTTGATATGATAATTAATGAGGTGGATATATAGAAAATTATTTATTAAGATGAATTTATTAAATGTGATCTTGATTATATTGAAGTGTGATATAATGGTACACGTGTATAAGTATGAGAATGGGTTTATTGAACTAGTGGTTATATTGAGAAAATGTTGAATATCGATATGAGATGTAGGATGTTATGGACTTGAGATATTATGATATGACTATATATGGTAAAAGTTAATGTTATCTGATAGCATTAAATGAGATTATATGTGTTTATGAATGTAATGAATAGAAAGGAATAAATTATTTGGTTGATAACATTAAAGGATGAGATGAAAATACTGAAAATGAATTATTGTGATATTGATGTGAATATAGAATGTTGAGATTTATGATGTTATGTGAAGATAACATGATGATAGAATGTGGTAAGATTATGAAAGTTGATATGATGTTGAGATATGATACGAGAAGTTAATAATAGGTGATATTACCGTTATCATAAGATGGGTTATATGAATTAGATATTGTTCATATGTGTATTGTATAATCTTATGGTTGTATCGTGAGATATTGATATGTTTTGATGGGAGTATGATGACAGCTTGATCCGATTACTTGATGGTTAGTAGCTTGAAATAGCATTTGTATCGGGAATATGTTGATGGGTCGATTGTCTTTGTGAAGTCATGATTGATGATGATATGGAAAAGAATGTTGACCTGTTATTGATAAATGATGACATAGATGTATTGAGAAATTATTGAGGGTGTGATGATATTTAGTGATATTAGAGATAGTTTATGTATTGGCATGATGTTATGACAACAATATTATGAAAGTGGATATGATATGTGTTGTGACTTATGATGTGATATAATAAAATTATTCTCACAGGATCAACAGTCCATGGGATCATCGATGATAAATAAAATGTGCTTTGTGTGTCCGTTATTTATTAGAATCGAAGCAATAAATAACTTCA
>JADFUC010001533.1:0-61825 GCA_019722365.1 Lithospermum erythrorhizon | reverse complement strand
TGAAGTTACGTATTGCTCTAGGAAGCTTGGGTGAAAAGTTTTATAAAACTTAAGGGATTAAAACCCTAAAGTTTGCTTATATAAGTGCCAGTTAAAATGTGCCCGATAAAGCTAGAACCCAAGATTAGTCAATTTCAACTTGCCAGTTCGTTAAGACACTAATGAAGTCAAGAATGAGTCAACTATTTAATTAAGCTAATTAAATAGTAAATTTAGTCAATATCAATAATCTTTCAAGTTATCGAGCAATACTAGAATATTCTAACCAATTAAATAACTATTTAATTGATTCTATTTGTTCAATCGGGACATTCTACATAAAACGAATTTCTTGTAATCGAGAAATACATTTCAATTATATAGTTCTCTTTTAATTTCATACATGAAATATAACTCAATCCGGCCATCAGACATAAGTGACCTTCTAGGCCTGACAAGAAGTTGTATAATAATAATTGACCAATTACTATTATTATAACGCATTAACGAAAAGCATCTAGCAATCACCATAACCCTTTAAATTATCATGAGAACCACTAGTAATATACACCATGTTTTGAACACTAAGTTCCGAGAATCACATTTAACCCAATCGTAAACGAATCGCTAATTGCAATCTGCATAATAAATGGAAACAATTCTCATTGATTTCCAACAACGGTAACGGTTTCCACAGTCACTTTGTTCAATGTAATCAATACAAAGCCTCATAGTCCATCTCTTCTTTTTTGATTTAACAAACCGGGAGAGAATCCCCAAGAGAATAACTCGTCCTCGATAAACTCTTCTCTAAAGAACTCGCAACTACGTGTTCAACTCTTCAACTCGCTGAGCCATTCCAGACGTGCTATGGGAGCATTTGAGCCACCTCTACTCACTTCAATCGAAAATTCAATCTCTCTCTCGCCGAGGTAGTCCCCTGCAAATCCTTCGAAACACATCCTCAATTCTCTCTCACAATCCACAGACATTCTCAAGCTCGAAGCTCATCTTTCTTCAAGTCCATTACGAACCTAAATTCACGATCCCTTGTTCAGTAACTTACGAGCTTCTAACACCGAGATCACACAAGACGACAAAACTCTCCTATCCCCAACAACTCGTAACTCAGGCCTACCCGGGCTAGTAAACACAATCTCCTTACGATGACAATTTATTACAGCATGGTGTTTCCCCAACCAGTCCATTCCCAAGATCAAGTCAAAGTCCACTAACTCAAAGGGTAACAGGTCTACTTCTAATACATGATTATCAACACTTAAGGGACAATTTCTATAAACCTCAATTACCTCAACCGACCTCCCCACCGGTGTCATTATAATCAAAGGTACTCTCAGATGTTCGTAATTCAAAGACAGCTTTTTAGCAAAATTCAGAGATATAAAAGAGTGTGTGGCTCCAGAATCAAACAATACGCGAGCATCAAGACCATGTAAAGATAGAGTACCTGTCACCATTCTCGGAATATCCCTGCACCTGGCCAAGTGACCGCATCGATCCGTCTCCGCCCGTGCCAACTCCACTCATACTGCTACCCGCTACACCTGGCTGATCTACCACTGCACCCGCCCGACTCGTCAGTCCTCCAAACCGGCCACCCCGACTACCCTGAGATCCACTTCTCCCAAACTGTGTCGAAACGGAAGTGGCTGCTCTACCTGAACCCACATACGAAGGACATACATTAGCAAAATGCCCTGCCGCCGACATCGAAACACGCTACCCTTCCGTGCCGACACCGCCCAGCCCATTCTCGCCCACACCGATAACATCAACACGACATCGGCCGGAACACCCGAATACCACCATGAAAAACCACTCATTCTAGAGGTGCCGAGGCGCCGGTAAAGCCCCCTCAAAATCCGGCCGAATGTGACGGTGCACTCAAACGACTCTTCCCGGGCGGCGCCGAATTTCTCCTCGAAATCCCCTCAGTTTGCATGGCCCCTCAGCCTGGGCCACACGACCTCTTTTCACCCCGGATTCTACTATATGTCCTCTCTCCACCCGTAACGCCGGCATTCCTCAACTGTGAAAATCAAGCAACAAAGACAGCCTCCCTTAATCAGAATTTCACTGACGGAAACCCGCAATCTCTTCAGTAGCTTCAAAGTGGGGTACACTCCCGGAATCAAACGACACAAGTCGCTAAACCTCTCCTCATACCCATCAACCGTTTTCCCCGTCAGATTCGAACCAGCCTCCTCTCCATCGCATACAGTCTCCAAACAAAATTTCGCTTAAAAGCCCCCCTCGAATCTAGCCTCAAGTGATCGGCATTTCACCCCTATCCGCCTAAATCTATACATGGTTCCACCAACTCCTAGCTCCTCCCGACAACTGGTACACCGCAAACTTCACCTTCAACTCATCCCCTAAACCCATCGGTTCAAACTTATTCTCTAATGCCTCCAAGAATTCGATCGCAACCTCCGGTGTCGCGGCACTAAACTCCAGTGTCCTTTTCTTCGTGAAATCAGTTTAGTAACTGTCCACCTCCGCCTCCTGGAGCGCCACCGCCGGGTCGTGATCAGCCTCCGCTACCTTAACCGCCTCTCCAAAACTCTCATACTCACTCCTCCTCGAATTGTACCTCCCTGGGGACCTGCTGGTCCACGCCTCGGCCCTCACCACGCCCCTCCTCTAGCTCCACGAGCTTCCGCCCCCAGCACCACACTACCTCGGGTCTACCCCGGCATCTTCCGCATCACCCCTACCACACTAGTCTCCGCCCTACTCTAGAAGCAATCTCTACCTCCTTAACGGGTCCGCGATTCGACTACAAGCAACTCAACTCTCTCGTGGCATCCTCGCATGCCTACCTTTAAAGAAAAATAAACTAATTTGTGACTCATAAAGACTCCTACGACACAAAATTTTGGCTACAAAACTTAGACGTAAGCACACACACCATAGAACCCAGCTTAAAACTAAACCTACGCCCGATAATTATAATTGTATTCAATTCGCCTCGAGTCGCACGCCCCTCGAGGTCAGAGTCGCTATTAACTCAGATATCCGAGTCACCAATCATTGGCCGACACCTAAAATTACCTGCTTTAAAAACCCATGTAACCCGACAGCTTTGATAAAATAAAATGCTTTTGAAACTGAGAATATTACATACAAATTCTTGGAACTATCGGCATTTCTAGCCAACCCAAAACATAACACGTCACACAATCAAATCACAAAATATATCACAAATTCCAACATCTCCAAATCCAAAAGTAGAAAGAAACTGTCTACATCAAAGTAATGAAAAAAGAGGACTGCCGAGGATCCTAGCCACCCGTCTCTCACCTAAATGAAGTCACCGGACACTCGCAACTCAACTGCTTCCAAAAGGCACTCACAACTCAAGCGAGGTGTTCTCGGCTACCATGGAAACGGATCACCCGACGGTAACTTACCCAGTCCGAATGTAAGCATACAAGACGATAACTACATACATATACATATATATATATATACATCTAGCCCTTAGCAATAGATGGGTAACATGCTTATACAAATATAATACAGAAAATGTCATCTATTCAAGACATCATAACAGGATACTCATCAGAAATAAAGGCACACCTCGTACAACACTCAACTTACGTAACACACGCAACATCACATAACCAGACAAAACTCACCCAGCACATTAACAACACAATCACAATTAAATGAATACAAAAATGAAACCACAACACATAATACATAACAATTCATCCTTTTCCCGGCAGGCTCACCCTTCGAACACCCAACAACAACATATATAACAATTCATCCTTTTCCCGGCAGGCTCACCCTTCGAACACCCAACAACAACATATATAATAATTCATCCTTTTCCCGGCAGGCTCACCCTTCGAACACCCCACAACAACATCCACAAAGACACATACAATGCCAACAATAATAATAACAAACACACAACAGTTTTCAAAGTAACACCTATAATAATACAACTTAAATCGTACAAAACCTGCACTCAACAGAGATACACTCCCAGATACTTCCACCACACAATTTTACTCAACATGAATACAGGAATACACTCAGCATAAACATACTCAAAAAATTACACTAAAACATAAATATGCTCAAACATAAATACCCTCCAACAACCACGCCATAAATCATACAAGTCAACAATTCACAGTCCCACAACTATATACACAGATGAGTTCATAATACAGATACATTGTCACAATCAATTTACCATACACAACACCCAAACATAAATAAGATAACAAGCGAGTGATAAATCCCCACTGCATTAAGAACACCACGCCTGCTACCAATCGATCCTCTCACTGCTCCCACGTCCCAAGTCCGAATGCATTAATATTACAAAATAAGATCACAACTCGTGAACTATTTCAACCCCTTTATCCTAATTTAAGTATCGTTCTTTTAACCCATCTCAAGTATAAATTTACAGCTTACTTAGCGTTACCCAGCATGCTTCAATAGCAATTTTGATGACAAACCTCGCTACCGACTAAATTGAGCAACATCCTATATCTTATTCAAACTCCCAACATTTCCAAATAATTTCACTAATTCCAATTTCACCCTTCTCCCAATCAATTTTAACCATAACTCTCAACCCTAATCCCTAAGTTCGATTACTATCCAAAATTCACTACGATTAATTCCAACCTATTTGTTCCCAACACTTATAATTCATATTTGTATCCCAAACAATCACAATCATGATTTACTAACTTATTTACATTAGCCACTACATTTTAACGAAAAATCAACCCACGAATAATTCAAAATTCATCTCACCGCAACTACACTTCCTACCCCAAATACCCCATCATTATAAATTCCTATATTACAATTAGGCCTAGGCAATAATTCTATTCAATAATTTATCCAAAATCCAAAGTCAACCCAAAATTCCAAAAAGTCAAACTGTCCTAAAACACCTAAAATTCTCACATCAAACATCATATTTCAACCTTAATAACTAATCTATAAACTCCAAGAATCAATCTAGCCAATAAAATTCAAAATATCAAAAAGTCAACAAAAGTCAAAGTTTGGAGATTTCACAAAATACTCAAAAATATCGCACCTTTTTTACCTTGAAACGATTTAGGACGATGAGTGAGAACTTCTCCAAAATTTAGCTCCAACGCTTGAGAATCGGCAGAAAAATTAGTTTTTGCGCTTAAAATAACGCTCTTGCTCGATTCTAAGAGGTTGTCAGCCCAAGTGCCCAACCGGTGAAAATCTCTGCCTTAATCATCGATACTCTCGCTTTAACTTAATCTCGACAACTAACTTCCTAACATAAACATTTACTTAACATAAAATAATTAGTGATTTCCAATTCTCACGGAAATAAATTAATACCTCTACATTTTAGTTTATTTTATTAACGGGTTTCACTGGGTTATTACAAATTACTAAATAAATATATTAATTATTTAGGATAAGAATTTTAACTAACTAACGCTTATAAATTAAAAAAATTAACATAAGATATTTACATAAATACTTAAATTCATGAAAAACTAACTAAATATAAGATTCTAAACATTTATCTAACATTACTTTAAAGATAAACAATAAAAAATAATATAAATAACTAATAAAATATTATAATTCATTAAAATTAAGATATTAATTTGAAAATACAAAAATACGCCCAACGCATGGAATACACAAGTGAGTGCACACTTAAATATTTATTATACACCGGCTTCTTTAACGAGCCACACGCCGCAGGCCTAATTATTTAACCAGCCGCATATCAGACGCGCCGATTTATAATTCCATATTCTACTAATTACTTCCTAACACAAATAAACAAAATAAATAAATTATTTAGACAATAATTTAACTAATTAATGTTTATAAAATTAAAGAAAATTAACATAAGAAATTTGCATAAATATTTAAATTCATGAAAAACCAACTCAATAAATAAGATTCTAAACATGACAAATATCACTTTAACATTTTTGACAAAATATAAATATTCAATTTTAGCATTATTATCAAAGATAAACAATAAAAAAAATAATATAAATAACTAATAAAAATATTATAATTCATTAAAATTAAGATAATAATTTGAAAATATAAAAATACGCCCAAATACATGAGTACACAAGTAATGAAACTTAAATATTTATTATACATCGATTCTTTAATCTAGTATACACTCCGCGCGCTTCAATTGTTTAATGCTTACATTCCACGCCATTATTTTATAATTGCATATTCTAATAATTACCTAATACAAATAATTTCATAAATTACTCATCAAATAAAATTTATTAATTATTTAGACAATAATTTAACTAATTAATATTTATAAAAATTAAAGTGGAAAATTAACATAAGCAATTTCATATAAATACTCAATTCATGAAAAGTTCAACTCATATAAGATTCTAAAACATTTACTCTAACATTACTTAACATTATAAATATGAAATTTAACAAAATATAAATATTCAATTTAACATTATTATCCTCAAAGATAAACAATAAAAAAATATAATATAAATAACTAATAAAATATTATAATTAATCAAAATTAAGATAATAATCTGAAAATACAAAAATACATTACGCAGGAGTACACAAGTATTATTAATTTAAATATTTATTAAACACTGTTTTTAACGAAAGCGTATACGCCGGTGTTTCCACTGTATAACAAGCAAAATTCCACGCATCGGATTTATAATTGCATATTCTAATAATTACCTAACACAAATAATTTAACAAATTAGTTACTTCAAATAAAAATATATTACTATTTAGGACAAAATTTAACTAATTAATCTTTATGTTTTTTAAAATTAACATAAGAAATTTACATTAATACTTAAATCTGGGCTTAAACTAACTTAATATATATAAGATGCTAAACATGACTCACTATTTCTTTAACATTGTAAATATGAAAATTTGATAAATATAAATATTCAATTTAACATATTCTAAAGAAACAATAAAAAAAATATAAATAAGTAATAAAAATATTATAATTCATTTAAATTTTTGATAATAATTTGAAAAATACGACGTAAGCCGAAAGGCCAAAGTGAGTTTAATAAATGAAATATTTATTATACACTGGTTTCTTTAACGAGTATATAAGTCGCCATGCTTCAATTATTTAACTAACGCACATTCCACGAGCTCGATTTATAATTGCATATTCTAATAATTACCTAACACAAATAATTTCACAAATTAATTATTCAAACAAAATATATTAATTATTTAGGACAATAATTTAACTAATTAATGTTTATAAATTTTTAAAAATTAACATAAGAAATTTACATAAATACTTAAATTCATGAAAACTAACTCAATATATAAGATTCTAAACACGAAGAACATTACTTTAACATTATAAATATGAAAATTTGATAAAATATAAATATTCAATTTAACATTATTATCTTCAAAGATAAACAATGAAAAAATAATATAAATAACTAATAAAAATATTATAATTCATTAAAATTAAGATAATAATTTGAAAATACAAAAATATTATTTATTATACACTTCATTTTAATCAGACACCACGCAATAAACATGTTTTGACCAAAGAACATCAGAAGCCGATTTATAATCAGATATCAGAATAATTACTCACTCAAATAATTTCACAAATTAATTTACTCAAACAAAAAATATATTAATTATTTAGTACAATAATTTAACTAATTAATGTTTATAAACATAAAAACATAATTAATTTACGTTAATGCTTAATTTCAATAAACAAACATAATATATAAATTAAACATTATAAACCAAAAAAATAAAATACCAACAAAATATTTTCTAATAAATACTCTAACTCAAATAATTTCATAAATTAATTATTCAAGCATAATATATTAATTATTTAGGACAAGTCAATTTAACTAATTAATGTCTATTAAACAAAAAAAATAAATAAAAATGAAATTATGTCTGTATTTTATAATATACCGGGGTTGACAACTAAAAATTTATTATATACCCGTTTTTAGACTAAGCGCTTAATTTATCTATACAAGTTCAATGTCGAGTACACATTGCATGTATTGTATTTATAATTATATATTCTAATAATCATTTAACACAAATAATTTCACAAATTAATTACCCAAACAAATTATATAAGTTTTAGCTAAAATATAAAGATAGACTTAAGTTCTTTTGAATGTGTAATGACAGACAGAATGCAGAAAGTGTACTTTTGTGTTTTCTGAGCGCATGTAATGTGTACTCGCTATCATTTTGAGTGCATGTTTAGTACACTCCTGGTAGCGATAAATGGGCAAAATCTTTCCTTGTTTTTAATTATATGTGCACCCGCACTCAATCAAGGCCATTCTAACATTTTTTATTTTCCCCCCCCACCTGGTACCATCGTGATCCAACTACCTCTTTCACCCAAGTAGCTTTAATGACTTCCCCACACCTTCTTTACCCCAATTCCAACGACTATCAAACACGAAACGCCACTCTTTTCGATTTTAATGTTGCAACTTCCATATTCGCCAGTATCAGACAATGACGCCTCCAACCACACCCAGGTGAAAACATGTAGCGCTACTAAAAGAGAGACTCCACTGGGCATCTTAGAAAACACGATCCAAACGAGATTTAACCGCATCCTCGCCCTCTCTCTTATTCCACCAAGTGAACAGATGACTAACAAAACCCAAATCAAACACCCCACTTTTTTAACAAAGTCTCTAAACATATCCATGCTTTTCTCAGATCTCACAATACCCCCATTCCTTTTCCTCTTTATCTAAGATATCATTAAAGTCCCCCTTCAAAACACCACCAAAAAGCCCGCTTAATACCATAGTGTGTACTTCGAAATACACACATCATTTTTAGCCTCTTCACAACCAACATATACAAAAAACTGAACAAGATTAAAAGGAAGACTCCTGGCCATCGAAATAAATGATTTAATGCCATGCTGATAAGTTTAGGCTTACCCCAAGGAAACGGGGAAGAATTCTTACAATCAACTACCTTGAATGCCTCGCAGTGGCTAAGTGATAAGACCCTTATCCAGCTTGTTCAAAGGTGAAGTTCCAACTTACAAACATCTTCGAGTACTGGATGTTCGAAAGGTCATGCACTTCCTAAACTATGTCCTAAGATGGTTGACGTGATATCTATCGGGTATGCTAATAGTAATGTATATCGGTTTCTTAAGATAAGAAAACATAACTCACGGGCGAAAAAGAATATAATACAGTCACGTAATACCACGTTCTTTGAACATGTTTTTATAATGAAGTCTAATGAAGGTGTTGTGACATCTAAAAGGACACACCAACCTGAGGGTAGTGTCAATATTGAGAGTACAAATAATCAATGAAGTTGAGGACGGGGTTAACTCAACAATTAAAAAGCGGCACGCTCGAGAAGACGCTTGGTCCTCATTTTGTAACGTATAATGCTGTAGAGCGAACTCCTCGAACTCTACCACGAGGCCGTAAGTTCTACCGGGGCGTCCTCTCGCGCAAGGAAGCTATACGTATGAAGTGATTCACCCTCCAGAATCACACTTGAAATCAAAGTGATCTTCCTCCAAAAGCGTAAAGTTCTAAAGTCCAAATGGATTTTTACAGAAAGAGAGTTCTGAATGGACGATAGATACGCATGCGGTGTGACTAGTCATCCGTGGGAATAGATGGGGAAAGAAGGACTAGACTTTTATGCTATTCTCCCATCACGAGTAGGCAAGTAACGGTCCGGTTCGTCCGGTTTTCGCAGGGACTCACGAACCACCCGTTGGACTCTCATTGGGACCTGGGGACCGACTGTTTAATTTTCGGTCCAAAAATTGACCGGCATCGATCGCTTCGAATCGGGCGGTAACCGTCCACCACCAATTTTTACCTAAATAAAAATAGGAGAAAATAACATACAAAATAATCCGAAAATAGCAATTTCACACTTCTAAACACAAAATATTGAAGTATCTAATCCAGCCTCGTAAACATGCCTTCAATACTCCGCTAATAAACCTTTCATCAACTATCTATTCATCATTCATCAATGTAGCAAAGTGCAAACAACAACTAAACTGAACAAAGTAGCAAAATGTAGACATGTCTAATGTTTCACATTTATCAAAAGACTCAGAACAAACTCATCGTAGGCATTTAGGCTGGCTGCAAGAGTGCAACTGTACAAGTAGAACAGATTCAAGAGGTGGAAGTATCAAGAAAAGCTAGATTTTCCTCACCAAAATGATATTGCAGATGATCATCAGGTTGTTCTTCAAGCTACAATGGTACAAACACAATAAAAGAAGTAGTCAATTGAATGATTACACTATTTGAAATACTTAGCTTTTACTTATAATACTTTGTCTCACACCCTTCTTAAGTCCATACATTTCTTTTACCCAATCACCCACAAAGAAGCATCTCAACCTGCCTTAAGATTCATAAGTTTGCTTTAGGATCAATTATTCTTTCTAGCACCAAAATTGACTGCCACAAATGATCGAATGTAGAGAACTGTCCTTTGCCATTTTACTAAGAATTGAATATTTGGCTTCATTAGCTATCCACCAAGTCAAAATATCAAAACAAAACTTTGGTACATTTCCCTCTATCGCAATCTCCTAAGATAATACCAAGATCCAAGTTTGTATTATTAATTCCATCAACAGTTTCTAGGAATTGTTCAACACTTCTATTTCCCAACCTTGAAGTTGAACTATCTTCTTCTTGAGTGGTTTGGGATGTTTGAGTATTACCATGGGTAAAGGCTTGTTCATACAACTTAAACAGGGAGAATAACTTGTTCATAGGAGTAGTATGCCTACGATTCCAATATACCAAGGATATATCTCTCTCAAAAAATTATTAAATACAACACTCCCATCATAGAAAAAATGGACACTCATGCCCCTAAAATCACACGTTGTTGTGCCTCCTCTAACTTTGCATGATTGTATCAAGGATGTAGCTGTATCAGAGTACCAATGATCACCAATACCTAGATCGCTATAGTATCAGACAATTTAATCTATGCTCAATTTCCTTTTCAAACAATTCTAAACGTTTACCACTAAGCTGCTATGATACTTCAAATCAACTACATACATAGCCCCACACCATTTGCATTTCCATTTTTTGGTACCATCAAGGAAACGTAATGAACTACCATTTTGCAAGTGCATTAACACTTTTGTCTAGAACCCTACCATACGGTGATTCGTCTCAGAGTCATCCAAACCATCTATGGATCCATCGTGAAAGGGCGACCCAATAGCTCGATCATTGTTAATATCCAAATAGCCTCAATTTCAATTCCCCACCGTCTCATTATGAATCATAATCATCCATTTGATAAGTGAAACAACGTTAATCTCTCGATATTTAATACAATTGAAAATAATTAATTACAGTTTAAAAGTAAAAATAACAATGACAACAATCATAATAAATAATTCAAAATTGACAAAAATATTGACAATTGAACAACATAATCATAATTACCAATTCAAACCAATGTAAAATCCTAAATTTATCAACTGTGAAAATTCTAATTTAATTAAAGTCACAAATCCTAATTTAATTGAAGTAAGAAACCCTAATTTAATCAAGTAGAAAACCCCACTGACATTTAAAAACCCTAATTGAATAAACTTCCTAATTAAATTAAATCCCTAATTCGATTCAAAACCCTAATTCGATTGAAATCCCTAATTTATAAATCAAAAACTTGTAATTGAAAACCCTAATTAAAATCCCTAAATTTAAATCCCCAATTAAAAACCCTAACCGAAATCTCTAAATCCCTAAATCAAAAAGATCAATTTACAATTCAAAAACAAAAGTGCCTAAACCGAAACAAATCAACCATGTATTTGAATTTTAAACATATTTAAATAAAAAAAACAAAAATCAAACATGCGAAACATATTTAAATGTAATTCGAAACAAATCGAAAAAAATCGAAGCACAAAAGTCAAAACAAACATAAATTAGAGCCTAATCATAATTAAACATAGATTTAGGTTCAAAATCGAACCTAAATCTGCAGGGAGAGTAATCGATTTAATGGCATGTAGAGGCTGAAATAAAAATAGATTTTCGTGTCATCTTTAAATTTCTTATATACCTATATAACCGGATCTATTACCGGGTTTAGGTCCGTTCCTAACGGTTACTTGCCCATTTTTTAAACCGACCGGACCGCTACTTAACGGGCCGGATCTCGGACGGTTCTCAGTAATCTCGGCCAAGAACAACCCTAGTCACGTAGAATAACATCCATCGGGGATAATCTTGACAAATCACAGATTGCGTTTGGGATGCACATCAAATGGATGAAAAATAGCTTCTTAAATGTAGATTTAGACGAGAAATTCATACGAACAACCCGAGGGTTTTATAGTTCCGTAAGTAGAATATATGTCTATCGACTTGTCAAATCCTTTATACGGGTTAAATAAAGTTACTAAACAAATGTACGGTTTGACAAGCAAGACTTTCTGAAAAGAAATTTTAATCAATAAGTGTAACAAGTGCGTTTATGTGAAATCCAACAGAGGGATATGTGAATTTTACTTATACGTGATATTTATGCTCATCGTTAGTAGTAACTCTAAGCATTTATCTCACTACCAAAGATATTAACTCAAAGTTTAATTTATGACATGGGGACAAAGATGTCAGCTTGGGAGCATGCATTATGCTAACTCACGGTTCAATGTTAACCCAATCACACTCTATCGATAAGACTCAGAAGTTTTAAGCATTTATCCGGGAGTCACAGAAACCCTAAATGGATTTAAGATCGATACCACTGAAGAATAAAAGTGGAAACAGATCTCAACTTGGAGTATTCTCTCAAGTACTGAGTTTGATGATTGATGAAGTCAGATTTAGACCGGATATAGCTTATTCAAGCAAGCTAAGTGGATATACGAGTAATCCGAGTAGTGGACGACTGGGAAGCTTGGATCGAAAGACTTAAGTACTTCTGCATACATACTGAGTCATGACCGCACTATACGCATTATCCAAATTGCATCAAGGGTATAACATGCAAATTAGATCCCAGATACCAGTAATTCAATGACTACAAGTGGATATGTCTTCACATTAGGCGGTACATCTAGTCGTGAAGTCCTCAAAGTGTACTTGCAATGCCTGCATCCAGATAGCTGTAGTTTATCGCTGACAAGTATGAGGCTGAATGTTACCAGAATTCCTTGAGGACATTCCGAGCTGGAATCTGCCTCCAATTTGCATATACTGTGACAATGAGTCTCAAGAATTGAGTATATCGAAACCACATGTATAATGCAAGTCGAGACATACATCGACGTCATAATACCATTGCATTAATATCGACTGAGTTATCGTTGTTGATCATGAGGAATCAAAGGATAACATTACTTAATTTGCTAACCATAAGCAGACGAGAACTAGTTGATAATTCAATTAAAGGAACGGATCGAAAGCCCTCGAGATAATATGCACTAAGTCAGATAATCCTACCTAATCGATCGAGATCCCAAGATTCATGTTCCAAGTGGACAACTAAATTTCATACTACATGTTAGGATCAACGCGGATTTCCTTACCTATTCCTAGATGCAAAACAAGATACATTTGGGGATAAGTGTTGCTTATGCTTTAACGACTCTCTCGAGATTCGGAAGAGTAATGCGGCTACGAAGATACGGTGAGTCACCCATGAAGCTAAAGGAAAAGGCCGTCAAGAGAGAAATGTCAGAGGCCATTTCTACCCATAACCACAGAATCAAAGCCTGTCCATGGCCTAACCGACATGAATGAACCGATACAAGTCAAATCGAGACCTCACAAGTATGTCATCATTTGCTACCAAAAATGGATTAGCCCAAGACATCATGCCTACTATGTCTATCAGAATGTAAATGTATGTACACAAGGGAAGGTTCCAATACCATCACACCTACCTATCTGCATGTAGAATCACTGCCGCTGTTGTCACCGATCACGTAGTCAAAATCTTTCAAATTTGTATCGAATTGGGATATTTATTTGTGATCAGGTTTGAATAAAAATTTTGATTCATGTGGGGGATGTTGGATAATGTGTTGTGTGAATTCAAAATTTACAATCCATTTGGTGCTGGTTACAGCAAGTGTTATTTATCTGAAAGAGAGTTTTGAAAGTGTGTCATTTTGTCCCACATAGAGAGAGGCCGAGGAGCGCCACTTTATGCGTTAGAGACTCCCAAGCCTTAGTAAATGTATTAATAGTGTTATGTCAAGCTTCTATGCGCCGCATTTACGGTGCAACTGGGAAAATGAGCTCACAAATTAGAATTCAGCATTGTGGCGCGATCAAGGACACGATGTAGTTCTCGAAAGGAGGGGTCATGAGCCAATCCTTGCCTCGCCGCCTCATTGCACATGAACAATTCAAATTCAAGCCTATAAATGCCAAGCAGTTACAAAATTGTTTTGAATAAGCATTCATTTCAAGAGCCATAACCGCTTTTGATTTTTTCATTAAGTGGTGCTTAAGGTTCTTAACGCGCTGAACGTTATGTTTCAAAATGCCTACCTATATAATCATATATCGCTCGCCCATAGAGAATCGTAAGAATATACAATCACGAAATACACCAAAAACAAAGCAGCTCCCATCCTCTATTCATTTAATTGCTTTTGATCAAAGCGATAGTATCAAACTCGACGCCATTCACAGCTGTTCGCTAGCCACAAGCAGTCTTACCATAGTGATTTATCTGGGAAACGCCTCGTTGTCCCGAGCATCAAGGAAAGATGACGAATTGCTTGCCGAGAAATATTGCCATCATCCAGCTTTGTTCATGTATTGTTATGTTGTCGATTGTAATAGTACATGAATAATTGTTGATGTTTTTTTGCAAAGTTATTTGTTTCAACTCCGTCTTCCCAGTCAGTTTCCTACATAACTGACTTCCATGGTGCCTTTTGAAGTTTTTATAGACGTGTTGAACACAATTTCTGTGTTCAACTCTTGGTAATATCTCACCCAGTGCACTATGTAACCAGTGGATTAGTGAAAGTTTTATGTGTTACACTCATTTCTATTAAAAATGAAAACATAGAATAGAAAATAAAAAAAACATACCTTTTGTTTGTCACTCATTATGACATAATCCTCTTCATCTACAATTTGAATATCTTCCGGCAAGTGCCAGATGAACCATTTTCGTGTTTCTTTTGTTCTCTTTTTCAACAACTTCCGAACATAAGGGCCACCAACCATTATTTGGATCAAGGGCAACTGCAGACAGAATTTCCATTTTATGTACCCCTTTGTATGGCAGCCATCAACTCCAATTAGTTTATATTACCAATCTTCGAATCCCCTATCAATGGCTTCGCATGTATATCGATTCTTGAATACACCAACACAAGATCCTCCAAACTTGATCCTATTTTGCAAACACAAATTGATCTGTGATGTGTTTTTTCAACTCCTCAATGTAATCAAATATGAGATCAGACCGACCACATCATTCTATGCGATTTCAACGCTTTCTTCCTAACTCTCCTAGCTTGGTGATCCATTATCATCAATCAAAATTTTCTGTCCACAGCCACTACCAATACCTTAAGAGACATATCAGGGAGTAGCTTGAACCAATCAAGTAAGACCTTAGCCAGCCAAGTACTCTTGATCAACCTTCTCCTCAATGAAGAAACACAATTAGTATGTTTCTTTGAGATGGTCTTAATAACAAAATCTTTGTCATTCAACTTATCCCTTGACGCCCAAAATGTATTCATTCATTAAAGAAATACACATCTCCGCCCCAAATTTATGTTTTTCATCAGACAAATCTATATCCTTTCTCCTAATAGCAAAATACTATGTCATTACCTCCTTAAACTGACTACAGCTTGAAAAAACAAGGCATTGGAATAATCTTGAATTTTTTATGTTCTTTTCATTGAAGTGTACATATCTGTTCTTCTTTCTCATCTCTTATATGCCACCTTAACAAATACATCTTTATGATCGCCGAAGTGGTATTACCACTATCAAAGTCTGAATCATCCAAATTCTGATCTGAGGCATGATTAGAATCATTAGATGTATGGAACCCAACTCACAACCTCACAACTCGCTTTATACCCAACACCATGTCCGGGTATATGACCTTTATATTTTTCTTTCTAGTGCCGCACTGTTGCCTACTTGTATAATTAATAGTACGAACATCAAATGTTTTGAACATTGGTTGTTTCCCTTTCCAATTGTTAATACCACAAAAATGTTGATGTAGCATATCTTCTTTAAGCATAATCTCCTCTTCTGGTAACTCATCTTCTTCTGGAGCCACCTCTTCTTCGGATAAATGCACCTTCTCAAGTCGCCTCCAAGAAAGTTGAACTTAAGTGGCTCCCGAACCACCTAACTCTCCATCATCAAAGTTGTCTTGTTCCTTCCCATACATCACATCTTCTACGAGTATTCACTATCACTCCTATCATCATCTTCCTCACTCTCCTCATCATATTCACTATTACTATCACTCCCCTCACGATCCTCCTCATTTTCCACATTCTCTTCAATTGCCAAATATGACTTCAGTCTCTTCAACATCACCAGTGTCAGAGTCACTAGCACTATCAGCATCCTCCTCTTCTAAATTAAATTCAACAACACATACACTAGCTCTTTCAGCACTTAGTTTGTTTTCATTTAATCTATTTTAAATTTTTAAGAACTCACTAGACCAATCACTAATCTTTATATTCCCATTCTCATCCTCCATATCTAATAATAAATCAGTATTACCAGGCTTAACGAAATAAATATCAATAAATTTTACATTCTCGGTCAAACCAACAAACTACATCACATTCTTATGAGACTTAAGAGCAAACAAACCATCAAAACCCTCAATTTTAGGGCGAGTAATACGCAAAGAAAAAATCACCATAACGAAGACTTACTCCTAAGCCAAGGCCAATAATCGAACCTAATTCAAAGTTATTTCCAGATCACAATAATCAAATACAGAAATTAGGTTAAGAACTAACTACCTCTAGCCAGAATCAGACGCTTAAACAATTCTTCCGCTATGCATATGCAATCCTGAAAGTTTCATCATCGAAAGGAGGATTTTTCATGCGGGGTTCCTCACAAATTTAAGCTCAAGTCGACAGTGGTTCCAGATTTATTCACTAATTGAATAATCGATTATTAGAGTTTCAATAATCGACATTTAATTCATTTTCAACAAATAATCGACTTTGGGAGTTTATCAGAATGTAAAAATTATTTAGTGGTTTGTATTCTAAGCCAAATCGATTTGGGAAAAATATTTTTCTCAAAAGTTATTTGGAGCGATATTAAAGTTGAAAGACTTAATGAATTTATCTTATATAAATAATTAAATCATAGTCAAGCGAAGATAATTCTCATTCCTAATTTAACATGTCAGTACTATTTATCCTCAAATATGTGTCATTTATAAGTCGACCTTTTCATTTTTTAAATATTGTTATTCTTAGTATGTTTGAAAAATAATTGTAAAAATACTCAATAAAATTAGATTAACGGCCAATAGATTAGCTTGTAATGAGTAAAAACGGACATACAAATTAGAAAATGTACATAAACAATTATTGGGAAAGCCCTAAAATTAATGTTTGTGTCTATTTGAAATATCGAATCTAGTTTTGATGGCGGTGAAAGGCAAGTGAGACAAGAATGGCGACAACGCCGATGATGGGGGCGGGGGGAGTAGATGGGGCGGCGCCGCCTGCTCCTCCGGGAACAGATATGAGCGGAATCTGCTTCAGAGATCAGCTTTGGTTGAACACATACCCACTAGACAGGAACCTAGTATTCGATTACTTCGCACTTTCACCATTCTATGATTGGACTTGTAATAACGAAACCATTCGGATGCAGTCCATTCACCCCCTCGACCACTCTCACCTTGAGTAAGTATATTCCACCTCTGTCCCAAAATCATTGTCCACTGCCACACATTACTTTCAATTGCTTTCTCAATGCTCAAAATTCATCAAATTATAATGTTAATAGTAAAGTAGTCTCAAAATAATATATTTTGATATTACGATTATTACATATTAAGAAATATTTCAAGTGAAAAGTTTAAAAAGTCTATACATTAAAATTAGAAAGTGGACTATTTTTTAGGGATGGAGATATTGTCCAATTTGTTTCTCATTCGTCAAAATTAATAAACTTTGTGGTGTTAATTGATATGCATAGCTAGAATTTGAACCCAAATTAGCATGTTAATGGTAAAGTAAATTGGATATATTATCTTTTAATATATTTTTATCTATTATTATACTACCTACGTTAATGAACTTGGGGGTGTTAATAGACTCACAAACTTTGATTTTGATGAAATTTCCGTGTTAATAGGAGAGTATATTGAATATACTATCATTTGATATATTTTTCATCAATTATTATATTGTTCATATACTACGTACAAAAGTACTTGAGTTCAAAAGTTAAATAGTCTCCTATCAAAATTCAAAACTTGAAAATATTCCGCAAAACTTTTGTGTATGGTGGAAGTGGATGTTCATAAATGATAATGTAATTGAGAAATCTGAAGAATGTAAGAAACAAAACATAAAGTATTGGGTTTTCACATTGAATTATAGGGAGTAAAAAAGTAGAAGTTGTAATCGACTGGATGCTGACTTGACGGCATAGTTCCAAATTTGAGGTTTTGTTTATGTTTTTTTTTAAAGAATTTGGGTAATGCTTGGAGGTAGTATTCTAATGAGTATGAATTAGCTTAAATAAGTTAATGATGGGAATAAAATAACCTGGCAATTCTCTCAATTAAAACTTTGTTGTGGGGATTTGTGAGGTTGTGAAATGAATATATTATTATTGTTACATCATTTACTTATTTTTTCTTTTACTCTTTTAGAAGTTTTGTTCAATTCTAAGATTTTAAGTTATTTTCTTCTCAGCAAAATGACGGGCGTGGAATATGTAGTGAGTGACGTGATGGAGCCACATCTGTTTGTCATCCGGAAGCAAAAGAGAGATAGCCCTGAGAAAGTCACACCAATGCTAACATATTATGTATTGGATGGATCGATTTACCAAGCTCCCCAGCTTTCAAATGTCTTTTCAGCTCGAATTGTGAGTATAATTTCTTGTTTTCTCGTTATGATGCGGTTATAGTGTTTTCTGTAATGAGTTGATATTGTTGTTATTCCAATTTTATCAGATGTCCCCAAAGGGACGAGTTGATATTGTTGTTATGTCCTTATAAGAGATCACTAAAAGCCTCTTCCAGCAAAACTCCGTGCTAGTGTGTAAACTCTAGCCAAGCTTGATCATTATTCATTAGAGAAATGAAATATTAATGAATATTTACTGGACAATACAAGCTTTCAGTTATCTAATCTTATAAATTAAGTGAAAACACCATTAGCTATATGATTATTTCTCTTAGCTCAATTACTTTGAATTGGTGGCACTTGACCAATAATCCATGTACTTTCGACTAGAAAATGCAGTTTGTCAGCTAGGTTTTTAATCCTATGTCTGTACAGTTTAATACAGTATTTTTTGAGTTATTGAAAGTATGAGACAATTTGAAGGTCCAGTAGTTAATTTGAACTTCAATTGCTTTAATAAAGCAACCTCGCTCGTACCGCACAAAACGCGAATTGGCTCTTGTGAATAGCCAGCAACAGGGAAGGGCTCTGTATTACATCTCTAAAGCTTTCACTACGGCCTCTTCAACTGAAAGATCGATACGCATTCATATCCATTGTTGAATAAATTCCTATTTGTATATGTTGAACAATAACAACTACAACAATGGATCTTTAAAATAGTCTTCACAATACAACACTTGATTACAAACTTGAATTTCAACAAACAAAATACTAGAATATAAATAAACGGTAATTTCAACTTCCTTCAATTGCTTCCTGGGACTTTCCTAAAGAATCTATTTCTGGTATAGTAACGCCTTCACGACAAGACAAAGATTCAAAAGGTCGATATCAGTATAGTTTCGGCAGAAATTCGTATATTTTCATGGTACAGTTAACAAATTAACACTTTTCGTAAAAGTTCTATTTTATTTTTCTCTCTCTTTGCTTTCTATATGTGATCTCTTCAAATCGGGTTTCAAAATCCTTTGACGTTAGTTCGTAAAAAGTGTCACACTTAGAATGCTAACACTTAAAGCCTTAAACCACAAAGAAACATGACAAGACACTTGCTTATACACCAAAGCATCACCAACCAACGGATATCTTTTGAAATAAAAACTTTGAAAATCCCAATCAGAAACCGCTACTGACCTAGACGGACTTCAGATAGCCTCCCAACCTCGTCTGAATTCTTCTCGGGAACAAAATCGCCTCGACGCTCTGGATTCAGTCGGGACGCCGGAACGCCCACCGTTCCGACCTTCAAGTATATAACAATCCCTCTATTATTCGGTACTACCTCACCAAACCGCCTTAGGATACAAGGCGTGAAAGCTCTTTACTAACTTTCTACCAATAAGAAATAACCCAGCACCAAATGATCGAAAGTATCACGAAGATTGAACTTAACCCTAATCAACAAGTAAACCGGAGTCATCGCACACCCAAACACATTTTCATACAAGAGCCTTTTTTCAACTCCTCAGTACTATTATATACGGCCCATATGCTGATCCATATTAAGTAGAGAATATTAAAATAAAACTACAATTTTCTCATCGAAGCGGCACAATTTCTATTTTCATCATAGTGAAGCTTCACTCATCCCGCTTATTATGTAGAATTAAAAGGACAACTTCATTAAGAGTACAAAACTCAACCTTCTCACATAACCGTAGTTAATTTAGCATTTACCGGCCTACCTACGCTTCTAAGACATAACAACGATCATTGTTACCTATCAATTCGAGATTGTGAGGTTATCCAACGACGAGAATCGGGGTTTTCCATCACACGCGCTACGGGGTGATATTTTCAAAGCTCATTCCGTAGTCGCTTTTACCATTTCCCCGAACCGGCTAGTTGGATCACAAATTATCCCCTGCTCTTTTAACATAGGTCATGTTCACCACTTTATTTTCTATCACTTCCCTAACATGCTATTGTCTCTGTTCTATATGTCTAGACTTTCCATTATATATCTCACTATACGCACGCTGCTATGCTGTACCGACTATCTGCAACGTTATGCGAATCTATCGATTGCGGGCCATAACGCTATATCCATTAAGAAATCTCTTAGCTATTCGCTTCCTCAAGGCTAATATTTAATTATCAACTCGATTTACTGCTGAGCTGCTTATCATTGTTTGCTTATTTGAACTCAACCCACAACCCTCCTCCTAATATAAACAAACCACCCCGATGCTGCTTTATCATCATATTTTACGCGAGCCAACTAGCATCCACCAAGGCCACTGAAACCATTATATCAAGACCATATTTCTTCGTGTTCTTCATATATCCCAGCACCTTTTATGGCTTCCCAATGTTCTATACTAAGCTTACTAGTCAATCTTGACAATTTGTATACAACAAAGAATATCAATTTGTGCAACGCTGGGTTGCGACATCAAACTTTCAATGGTAATTTCGTGATACTTTAACCGGGCAAAGTAACTTATATTTATTTTCTTTCCAATTTCTTGAATGATTATATGGAGTGTCATTTTTATATCAAAATGTTTAAACTTATGAATCATCTTATCAATATAATGAGTTTGACTTAGAGTAAATCATTTATCATTTCTCTTAACCTTGATTCCTAAGATAGTGTCTACTTCTCCCAAGTCTTTCATTTCGAAGACAGAAGATAGATACTTCTTAGTTTCAACGATTCATAGAATCAAGTAAAGATAAGCATTGTCATCAACGAGATTTATACAAATCACTATATACCATACGCTCGAAAGTAAAAAGCACTCTTCTCGCATGTACATGTACAATTTTCGTCAAGTCACGATTCAGTGAACGCTGCTTTAACATCCATTCATGCACATACAAATTATGATTGACGCTAAACAAACAACATTCTTACATTTAGTATCAAAATCATTGAAACGTGTATTCAAAAATATATATTATCATTGCAATTTAGAATAAATCTATTACAATGAGCTGCTACTCTATTCTCTCTGCGGATATATTTTATTATATTATACACTTTTAAACTATTTTCTCTACATCTAAAAATACATTATGCATTCTTATTTATAACTACTGTATTCAGAATCTATCATAAACAATTGTTAATAAACACATTACATTTTAATGCCATAGAATTCTACTGTCATTATCAGGTTTTATGTTAACAACAATATATGACGATCTTCATTCAATATCAACCATCAACTTTTATTTCTCGCATTTAAATTGGCTTCCAAATTCTAACACTTCCTCAAACTCGATTTCAGATTCGAAGTTTTTCTTTCAAAGTCTGAAACATTCGCCTTCAAGGGCTTTAGAATAATACTGCCAATCGCTCTTCAATTCTACAATACACCAATTCCACAATCTATTGCTCCTGCTTTCAAATAAACTTACATTTTGACGCTTATATCCTTTTGCTCGACTGCTGGTGACAATCGGATTTTTGGCGAAATGTAAATTTATCTATCCACAAAAAATAAGAATGTAGACATCAAGCTGCTAGCTTTAATTCACTTAATAGTTACCTATAATACACGCGACGTCAATGCCATATATTCAACATGTCGGTAGAAAGCAATTGTTTGTCGCTTCGATGATCATGAAAATATTGCTGAGCCAATATTAACGCATACCCGTAAGTGCGCTTTTTCCATCACCAAAGTCACACCAAATCGCTTATCCGAATATCCAACTAATTTGAATCATGGTTTATTAAAACAAACCAAGTTCGCTGCGATCTTTGATATATCTCAAAAATCATTTTAGCCGCAATAAATTAATCTGCTTTGGATTTCTCCATATATCCTCTCACAAATTCAACTCAAGATACATAATATCTCGATGAAATAAGGTCACAGACTTTTTAACACCTGTGAGGATTTCATCGTTTTCTGCGGGAATCAATTTTCCATCTTCTATTCCGAATTTCGGATCATGCCATCGGGTTTACGCCTTCCATTCCAATTTGTTTAAAATTTGACGACACTTCAACCTCCAAGAAAAGAAGTTTATTTGTCCAATGATTATTTGTCATTTCAAATTCATCTATCATTAATTTCTAAACTCACTAATCATATCAAGGTTTAACAAGTAAGCATCATATCATCTACATATGTCACCCATTATAATATTTCTTTTGCTTTGTTTTGAATGTAGAGTACGCTTCATATGTACTTTTTAATACGAAATCAATTTTCCAAAAATATTCACCACTCAGTTCCAAGCTCGGAGCTTCAGTTTTGAAACCATATAAAATTTTCTTTTAATCTATAAACATTGTCTTCGAATTCTTCATATCTAATGTGGTCAGCCAATATAAACTTTTCTTCGAGATAACCATATTTAAAAACGCTGATTTTATACCATTTGATATATCTTCTATTGCCTGAAAGCTACGAATATCAATAGAAGAGTCTTATAGTATCTACTACATCGGAGCAAATACTTTATCGCAATGTATTCCATGCCTTTGTTATATACCTTTTAACCACTAACCGCGCTCAGATTTTTCTAATTTTCCATCTGATTCGCCTTTGTTTTCAGATACCCACTTCACTCCAGCTGCTTAGGTTTCGGGAAGCTCGTAAGCTCCCAAGTATCATTTCTTTGACAAGCAATTTCTTCATCCATCGCTTCTCTGTCTCCACTTGTCTTTTTTCATTAGCTTTCATATGTTACCTGATCATATTCAATCATTAAAAACAAAAATAATGAAAATCAAATTCCTAACCGCACTTATTTCATGTATTTCCTATCTAAATTCGTGTTTTCTCTCAGATTCCCTTGAATTACTACTATCGCTTCCTATCGTTGTCGATTCCTCATTGTTGGGGTTTTACTGGTGGAGTTTGCTGACTGACTTACAGAGTCAAATCATCATTTCCACCATCTTCTCAACACCTTCATCATTATATCATTAAAAATGTGACTGTAACATTTCTTCTTCAATGCTCCATCTCCCGTAACTGCTTCATCATATTTAATATTTCAGAAATAATTACTCCTGAAACAAATAAGCCTGTTTCTTTTGTCATATTCTATAAAGATATACTTTTTGCCTTTGTCATCAAACTTCTTTCTTTTTATCCGAAATACGCAAGATACGCAATACTTCCAAAATTTTAAGCATGTCCAACAAAATGGCTCACATGTACCCATGCTTCATTCGAGTCTTCAATTTGATACCTGCCGACAACGAATTCAACAACAGAGCAGCACATAAATACGGCTTTCCTTTCACCATACTTTTCGTCATATCAAGAATCGCGCGATTCTTTCTTTCTCAACATCATTTTGTCATGAGCATGTCAACTCATTTAATACCAAATGTCTTTGCAAAAAATTATTAAACAAATTTGAATTGTATTTCCTCCTATCTATGATTCTTTTAAACTTTGTCCATTTGTTTTTTAGCTAATGTGATCAGACACTCCCTTAAATTTTTCAAGAGCTTTTTTTAAATATGTATACCAACTCTTTCTACTATAATCATCAATAAAATTAAAGAAGTACCTATTTCTCTCTCCAAGCTTACCTGGATATCGAATCGGACCATCTATATTGCCCGTATTTAACTATTTCCAATAGCCTTTCTAATTCAACATTTCCAATGTAGTAAAGGATTTATGTTATTTTCCTTTCGACACGACCATGATAATGATTCTGTCTATTAATTATTAAGTCCATTCATCATGTTTGTCTTTAATAATAATTTGAGTCCAATCAAAACCAAGCATTTAATTAAATCTTATACGCCATACCACAGTCAATGTCAGATCCCAGCCTTCATGTCCAAAGGAAAGATCTGAATAACTTTTGCAATTAATTTCGAAATATTTATCGATGGTAGCTTCCTCCTTCATATTTACGGTATATCTTTTTTCTAGAAGTCAGTCTACATTAATTAGATGCTATTTCTTAACGATATATAATAACATTATTTATAAACTTTTTTCTTATTATTAAAATTATTATCTTTCCTTTTCCTTGGTATTCTCGTAACTTTGGCTTAATTCACCAAAAGTCGCTTCCACGGGACGCTTCATCCACCTCTCGTTAATAGATCTTTTTCGCCACACATTGATTCCTTCAAGGCCGATATCAAGATACAAAATATTTTTACTAAAGACTCATCATTTCCATTATATGCTGTAAATATAGCAAATCCAACTTCTTTTCTTCATCTAAATGTTGTAAAATTATTTGTTTCTTTCACCAGAAAGTGCTTCATCGATTTTGTTACAATTATAAATATCAGTTTCCGCGACTTATCACTTCGTTGTCGATATCCTCTTTCCCGGCTCAAATTTTGACCAATGCATCAAACAAATATAACCTTTCATTTTTCGCCTCTATCGAAAGCATCGCCAACGCCCTTCCACCTCGATACCGCCCGAAGCCACCAGATATATAACTATTATCGCCGATTTTCATTAATGGACACTTTGTTAAGTAACGCCTTTTCTAAATGGTTTATATCATCATACCGTTCATCCATCGTTTCATGAAGCTCGAGAGAACCTACAATCTCATCAATCGAAATTGCTGATGTTTTCGATTGCTCGATGTAAGTAAGAACATAATCAAACTTTCTTGTTAATGAAATAAGGTTCTTTTCCATTTAATTCCGACGCCATTAAGATTTTCACCATTTTCTTTTCATCTCATTTGTCACCGTTGTCAAACGAGTTACATATTTACCAATATTCTCCGAACTTTCATCTTGGGATATTCGAATCCCTCGCCTCAAGATTTCGTTGAGCCTGTACCTTCTTCACTTTATCTACTCCTTAAATGATTTTTGTAAATTTCCATGCTTCTTACTGGAAAGCTTTCGCTCTAATATGTTTTCAAAAGCATCTGCCAACACCTTTAAAAATTACGTATAAGTGTCTTCTTGTCCTTTCAAGAATTTAGCGATGTTTTCTAAGATTCGAAAGCAGCCTGCTTAACATCTAAATTTTCCGGCTCTAGATACCCATTTTCAACCACAGTCTCCGTATATTTTGAAACCGAGTAAACCTTCATTTGTATACTCCAATTCCTATAATTCGTGGGTCGCCAATTTTGGAATTTGTGGGTCAATCGCATTTGTCATTTTATTCTCCCCTGAATGGTACTAACTCGATACCATATCTGTTGGAAACGTGTATTCAAAATATATATATTAATACAAGTAATTTAGAATAAATCTATTACAACGAACAAGGCTTATTTTCTCCTCATGGCATTTATTATATTATACACTTTTAAACTATTTTCTCTACATCTAAAAATATATTATGTATTCTTATTTGTAACTAAAAGATCTCCGTGAAATCTAGCATAAACAATTGTTAATAAATACATTATGTTTTAAATAATATAGAATTTCTAATCAAGCATATCAGAATGGTTTTATGTCAACAAATAATATATGTCGATCTTCTATCCAATATCAACCATCAACTTTTATTTCTGCATGCAAATTGGGTTTGTCAATTCTAACAAAAATAGTCTATGCCTTCTTTTTGGGTAAATCCTTTTGCAACTGGGGACGCCAAGGATGTTTTAGTTCCATCAACACATAATTTCATCTAAACACCCACTAAGCAACCAATGCGCTTAACCTCGCCAGTTCACAATCTTCCAAGCACTATTAGACATGCATGAATCTTATCTCATCATTTATAGCTTCTTTCGTAAAACCAAAGATTCTTGTGCCTATGCCTCCTCATGCCTGCTACCTCGATGCCGCATTACTGCTTATAGTGTAGTTGTTTGAACCTTTATATCATTTCAATATCCTTTCCACTAACATAACCTCATGACAAAGTCAAGATCTAGGCGATTTTCAACTCTACCTGACTACTTCTAGGTTCAAGTTCGTCCTCGCAAACTCTCTTGTTCACATTTACCTTCTCGCTAAGTCATTTCGCTTTTATCTCACTCGCCCACATCAATAGAACACGGTCATCTCTCGAATCTGGGCCTCAAAGAACTCCACTTGTATGATTCTACTATCTCTAAAGTGTCAAGATTTAGAGTTTACATGCTTTTAGATTTTTCCTCGCATACCCCACAAAAAGACACACCCACGCTTTTGGGTCCAACTTAAATCTCAGATCAAAGTTTTTATAGTAGGTTATGCGATCTCACACTTTGAATATTTCAAGTCAGTTTTCTAATACTATTTCATACCTATAAGGTGAAATTTAAATTTCTTAGTGATCCTATTGTATGATGCATGTTCTAACAAAGCTTCTCCCCATAGATTATTCGGTAGATTGGAACTCACAAACATTGCATTCACCATCTCAACTAAGGATCGGTTTTTCTTTCTAAAACCACTTGTGCTGAGAATATGAGTCGCTTATCAAAGTGCATTTACGCCTGCACAAAAGTCATCAAACTCCGTAGGGAAATACTTCCTACCTCTATCATTCCTTAAGATTTTAATCATTTTCTCTTTTTGATTTTCCACTATCCTTTGAATTTCTCAAAGGCTTCATCCTTATTCCTTAGTAGATAGACATATGTATATCTTGAATGTTCATCAATAAAGGTTATGAAATACCTTTTACCGTTTCTTGTATACAATCCACTTAACTCACAAATGTCTGAGTGCACAAGTTCAAGCAACTCAGTTTTTCTCTTAACCTAATGTCTGAGTGCACAAGTTCAAGCAATTCAATTTTTCTCTTAACCTAATGTCTGAGTGCACAAGTTCAAGCAACTCAGTTTTTCTCTTAACCTTTTTGAAAAGTTTCTTAGACATTTTAGCCTTAACACAAACTTCACATTTTTTATCATCATTCCCATTGATTTTCAAGTAATCATGCTTAGACATAAATGCAATATATTTTTTATTAATATGACCAAGTCTAGCATGCCAAGTATTAAAAGAATCAACCAAGTAAATAGAAACATTAACTTCATTAATAGAGAGTTTTCGTAATTACAACTTTACAACTTTATCATATTTGAGTGTGACTTTCAATCCACTCTTACACAGGAGACTAGCAGAAATCAGATTTTTCTTAAATTCAGGTACAAAGAACATATTAACTAAAGTGACTTTTTTCCCACTAGTGAAGAAGATTTCAACACTTCCTTTGCCTTGAACTTTTGCACTTGCATTGTTGTCCATGAATCTCTTCATCATCACTTACATCATTGTAAGTCTTGAACAAACTTTTGCACTTGCGTTGTTGCACATCATATAACAATTGTCACCCATTAAACTTGCTATATCTTCTATTTAGGTCATTATTCATATTTTGTATATATGTATTAATGTATTCTAAACCATAATTATTTGCACAATAGGCCACAGAACACTTCTTGTCTGTCTTTAGCCCTAAATTTGAAGCCTTACATGGACTAATTTATACCATCTTGATGAGACACCTAGTCTGAGTTCCTTTTATCCCATTGCCTTATTCTTGAATCAAGGGGGGGATTTCTATCACCGGAGAATGGCTGTAAAGACTGGGCTAACAGGTCAGTTGAACAAGGTAATGAAGGATAATCTGTAAGATAGAATGTTGCTCCCTGTCTATCCTCCCTTCGCTATCCCGTGAGCTATGGTTAAGGTAGAATGTCTTTTTTCTTTTCGACTTCTACTAAGAATTTTAGAGTGCTAGTGGATGGTGTGCTACATGGGTACTTTTCAAGTTATTGATGGCTGCTGGAGACATTTGGTCTTTTTATCTCGTCGTAGAGAGATTTTCTAGAAGGAAGAAACATTAAAAATATTTGCCTCCTCCTAAAATACCGCCTTTTCAATCTGGGAACTTGGTCCAGGCTCCCTATGTATTGAAAATACTGCCTTTTCAATCCATTTCTGGCTCTTAAAGCCTTACTTTATCAACTAAATATTGCCTTAGCCTCCTCACTGACTGTGGTCTCTACAACAAAGGGATGATATTTAAGGCGCCCAATTTAGTTATATGTCACATAAAATTTTCATGTTTCAGGGGTTTCTTGATTGCTTATGTGTTTATGTTGCAGATGAATACCTTGATAGTATAATACCTTGATAGTGCAAAATGTAGATGAAATTATAGTATACCTTGATAGTGCAAAATGTAGATGAAATTCATGCTTACTTTTCTCATGGAAATATATCAGCTTGTCTCCATCCTGATGAAATGATAGATTGAAACTTTTGACGCTTCATTGTAGTATGTTATGTTTCTGTAGTTTTAGAATTTGTGGCTATGGTTTAGCCAAATGCCTTATTTTATAATTTTTCAGTAAAATATGTTACCTTAAATTATATATGCAGTCGATGCAGAAATGAGAGCGCAGCCTCTGAAACTAAAGGCTACTAAGGAGACTTATTGATTTTAAGGAACTCAAACGGTAGATCATATACTTGCACGCTCAGCGGAAGGTACTAAATACATTTTCTGCTCTTTCTTGCTCCCTGCTGATAAAAGATTGATCAAATTCAATCACCAGGGGACTACTGAGTAGTGCATAAATTTTCAAAGATTATTCCATCTCTTAGTGACATGCATTTAGCAGACATTGATTGATCATTCTCTTGTAAGGTAACTCAAGCTTCTTGATTCTAATTAGCAGACAGTACCGGTTTCTTATATTATCTATCATTGAGTAATTCTATAATTGACATTAGCTTTGAAACAATCATCGAGAAATTAAGACGAAGGCATGTCATCTTGAGTCATACATTTAGCACAGTTATATTCATGGCTAATGATTTTGACACTATTTTATTGTGGCACTCCACCTCATTTGTTATTATTCATCTATTTCTATACTAAAAGTGGAGTGTCATTATCACTGTTAGGGAGTGTAAAATTTATTGACCTTATATTATATGTGGTAACCTAAATTTTTCACTCTTGTTAAGGAAACTTCATTAAAAATTTACTTAGTAGTGGATAAATTACAAATTGTTTGTGTTCAGTTGCTTAGATCATTATTTTTTTGCGTTTGCTTTCCTCCACACTTATTTCAGATTCATGTAAGAGTTTTTTGGTACTTAGATTTGCGTTTGTATTTCTGCAGCTCCCACCGGCCCCTCTGCCACCTCCTTTTCCAGAAGGTTATATTCCTCCTACAACCGCAGAAGGAGAAAATGGCACCGAAAATCAAGAAGCTGAGCTGCAGCCTTCTGTTGATCCCATCATTGACCAGGGTCCATCTAAGAGAATTAAAATATGACTACATGATACACCAACCAATCTTATCTAACTGGAATCATTGGTGGCCTTATACAGTGTAGAGAACCTGAATTGTGTTCAGAGTGGTCATTACCTTTGTTCTGCAACTCATGGACCATTCTAAGGAAGATGCATCAAGAATTAGTATCTCATTTCTCTGTGAGGCCATCTATATAATTTATGTAGGGAGTTGGAGAAAGTAATGGAGGCTTTCTTTGTGAGGAGCTCCCTGTTGATTATGTGATGCACTTCCCTGAAGATCTCTGCCTGCTCCTGAAATTCGACAGTGATTTAATGTGTTCTTCTGTTTAGTTGCTGTTAAGAACTTACAATGTAATTGTTGAATACTTTGTGGCTTTGTAAATGTCTGCACTTTGTGTTGTTTCATATGTACGGAATAATAAATTCCAATTTAATCTAAATGAATCAATATAACTTTTTATGTGCTTATGTGTTGGCGTATTATTTATATAGTGGATAAAACATGTCTGTAATATTTAGTAATGTGTAAGTAGACTATGATTTCCTTGAGTGTATCAACCAATGGATCTTCCTTCGAGTAGCCTACAAGTCTCTTACCCTAGTTTATAAGGTATTATCTTTATATTATGAACTTTTCAATCATTGTTCCTTGGAAGTGTTTTAACATTTCCAATTGAGTTTGTATTGCCCTTTGATATTATGTTCGTTCACGTTACATTAAAATTAGGACGCGGCGATTCACAATTCTTCATTTAACTGGAGGGCAAAGGCGTTATTTTACAAATATGTTAATAAAACTTGAAAATAAAAAGTTTTGAATTCATAGGTTATGGAATTGATATATTTGCCCTTTTAATTAAATGAACAATTGGGCGTCAACTCGTCCCCATTCTAATTCTACTCCAGCGCTCATAATCTCAGGGGCAATTTGACACATTGGACATAGTTTATGGGTAATTTGAAAAGTTAAAACAGTTTAGGGGCGATTTGAAAAATTTAAATAGTTCAAGGGACAATTTAAAATGTTAACATAATTTAGGGGGCAATTTGAAAGGTGATAAATTTCAGAGAATAATTTGAAACATTTATTTAACATAGTTTAGGGGCAATTTGAACATAGGTGAATGATTATAGAAGAATTAGGTAAAAGATGAGGATACATTAGGAATGTGCATGGATTGATTCTGTTTTGCTGTTTCAAACTAGAATCAAACTCTATTTCGCCGTCTCTCAAAGCGCGTAACTCAATTTGCTGGCTTGCCCAACTCCATTCGATCGGTTACGGTTCAAGCTTCGTTACGGTCCACCCTTTTTTGAGCCTATTGTCTTGGGCTAAAAATTAAGTTTTAAGACTAGAACTTATCCATGTAATTTCACTGAACTTTTAAAATTAATTATACAATCTTCATAGACATTCAATTACATAGTACAACCTCAGATATATTCACAGATTCTACATTATTAGATTTAGAAAGATTTACATATCTCTTATTACATTATACCAATAATGAAAGAAGTTAAATCTAAATTCTCCTCCTTATAATGGATGATGCAAATACTACAAAGACGCTGAAAAAGATAATAACGAAAAAATTCACAAATTTACCTATCGGTTCGGGTTATTTCAAAGGTCGAACCTAAATTGGTTCTCTCCGATAGGGATGGCCATCGGTGCGATTATGTGCGCTGCGACTAAAACCACATATTTCGGTTTTTCTGCTTCAGCCAGAACGGCTTCACGATTCTGAACTTAGATTCCGTAATTCAACATCCATAGATATGAAATCAATCAATAATTAAAGACCGTTTGTACAATATTGATAATTTTACTAAAAATTAAATAACTCAAATTAAAATTGAAAAATACAATTAACCTTTACTTATTTAGTGAGAGAGAATATGTGGTTTCAAAATTGTTGGTGAATATGTGCTTACTGAATCATTTATTTATTATTTTATGGACTATATTATTGACTTATTGTTGCATTCCATTTAAATTAATTATACAAATATGATTTTCTTTCAAGAATCGTTTGCGCCTAATATAAATTTAATCCAATGTAAATACTAATAATATATTAGAATAGTTAAATATTTATTTGAAATATATAAATTTAAAATAAAATAAATATAAATGATCGGTATGATTCGTTCAGTAAAACCGTAAACTGCAAAAAAATTTATGTTTTGAAATTATTCAAGTCCCATCGATTTGTATTTTCTCAAAAAATTGAACTAAATCGATGAGATTCTAAGAAAATTGTGTTTTTTCAATATGGCCATCCCTACTCTCCAGGCCAAACCTAAATCTTTTCGGTTGAGAAAATTTCTGCTATTTTTGTCTGGGCTTAATTTTAGCACACCCGTAGATACATTATGAAAATAAAATTTC
This sequence comes from Lithospermum erythrorhizon, assembly GCA_019722365.1. Classification (NCBI taxonomy): domain Eukaryota; kingdom Viridiplantae; phylum Streptophyta; class Magnoliopsida; order Boraginales; family Boraginaceae; genus Lithospermum; species Lithospermum erythrorhizon. The sequence goes on along the minus strand of JADFUC010001533.1, from coordinate 29,115 downwards.
CATCAAAGAGAATCAAGTGAAAAGCTTTTATAAAAATTCTAGTAGAATTAGAGTCAAAATAAATTTGTATGAGTAGAACCAAATCAAACATGGTAGTATTTGATTCGATTTGGTTCATTGTCGAGTCAAAACTTTATTTTTCAAGTTTTACGTCTAGTCGATTTAAATTCAACTTATTACAAGTAATTGTCGAGTCATACTCTACTCAGGCATGTCAAACCTTTGCTAGAGTTCATATGACAAGTTTCGGCATCCACTTAATTTGAACATATTCATTACAAAATTTTGATTTTTCATGTACGTTTCAATCGAATAGTTAATACAAATTATTAATTTATTAATTATACTCCGTATATAATAGTTGTTAAGTTGCAACTTTAACAAGTAATGGAACAAAGTATGGTTTGACATGATTTGAAATAGATTTCCAGTTCAAATAATTTGAGTCGAACCTCGTAATTAGACTTAATTCTGGTTAGGTAAAAAGCGCAACTAGGATTAGCACAAAATGTTGCAAAAGTTTATTTCTCGTTGCTCATCAATGTGATGAGAGAATGAGGTATTTATAATCAACAAATGAATACGAGAGTCTGGAGTCCATCACCAGTAGACTACGTGAATGATATTTATCCATGCAACTTAACTAATCTAGAGATAATTTTTTTAAAAAAATAATGTAATTCATAAATCAAGTGGAATATTCAACTTCATAGCGAATATTACTACTGCAATTATCACAATCATCAATGAAATTGAAACTACTTATAGAGATGTCAAAAAAATTTAAAATATATCCAACATTAGTAGGAAACCATATGATACTACAATTTTGCTTAATTATTTCTCGACTGGAGCATTTCCATTCGTCCGTCTCGCAACTCGCTATCATAAAATCTAGACCAAGTCTGCGAGGTGAATCCATCAGTAATCAAATAAATGCAATGCACATTGTAGTCTTTGAGAAGAATCAACGATGTAAAGAGGGCTTCCCCAGCGAGTTTTAACCAATTTGGTCAGTTGGGTCTTCCTGGCCGGAGCGAGGATGTTGTCCTCTCTAGTGGCCTTCCTATCTCCTCGTGCCGTGAATGCAAAGCTGCGAATAGAGTTTCACCACCCCGTCAAGCGTTAAGTTCTCAAAAGCTATAGCTGTGTCGTGTGTCGCTGACGCCGTACTTTTTCGAGTTTTTGATATGTCATATTTATATAGATATATACACAAAATTAGTGATACTGCAAACATTTGGGCTTAAATTCTTCCATGTTTAGAACATCAAAGAACATTCAACAATAATTGAAGGCAACGGTATAATTAAATATTCAAAATATCAAATTAACAAATTAATATAGAGCACTAGAAAATCGAATCCATTTCTAAAAATAATTAAACATATTCAAATAATAAAATTAACAAATTAATGAACTAATAATCGCCTAACATAATAACTAATATTTAAATTAACAAATTAATTAACTAATAATCAACTAATAATTAAATTAACTAATAATCAAATTAACTAATAATCAACTAATAATCAAATTAACTAATAATCAACTAATAATCAAATTAACTAATAATTAACTAATAATCAACTAATAATCAATTAATAATCAAATTAACAAATTAATCAACTAATAAATAACTAATAATTGACAAATTAATGGTGAAAAAAGAGGAAATGAATCATGAAAATGAAATTAGGTTTGTTTATATCGATTTAGAAGAAATTGGGAAAAAATTACAAATCGGCTCTGGACAATGCGCCGCGCTTATATCGCTAATAGCTACCGCTGACACGCAAAAGGCGAGTCTAATTACCACGCCATGGCCAATAGCGAATGGACCGCTACCATCGCCGATTTTTCGCTATAGCAGCCGCTTAAGCGGCACTATTCATAACAAAGGCGGAATGACATGCCTTCGTCCTCTGATGTTCATAATTGTAACCCAGGATGGAGACGGGTCATTTGAAACACCAAAGCAAACTCGAGCATCTCGACGTTGACAAGTTCGCTACGCTGTTGCGGATTTATGAAATCTCGAATTGAATCGGATTGAAAATCAAAGCACTGTAGGATGGGGTTAAGGACCCGTGTTCTTGAATTTTGATTACTGGGAAGGCCTTACTCCAATTTGACGCAAGTGCCTATGTAAACCAATGAATCTAAGTTTGGAGTTTAGTTGTGACTCGATCAGTGAGTCATTCCCCTGTGTTCTGTTGGTCCAAAGAATACTACCAAAGACAAGATGCTCGAATAAATAAAGGTGCTTCCAAGGTGTTTGCATCCAATTTAGAATGGAAGATATGAAATGGTGATGGCTCAAGGATGTGAAAACCAAAATGACTCCAGATTTTCCGAAAGTGAACGCAAGATTCCAAATAGAAAGATGTAATGAATCTTCATCTTTATTATTGCAAAGAGTACATGTTTGATTTATAATTTTTGAAGTCCTTTTTGAAATAAGAGTTTTAGTGGGGAGACGGTTAAGCAGGAGTGTTCAAAGGAAAATATTAATCTTAATATAGAGATAATTGTAAGCACAACAATAACGATCAATACATCAACTTAATAGTTGTACACGGGTTAAGGTCGGGGAATGGACAAGAGTCCTAACCGCTTGGGAACATCGATACAACCAAAATGTGATATCAACACCCAAACCTACGAGTCTAATATCTTCGTGAGTAAATCAATCGGCATAACAATTGAAAATACCGAAAGTAAATAACACTGGGGATTTTTATAATAAAAGTTCCCTCAAGGCACGCCCCTGTCGCTATTTAAATCAACTAGAATTTAACTCACAACGATTGTTACAAAGTCCTATCAATCTAAGCTTCTCCAATTGAGTAATACTTTATAATATAGTATTTCAATGACAAATCTACACACTAGATTTAGCTTAAAAATGATATACACAAATGATACTAATCAAGAGAGTAACAACTCTATCAATTTGGAACAATTTGAATATCGAGAGAAAAATTGAATTTTTGGATTAAAAGAAAGTTGTGACCTAAACCCCTTTATGTCAGGCCGAATGTTTTTCATCGAGACTCATCTGTGACCCCGGGTCTCGAGGATGGTCTCGAGACCTCTCGACGGCCTCCTCATTGACTTCCATATTGCACTGCCTCCAATTGCAGATCGAGACGCCCCCCCCACCAGACCCCTGTCTCGACGTGCCCCTCGCTCCCTCTACATCTCCAACACTTGAAAATGCCTTCAACTCAACACTAACATACTGGCCATAGAGTGGAAACATCCTCCGTCATAGAGTGGAAATGGCCTGCCTGAACTTCAGACCAAAAATAGCCTTTATAAAGACATTAGCAAGCAAGTATGGGTAGGAAACATGAACCTTGAGCGCACCAAGGCAACCTTTTCAGGAACAAAATGATAATCAATGATGATGTGCTTAGTGAGAGACTGCATTACGAGATTGTACGCCAAGTATGTAGTTGTAATATTATCACAATAGGCATCATGAGGAGTATGAAGATCACACAACAAATATTGGATTCATATAAGAACCGCATGCAATGGCAGAAGCCAAGCAATGGTAATATGAGCGACCCACTATAACTTGTTTCTTAAGTGACCAAGTAATCAAATTGTCACCTTAAAATATACAATACCAGAAGTGGAGAGCCTAGAAATGAGGCAACCCGCCCAATATGAATCCGTAAACACACCTCAGATTCACAGATAATGGAGAGGCATGCAAAATAGCACCGTGAGATTTTGTATTAGAAAGATATCGAAGAATACGTTTGACAGCAGTCATGTGAAGAGAGGTGGGAGCATACTGAGAAGCTTGATTGACAAGATATGTGATATCAAGGCGGGTGATACACAAATATTGAAAAGCACCAACAAGTTGTCGATACTCCGAAGGATTGGAGAGGGGGGAGCCAGAAGGAGAGTGAGATTCAGTATGCGAGGAAATTGAGTAGGAACTTGATGATTACAATGAAGGAAGAAATATTTATGCAAAAGATCGCGAATATATTTTTGATCAGCAAGGAAGAGGGAATCGGAAGAACGATGCACCTGAATGCCAATGAAGTAGATAGGGTCCCAAACTGTAAGAGAAATGTTGCAGAGATGGCAGACTTATTTTGGAAAGACGCTTCAGAACAGGAACTGACGTAGAGAAACAAACTGGAAGTGGATGTTGCAAGGGATACAGCGAACCATTACTACTAGACTGAATGATTTTCTTTGTGACTTAAGGGACAACGAGTGCATGATTGAGATATATGGTGCAATAATCAAAGGCAAGTAAAACAGAACCATTTGAAGATCTGACTGCATTCCTGTGATTGTGCTTGAAACATACCTAACATTGGCTCACATTTTTTAGGAGGGAGGGCGGCGACCGCTGACACTGACGTCCATCCGTGGTTTCAGCTCATACTGACTGCACTCACACAATCCTTCGACGAGATGCCTCCCTCCGTGGAGACTCCAATTTTCTCGGGTTTCCCATGGCAAACACCTGCCGCAGACTAAATATGACCAAGTCTCCCACCAGGAACTGCCCGCCTCGGACCTTTTTGTTGTAGTGCGCAACTACCTTTCTCTTGTACCGTGCCATTTTGTCGACGGCAGCAGCCCTCTTTTCTTCCAATAGGTCCAAGTTGAACCGCAGCCCTTGCTCATTAGCCAACTCGTTCCGATTCCTCCCCTGACATGCCCACGCGGCAGACCGGAAAGTCCGGTTAAACCGCAAACTCTTCCTCATAACCTTACCGCCTCAGCTTTTTGTCTCACAAATTTGGAAATCACTGTACATGGCCCACCACTCAACCTAGAGAACTGCTGGATGTGTTTGCCCCCAAAGAATTTAACAGAGTCCAACATGTCATCATAATCAAGTTAGAGTTACGTGGCCCGATTGGCAAACCTGCCTTTAACTCATGGCCCACTAATTATTCGCCCCGACTGCACCCCAAGTCCCCTCGGCCCTCATCCTACCGGGCGAGTATAATGTCGCCGCACCTTCCTCCCTGATGACACCCGTGTCACCGATTCCGACACGGCCAGATAAGTCAGGACGCCTCTAAATTAGTCAAAGAGACCGCAGAAATTTCTAACTCTTGAAAGGATTGCTCACATTCTGGAGTCCATTCGAAGTCCTTCCCCTTATTGATGGCTCTAAAAGAAGTGTAGCTTCCATCTCCGATAACAGATACGGTTGGTGCCTATGCGCAATCCTTCCTCACACCCTCGTGACTTCCTTCTATGTTCTGGGGTCGGCATAGCCCGTGACGGTCGCTTATCTTGTCCGTTAGCCTAATTTCTCCATTAACTATGGCAACCATGGAATTTCTAGAGCGTCGCTCCCCAAAGACGCAGCTATCCTGACAGCCTCAGTTGTAATGCCTGTGTTTTCGTTTCCCTAAGGTTGGCTTCATGATCATGCCTCCCCGACTCTCGATGAAAGATGTCATCCATGTGTATCTCCATGTTCGACTAACTGAGTGGAGAACACCTTATTGACCATCTTCTCGGTAGGTACTCTCATTCTTCAAGCCAAGGCCATGACCTTCCGTAAAATTATATGCCATGTTCTCGCTACAAATGTTTTCCACGTCCCTTCACCATGAATATCCTGGGTGGTATCCCCGAAAGCATCCAAGAAATCTACCACCTTGTACCATGCGCTTGAATCAATCAATGATTTGGCTTGGGCAATGGATAGCAATCCTTTGGGCATGCCTGTTGATGCCGCGAAGTCCGTATTAATATTCCTCAGTCTGTTAGCCCTTTGGGGACTAGTGACCACGGTGGTTACCATGCAACAAGAGAGTCTCTAATAACTTCTTTGCCCCAATAACTTTCCTACCTCGCTGGCGCCTTCCCTTCTACCCGAGAAGGTCCGCTTCTTCTCATTGACCCGGCTCTCAAGAATGTAGGTCTACGTATAGCCGGTGGACCGACACAGCTGGATCCACCCCCGGCATATCCTTTGGCTCCCAAGCAAAGATATCTTGATACTCCTTGATGACTCTGATAAGCATGGGTTCGTGTTCTGCCCCCATGGTCATGCCTATCTTGAATACCTTATTCGGATCCCTCTCATCAACGGGACACTACGGATCTCCACGCGGCCGCCTTCGGCTCTCCGGGGACCTCCCAAGCGTGCAAATATCCTATCTCTGCCGGTCCATCTGCCTCGGGATGTACTCCCCACTTCCATCTGGCTTTTATTCACTTGGTCGAGGCTGGGCAGCATCTCAAGGTGGCCTTCTTCTCGACTCTCGAATCTCGCTAGTCCCATGCCGGTCAAATTTAACTCGAGGTATACGAGCGATACTACACCGAATCATGATGCAAATACGGGGTCGGCCTATTATCCCATTGTAGGCTCCGTCTTCCATGTCCACAATGGTGAACTCCACCATCCTTGTCGCCTGCTGCGGATGCTTCCATTGCATCTCATGAGGCTTGATACTCCCCAACGAAGCTTACCGCATCTCGGTGAACTCACCAACAGTGGTGGCTGCAATGTTTCATCTGCTCTACTCGGCCTCAGCCTTGAGATACGCCTCCAAGAATAGAATGTTCATCAGCTCCCTCAGGTTCACCAAAGCTGATCCACTGACCTTGAAGTTGGCTATGACAAGTGTAATGACCAAGAGATCCTCCCGGTGATGGCCCTACTCCCTCAAAATCTGGAGAGAAGGATAAAGCCTGGGAACTCGGGCTCGCCTCTACGCGGTTACCGCATGTATGTCCCGCTGGCGATGTCAGTTTAGCGCCCTTCGAGTCACCTTCACTTCGGCCCCTGCAGACGACGCTGACTCTTCCAAAGGATGTCAGACGCCCATATGGGGATCCCACATTTCTCCGCTTCGAAATGTCTATCTTACACTCTAGGCTCTTGTGGGAGTAATCCAATCAGCTCTCGTTTGGATTTAGCTTCTTCTATCTTGGGATCTTCACAGTGGCGGAAATCAATGCGATCGCGCCCATGGTCCTCGTGGTAATCGAAGAACTCGCTTTTGTATCCTCTCTTGGTCTGAGAGGTCTTCTGTCGAGGCGGCGCGCAATGCCGGCCCGTCCCAATCTCCAAGAACACATTCGGGCGGCCGAGGCCCAAGTGGAGTCACGTATTCGATGTTTCCCAATTTTGACTCCTTCCTTCCTTGATCACCCGAGGCGTAGAATGCACTCCCCTAGGGAAGACCGGGCCTGAGTACACTGTCAAAGCGCCCGGATCCCGCCCAAGGCACTCGCCTCTCTTTTTCTTCTTGATCACCCCGAGGTATTAACGCACTTCGGAAGATAACTCGAGAGGCCGGTGCTCATCCTACTGGCGCCACCCCGCCTGCCTTTACCTCTTTTTCGGCCTCTCGATCTAGATGTATTTGTAGGCCCGTTCATTGACCTCCTCCAAATCCTGGGGTTGCCTCTTGAGGAGTGACTTCTTGAACTTGCTCATCCACAAGCCCTCTACAAAGACAATCACGACAATCTTTTGGTTAGCTCCTGCACGTTGAACTCGCTTAGAATTTTAGGTCTGGCCACCTCTAGACCCACGATATATGACTATCTGTGTTATACAAGTTTTGTACTTTTTGACTATGACTAAACGTCAGCTTTAAGTTGGATTATAACGGCATATGTCGTGGGTCAAACAAATGACCGTAGCGCATGACGCCGATATATCGAGGATTTGTCCGCCCCTGATATACAAGGAAGATCTCGTGCCTCTCACGCTTGGTACTCGATTGGGTTTATGGGACGCCATAAATTCTTATTTAGTTCATACTCGAGTAAAGAAAGTCAAAAGGCTTCTACGACACACTTCTTACGCTTAGCCTATTTACTGTAGATCGCGCGATAAAGGAATGGTAACGCCTAAGGGTGCTCGAGGTCGAAATCAAATCTAGAATTGATTCCATTTATTATGCCCAAGGCGACAATTGTGTATCAATTCATTAAAGTGGGTTAAATGTGATTATTTTAACTTAGTGTTCAACTTAGTAATTGTATATTACTAGCGCCAAGGGTTCTCGTGATAATTTAAGGGTTATGAGCGATTGCCAGATCTTATCATTAATCGTTATAACAATAGCACTGGTCAATTATTATTATACAACTACTATTATCCGAGCCTAGTTCATTACCACATACAAATGAATGCTGAGTTGTATTTCATGTATGAAACTAAAGAGACCAGATAATTGAGAAATGTATTTTTCAATTACAAGTGGCTCTATATTTTGTAATATCGACTGTCTAAATAGAATCAATTAAATAGTTATTTAATTGGTTCGAGTAATTTTAGTATTTATCAATAACTTGAAAGATTATTATTGACTTATTACTATTTAATTAAGCTTAATTAATAGTTCAATTCATTAGCACTCATTATTGTCTTAACGAACTAATAGAAGTTAATCTAGTCGCTTTTCAATACTTAACGTGGTTGCTTATCGACTTGTTTTAACTCTAGCCCTATATAAGAAACTTAGGTTTTTCATGATATAATTTGAAAATCTTTCATCAAAAAAACCCGGCGTAGCCGCCTCTTTGGGCTCTAAAATTCCCAAGAATTTTTGGGTTTTTGATTTTCGTTTCAAATTGCTTACCAAGATAAATCTAGTTTCTTGATTCAACCTCTCCGGTGTCAATTAACTGTAGATAATGATTGATATTACAACAAGGAGTCGAGTGGAAGTCAAATTACGCTAGAATTTGAAGTTGTGGAATTTTTGGTGGAATTTACTCTCACGCAGACCGTAAGTACTATGCTCATATATATCAGAATTATATGTTTTTGTTGAATAATGTAGTAAAGCACTTTTAAGATCCTGGGACTAGCTGATTGCATTTATACTCATATCCATGGATTCTCCAGATAATTGGCCCGACTGCTACTGCCTATCCTAACTGAGGTACGATCTGGGCAATGTTCATCGAGCCCCAAAGGGTTCAATTAATTTCCAGCTCAAAGTTCGCTATCACCGGGTTGATAACTAATTTATCTTGATGAAAGGCACTTTGGTCCCCTAGGAAATCTTCCTGGGAGATGTTCAACTGGAAACTGGGAGCTCCCGCGGTCACTGCTTAAATGTCTCTCTTGGCATACGCAATTGGGCGCTCCGAATCTCCTCCGCTTCCTCCTAAATTTGTGAGATAAACGCCACCCTCCACGATGTTGTAGTCCATCCGGGGATCTCGACATGTCCATACCGGCTTGGGCTAATTCATGCTCCTGGCCCCGCGATTACAATCCTTCCTCACCTTCCCCCACCGGACGAGCTTCTTTTATCTCAATCTTCACTGCCGGGCAAATTGTCGTGTATCATGCCCATCATCTTTGTGGTACTAAAGTGCACTTGCTCATATCCTCTTGTTTCAGGAGTCTTTCCAAGGCGGTAATACTATCCTCTATCTCGAGGAACACATTCCCAGCTGAGGTTTTCAGAGGGGTCAAGTATTCAATCTTCCCATCCTTTACCTCCTTCTGCTTCCTCGGATCCCCCTTGAGGCGAGAGAAGGCATTACCTCTTAGCAAATCGGCTCGGGAGTAGGCCTCATTGGCGCCTCCCGGATCCCGATAGTGCACCCTCCTCTTGGGCTTAGGGCTTCGTGACGGTCAAGCCCACGTGTGCCCCTTCCCCAAGTGTCTCTTTCTCCGCTTCCTCGATCCGGATATATTTGTAGGCCCGTTTGTTGCATAATTAAATCATTATTTTTTTTGAAAAGTAACCTATGTTACTAAACTAGAGATAACTCGTAAAGTCTAATTATGCATTCAAAATACGAACACAAAGACTTTAATTATTCTATTTCCCCCTTCAAGTCACAATTAAAATTGGCCATAATATGTGATATTAGTGTGACATATATCCCATGATCATACAACTCATACACAAAAGAACATGATGACCCCCAAGTTGTGAACTAAACCAAATGATGATGTTCAATGAACCCATGCGCATATATCAATTTAAAGCACAAACACAACAAACGTGAGCACTTTGAGCCTTTCAGGCGCGAGATTACGTGTTCCGGGAAGAAATTATTTTCAAAGTCTCAAGTATATATATACAAAGGCTCCGAAGAAGAAACATTTACCCACCGTATACTCCACACGATTTTGAGCTTAAAAATAATCAACTCAATAATGTGGTTGGGGGCCTGAGCGGTGTGTGGGCCGTGGAAATAGCTACACCTCCTATTCCTATTTATGTACCCAATTTTAACAAAAACACTTGATATCATGATATGATATATTTAAGTAATAGATACTTTATTGTGGATGATATAATCCGCGGTCGTAAAACATTTCTATATGTAATTAAAGTTTTGATAAACACAAAATAAACCTTCATATATATTTTATCACAGTTGATAATCAGCGAAAAGTAGATGCTGCTTTTTTCATTTTACACTATTAATTACTATATTACCCTTATTATAATATGTTTTATTGGTTCAAATATATGTTTCTAATAAAAAATTTAAAATGATTCCTATAACAATTCAATAATTAATAAGTCCTAAATTTTTGCCAAAAAATTCTATAACAATTCAAACATGTTGGAGAGTTATCTACTCTCTTATAACGCTACAAGTAATAGTTTTACTATTTTCATATGCATGTTAATTACCAATATGTTCATTATCAATATTTTCGTCAAATTATATAAAAAATATTCAACATCTTCACCAACAGATAAAAATGTTTGATATAATATTGTCTTAGATTTTTTTTTAATTTTATCATAACAATAAGTAAATTTCATTTTAATGTAATGAATTAGTCTCGTCGCTACTAAATTTTATTGTATGATACTTATTCAATTATAAATTGAAAAATAATTTTTCTAATCCAAAAAATTACTACTCCCTCCATTCCTATATACTTGTTTTTCTAGGTCAATTTTTTGTTTCAAATTATTTGTCTTTCTAGCATAGAAAATTATAATTCTATATTTTCAATGTACATTTTGTCTACTTTTTATTATTAAATTATCAACCAACCAATGATATAGTTTCAATTAATTATCATTCTATATTTTCAATGTACTTTTTGACTATTTTACTATTTTCTTAATTTATGCAAATTGGCCAGAAAAGACAACTAAAAGCTTTTAATCTGATAGATTATTAAAGAATATATATCTAAATTATGTGATATTTTGTATTACATTTCAACAATTGAAATAAAAAATGTGTCAAGATACATATCTAATACTCCTTCCATCCCCAATAGATTGTTAATGTTTAAATTTGGATTTTTCACAGATTAAATATCAAATTCAAATATTTTTATTTATGTTGTATAATATTTGGTAAAAATTATCAAATAATAATATTGTCAAATTACTTTAATATTGACATTAAATTTTATTCAAATCAAATTATACTTTTATTTCATAAAGCAAAATTTTGCCAAATTGAAAGCACCTAAATCAAGCATATTAGTAAACTAAAAGTATATTAATTTGTTACACCTAAATCATTTAGTAATATGAGGACAGATTTGGATATTTATTTTAAAAATTTATTTTTGTCAATTTTGAACACCTAAATCATTTAGTATGGATGGAGTGATGTATTTGATATTTATTTTATAAATTTATTTATTTATTATAATATATATCATGTTAATTTTTCTTAAATAAAAATATATTTGTCTATAAATTATGGAGGCACAATTGTTAGAGTCAATTCAATATATGAAAGGAAATTAAAAAAAAATTAATCTTTCAATATTTAATATGGATTATTTGATTAAGAATTAGAATCGAATAACATTATATTTTCATAATAATACTTATATTAGTTTTCACTCTATATAAAATATAATTGACGATATTATATTCAAAATATATTTGATGTAATATATATATATATATATATATATATATATATATATATATATATAATCACTATATTGATGAATATTGTATAAAAATTCCATACCCTAAGCTTCTATTGAATGACTTGGGACCTTTATATTAAAATTGTTATTTATGTCAAAATTTTAAAAGTTTTCATATTAAATAATATCAATCACATATCTACTATCGATGTTTAAATTTTTATTAAAAAAATTAATCTAATAAAGATATACTTTTTTAAAAAGAGGTATTACAGAATAACCCGTCTCGTTAATTTCGATAATAATATTAATTGTGAATTTATTTGAGCCGAATTACATTTAGTGGGGATTTAGGAGTAGTACTGGGATAATTCGAGTTGTTGGGATTGCTAACTCGCTCGAGCACCTGATTTGTAGCTCTTGCAAGACAAACAAGATTTTTTCTCTTCCATTTCTTCACTTGTCAAGCATTAAAGATCCTCAAGTTGACGTGCTTCCTATCATCTTCACAAAAATTGAGGTAAAAGTTAGAGTTTGAGTTGATTTTTCATGTTTGACTTTGTTGACTTTTGTCAGCAACTTTAAATTTTGGTGAGGATTCTAAGTATGTTATGGGTTCTATGATGTATATAAGTGATTAATTCATGATTTAGATGTTGTTTGAGGATGTTCACGATAGGTTGACTTTTCTAGGTTTTAGTTGACTTTCTTGGTTGATATTTTTCTAAGACTTTAAAATGTGTGGTGTTTAATCGCAATCTTATCAGAAGTTGTTTCACATGTTAAATGATGATTTAAAATTGATTAAAGGAGTTAAAGTTGAAAAGTGTTATTTCCAAATGTATTATAATCGAGTATTTTGGCATAGTCAAGTTAATTATGGACTCGGTGGTTAATTAGAATGACTTATAAGTTGATTTGGAAATGTTAAAATAATTAGGTGGAATTCCAGCCGGGGAACCGACTGGTCAGGTCCGAGGGGTTGTTGCCTCTTGTTTTATCCTGTCATTTTAGACCGCTTAGAAATAGTTCCTATCTCTAGAAATACAAGTATAAAGAGTAGGTCTTAATGAATTTTCGGGTGTTTTGATAGGCGTTGATCGTGGGAAAGTGCGCTAATGTGATCGTATGTTCATGGCTGCTTTAGCTAAAGCAGTAGTAAAGTAGTACTTATCTCACGGTGTTACTTTATGCGCTTACTTTAAATCAGGTAAATGTCATTATGGTAATGATTATGCGTGAATGGTATACATGTCCTTGTGGTATGATTTTGCAGAACGGTATACATGTAATGATTGTACGACATGTGATTCATTTGTGTGAGCCATGATATGATTACGTGATTATTCCATGGCGCCAAGACAAATTGAGGTAAGTAATAGCTTGAACTCCCAACTTATGTTTCTACTGGCCTTTGTCGCACCGTTGTATCCTCGTGGCCTTGTCGGCACTTATGTATTTCCGTATTCTCGTCTCGCGATTGTGATTGATTTTACTTATCAGGATATTTTAGCCGTATGCTTTTAATATCACTTAGGGAGTGTAGAGTTGTGGCTGGAGTTACGCTGACTCTCAGGCCCTTGAGTATTAGGATATGACCCTATAGCTGAGTGATTAGGTTAGACTCTCCTTCCTGTGATATGTGACGCTATCGCCTTATACTTAGTGTATATAGCGCGCATTATACCTAGTGTATAAGCTTGCTCATTTTATGCTTAAGTGTATAAGTGCTGCTTATACTTAGTGTATATATCGGTTTGCCTTATACTTAGTGTATATGCGTGTGTCTTATACTTAGTGTATAAGCGTGTGCCTTATACTTAGTGTATAAGTTCCGGGTTTGCTCTTATACTTAGTGTATAAAAGTGCCTTGCCTCAAGTACTTTGTGTATATGCAGCGGTTTGGCCTATACTCTGTGATAGTGATTATTCGATTGGTCCATTCCCTGTATTTAATAATTTTCTTTGGAATTATGTTGTATGACCTTATTCGGTAGTCCTGGATATATATATGTATTATTCATATTTGACTATTATAATAATTATTGTCTCTGCCTGCATGGTTTAAGCTTCTCCTCCGTGTTAGTTCACTAAGCTCTACCAGCTTACACCCCTTTTCATGGTGGCATTTCATCGCGCTTAGGTCGACAGCGGCACCGAGCGTTGTGTCACAAGAGTTTGTTCCGAGCGACTAAAGATCGGGTGGCCGGTGATCCGCCAGCCTCATTTTGACGTTGCTGTCAACCGATTTGATAGTTGTATTTTCCTTTTTCAAACTTTAGCCTTGTCGCAATTATTTTGTATTCTCGGTCACAGATGGCCTCCTGTTGTAGCTCCACGCACATCGCTTATTCGGTGATATGCTGTATATATATACGAGCTAAGCCAAGTTAGATATCACCGATGGATTAAAAATTTTAAAAACTGCTTGATTGAGAAGTTTAATCGAATCAAATTTTGATTTAAACGAGTAGTTTTTAAACCCATTCATTCATCGGCTCACGACTCGTGTTCGACAGTAATGATTTCACTCCCTCATGGGTTGATTTGGTAAGTGTCGTTATAGTATGTCATTTTATTTCATTGATTTTTAATAAAATTCATTCGAGTATTTTACATCTCGAATAAAAGTATGACGTGAATCTATGGTCTCTTTTGGTTGCTAAAAGTGGCTAAAAAATAATCGAGAGAATTTCATAAAAAAAAACTTAGAGTTTATTATTCAGCTTTGTGCAAATACTATTATTGAGACAACTAGTCAATGAAAACGTTAAAATGAATACATAAAATAGAATTCAAATAGTGGAACTATGAATAATTTACACTAATAATCAATTGAGAAGATATTTAACACTGTAAATGAAATAAAATATAAGGTATATCTTTTCTTATTAAAAGAGAAAAGGACAAGTTTTCTAACAATAAATAAATTACATAATGCATTCTTTATTAAAAAATTATAAGTGATCATATAACTATGAACAAAAAAGAATTATAATATAAATCAAAGCAATTATAAACCTTTCGCCATAGCAGAATACTTTATTTATTATTCAATTTAAATATTTGAAGTATAAATACTTACGTAACGACCTATATTTTACTAGTTGAAATAAAGTAAAAGTGCTTTTAAATTGTAAATTCAAATTTGGGATGTATGGTATTTGTTAAATTCGAACCCAAGTCCGAATTAACTAAACCGAATTTATCAATCAATTATGACCTAACTGAATATTAAAAATATTTAGGTGTTCGATAACGCTTAAAAAAGAAAAAGACTTAAATTGAATTGCTTTTGACACTTTGCCCCTACCTTAGTTCATTTACTTATATATGAATCATATATTAAATAAATAATACTATAATAGATAATTAAATAATAAATCTTATTAATTAGATTATAAATAGTAGTATAAACATATTGTTCTGATTAAATAAATATTAAAATATAAATAAATTCTAAATATCATTAAATAGTCATTTAAAATTTATAAAATATATAAATTCAATAAATCGATCACATACATACCTAAAAAAATTGGATAATAAATGCACAAATTCTTCAATTAATAAGAAAAATAACCACTTGTCTTCATTTGCTAGTCCTATAATCTGTAGACATCGTTATTGTTAAAAAAAATTTAACATGATTTTTAGCTCGCCATCTCGTAATTAACTTCCAAGTACAAACCTGCTAATGATTGACAAGTGAGATTAATCATATTTAATTCGCACGCCCCGTATTAAATCGACGCCGATTGTGTAAGAGTCTCCATTAACAATACAAAGAGAATACATTGAATAAAATATAAAATAAATTAAATTGAAATACAAAGAATTAACAAAACAACGATAAAATAATTGACTCTTCATATTAACAATACAATACATTGAATAAAATATAAAGAATTAAATTGAAAAATAACACATCCGAGTATTATAAATTGAATAGAGAAAGAAAGGGATAAAAATTATTAACCTGTGATAAATTGGAGAACAAAAATGTGTAAGGTGAAGAAACAATTTATTAACCATTAACAAACAAGCTTAATAAATTAAGTGGTGAATTAATTAAGCTTAAGTGGTTAATGATGTCGTAAATTTTTTGCGATTATACTTAATAGCTATGATTATTATTTATGTGAACATGACTGGAATATGAAAATTACTATGTAAATTGGTACGTCAGATATTGTGATACTATTTTGAATGGGAAGGCGTAGGACGTGAATGGCACTCACGCGTATAATCCCCTTATTTTCCTCTCTGTCGAACTTTCCTCACAGATCTCTGTATATATATCCCAACTGTTTTGATTTCACTTATAATTCTTTTTATGCAAGCAGCCTAACCAAAGAGAAATTAAATGTGGTAAAGCATATGTTGATGACCATTTGATGTGCGACATTGAAGGCACCGGAAGCCACCTCTCGTCTGCCGCTATCGTCGGCCATGATGGCAGTGTTTGGGCACAAAGCTCCAATTTTCCCAAGGTTGGTTTGGTGGGATCTTCTTTATTTTGTGTAAAGATTGGAACGTTATTGAAATTGTGCATTATGGTTTCTTGATCTGCATGCATGGATCATGTTACGATGGAATTTGATGAGTTTGTATTTGTTGGTTTGGTGGGATCTTCTTTATTTTATTTGGAGATTCGAACTTTATTGAATTTTTTGCTTTGGTTTTTTGATCTGCATGGATCATATTATGATGGAATTTGATTTGATAAGAATGAAAGAGTAATGTAAATATTGTATATAATTGCTTGCATCATTACTCTATCATGATTGGTTTGATTATTTTAGATCCGGATTTGGATTTTATATTTTATGGTGATTTATATTGTCTAGTTTATTAGTTGAAATGTGGCTTTATTATCAGATCAAGATTGATGATTTCTTGTTGCATCAGGATTATGGATTCATCATCTTGAGCTGACCATTGGATGTTGAATTCTTCTGGTGCTTTAAATTGTTAAATTTAGTTGAAAATGTGGATTCATCAGATCAAGATTGATGGTTTCATGTTGCATCAGCATTATGAATTCATCATCTTGAGCTGACCATCAGATGTTGAGTTCTGCTGGTGATTTAAATTGTCCAATTTAGTAGAAAATATTGATTTATCAGATCAAGATTGATAATTTCATGTTGCATCGTCATTGTAAATTCATCATGTTGAGCTGACCATTGGATTTGTCGAGATAAAAATAACAAATTTCTTTAGCCAAGACTTGTACAAAACGTTATCGACTCTAGATAATCTGATGTTTTTCTTATAATGTTGAAGACTGATTGATTATCATTTTCATTATGTTGATTTCAGTTTAAGCCACAGGAGATCACCGACATCATGAGAGATTTTGATGAACCTGGAACTCTTGCTCCCACCGGCTTGCACCTTGGTGGCGTAAAGTACATGGTTATCCAAGGAGATTCTGGTGCTGTGATCCGTGGAAAGAAGGTAACTGAATTGGCTTAATTATTATTGTTGCAGTTGTGAGTTTATTTCTCTGCATCTTTGCCCATGAGCCTGAAAATATTGCTGAAGTAGTAATCAGATGGATGATCCTTGTGACTGCAACTTCATTCAGCAATTTTTTTTATTTTTTTTTCAAATATTTTAATCGATGGTTTTATTGCAAAATAAGTTTGAAACCTTACATCAGCAATAAGCTAGCACAAACAAAGACAACTAATGCTCATAAGGCATGACAACATTAGTTAAATCTAGCCTATTCAATACAAATTTCAGCATTAGCTAAAGCTGCAGCACGAGACACCTAGTCAAATATGCCCCAGCAAACTCCACAACTTCACACGGTTGCCGAAAATCACAACCATCGTGCAATTTATTATGTATTCTATCCGTTTATTTAAACGAAGTAGTTGAGTTATTTTTTTTATTAATTTATTCAGTGTTATTTTGTTAACATGAAAAAGTTCATCTTAGAAATTTATATAATATGCCTTCGTAGTAAATTAGTATTCTCACATTGAAATATGTTTTAGATGCTATAATTAATTTGATTAGTGGCAAAAACTAGTGAACGTTAGCTAGCTTATTTTAATTGAAATGGAGGTATATTACATTTCTTAATTAGTTGATGTTTAGTGTTTGTTTCTGATAAGAGATACATATAATTACAAACATTGAGCATATATGTTTACAATTTACATGACATAGACATGTTATTGATCTGTCTATAGGGACTCAAGTACTCAACTCTTACATCATCTGTTGTTAGTAAAAATAATAAGTGAACGACTATGTACAAGTAGGTATTAAGTTAATATAGTCAATGCTGATATATTATTATTGTTACTGTATTATTATTACCAGCATCTATAGGTGGGACTTCCGAAATTGTTGCATGGAAAATATATAATTCGGTATCGAGTCAATTGTATTACTCTATATTGCATATAATAATAGGTGGAGCACTTAATAATTTCCATTCGCATTAAGTTTCTGACCCTGGATGGAAATACATTTCATACATTCTTACTTTTGTCCTTTTTCTTATAATACTATGTCGCAGGGTGCTGGTGGTGTGACTGTGAAGAAAACAGGACAAGCCCTCGTTTTTGGTATCTACGATGAGCCAGTGACACCAGGACAGTGTAACTTGGTCGTCGAGAGGCTGGGTGACTACCTCATTGAACAAGGGCTGTAGATCTAATTCTATCCATGTTCTTGCCATCATCTGCATTTCATGGCCAAGCCAGAAGTAGCGTTTTGTTTTCATTTTCGTTTTCAGAAAATAACCTTGAAGGATGAGACTGTTCTATAAGATGATGTAGTGTTATGTTTGAAGGTTTGTTCAGTTTTGTTTTCATTATTTTGCATGCCGGTTTTCTGAAACCGAAGACATTCAGTGAGATTAAGATTGTCCCTAAATTTCTTCCTTAAATTATCACTTTTAAGTTTTAATGCTTACATTGATGTTATAATATGCTTAATACTCAAATCTTGATAATTGGGATCACCATATTTTTAAATTAAATGGCCAAAATCAGCATTTTCGCTATTTCAGACCTGTCGATTTGTTTCCTCTGCATCATACACGTTGCATCTTCAGCTCATCACTAATGCTGTAACGTTCTTATTCATCACTTACGTTATTTTCTCGCGGACGGAACTGGTTGTTGATGGTCACGCACGTGACTGAGCGCTTGGAGGGTATTTTCTAAATTTTAAAAAAATTGGGATGGCACTATTCATCACTACTACTGCATCAAGTGCTCCAGTTTCATCACATGCTTCAAAATGTCCTGTTTCATCACTCAAATTTAAAATAACGGGCAAAAAGTGGTCAAACTGCGGATATAATCCGTTGCTACTTTTATCACGTGATTATCATATATGTATTTAACCTTCAAAGTTTTTTCTTAACAAAGAATATCCAACTAGAAGAATAAGAAATATATTGCATTGACGCTTTCATTTGTATTATCCAAATGTATTTCAAGTTTCGCCATAAGAATGTTAGTTTGAGTTTTTTATGATTTTTTCTTTTCTAATTTAAATAAGAATCATGAACTAAAATAAAGAATTTAATGTTTAAAAAAAATGGAAAGAAAATCATAAAAAGACTAAAACTGGACAATCATTTTGGGACAAAGGAACCACAATATAAAATCAAAAAGTTATACATCAATAACAAAAGATACTTTACAACTACAATAAGAATTTTCATTACCCTAACCTTTCAACCAAAATAACATTCTTACATATGAACTTAGCATTGATACATTTGGATAATGCAAATGAAACGTCGGTGCATATTTCTTGTTTTTCTAGTTGGATATTTGCTATTAAGAAAAATTCCTTTAAGTATTTAAATCTATATGATAATCATTTGATAAAAAGTAGCAACTTAACTAGATTATATCACAAAATTGGACCACTTTGAAGTATTTAAAACTTCGAGCATTTAACGAGTGTGATATTTTGAAATGTAAAGCGGCTTAACTGAACCTCAAAAAACGCTTGCATAAATAGTGCTTCCGTCCAATTTAAAAAATTACTAAAATTGGTCTTACCATCAACTTAACGGATTCAGCAATAAGACTATTTTTACCATTATTAAAACATAAAGCCGATGAACAAGACATTTTGAAACGCGGTGATGAATTGTAACTCAATCGCAAAACATGTATGATGATTGGGGCTTTTCCTTTAGAATTTTAGGAAAAAGTTTCCTACTTGTCTCTATAATTCTTTAGTTTGATCATTAATTGCCTGCATTTCGCTTATTTTTTTCCATTTCGCTTTTTAACTTTTTCATGACTTTATTTTCCTTTCCTTTTAGATTATAGTTTTATTCATCGCCTCAAGTAAATTTTTTCATTTTTTCTTACCCTGATTTTGTATTATTTCCTCGTTTCTAAGGATAAACGATATAAAATATACAAATTTAGCGATGTATACCTCGCTAAAACCACGGTAGCATGCCATGTAGAGCATTTCAGTAATCCTACCTAGAGTGACATGGTATTTTTAATGTTTTCTTAAGCGTAATGCCATTATATTTTTTCTATGTTGAGTTATAAAGCTCTTTATTATCCATAGTTTTAGCCTCATCATTAATTGTTCCGTATTTCTTACCTTTTTTTTCCTCTATTTTGGTTTTTTTTATACCTTTTTTCATGATTTTATTTTCATTTATTTCAAATTGTAGTTTTATATTTAGATGATTCATACTAATTTTTAAAATATTCAATGTAATTTCTTCTAATTATTCATCACGTTATTTACCCTTGGCTCCCCTTACTTCCTAAGTTGTTGTCTCTTTTTTTCATGACCATATTTGCTTATTGTTGCATTCTTCTTCTTGTTTATTCTTTCCTGCGCATCTTCATTCCTAACACTATCACATTTTCTCCCGAACTCATCCATCCTTCTGTTAAGTATTGCCATGCATTCCTAGTATTTCTCTATTTGACATTTACAATGGACACCATGTTTTGAAACTTGTTAATTAAAACTACGAATTGCATGACCGTGAATACTGGGGAGGACACTTGTCGTGGTATTTCTTTGACAAGATTTATCATGGCATGAGCAACGCAAGGACATATGACATGATAAAACATACGGCGATACGCAAATATAATAACTCATTCACAGCCTAACACAACATGTATATATGTGCATGCAACATAATAGAATAATAGTAATAGACTAAATCTAGAAAAAACGGATTCACATTTCACAAGAATATTTGTCGCATTATAATCGGAGATTCATTTCCATAAAAAATGGATACCGCTAAGGTTTAAGCATGCGTATTTCATGTAATCTAAAATTGATACCACTAAGATATAATCGAGTGTATACAAAAAACCCATGAATTTAAGCAATCAACATACAAAATATTTCGACAAGATTAATACTAAATGAATGGTTGAACGTGTGAATTACGTGACATGATAAAACATATAAAAGATTTAATATAATAAAAAATACATAAATATATCAATTCAAGAAGAACAGATTCACACTTCACAATAATACGTGTTGCATCCTAATCGGAGATTCATTTATAAAAATGGATACCACCACAAGGTTTACCTCTGTATTTCATAGAATGAAACCCGATACTACTAAGATTATAAAGTTTGGACAGATACGTAAAAAAACCTATGAATTTTAACAACAATCAACACAAAATAAAGTTAAAAACCCATAAACACATTCATATAAAAAAAGTATCAAACACTCATTCATTCACCTAAAATTTTAACAATCAACAAAATAACAAAAAACATAGTTTAAATCTCCACCAACCCAATAATTTTAACACTATGGAATTAAAACATGTTGATCACGAGAGAATCTAAATAACAGAGATCAACACCCAAGCCTACGAGCCTAATAATATCTAAAAAGTAATCCGAATGCACACAATTGAAAATACCGAAGTAAATAACACCGATCTTTATACATGCTCCCTCAAGGTACGCCGTAAATCAACTAGAAAGAACTCTCAATGATCGTTACAGTTCTATCAAACTAAGCTCTCCACCGAGTAATACTTTTATAATTTAGTATTTCAATGACAAATCTACACTCTGGGATTTAGCTTAAAATGATATATGCTGTGATGATACAAATCAAGTAGAGAACAAATTCCAATGAATTTGGGAACAAAAGGAAACTTTGTTGTTGTTCTTGAACATTGGATTGATAGAAATGACGCACCTTCTCTTTATGCTGGCTGAATCATTTTTTCTATCGAGACTCCTAATGAGACCTGGCCTCGGCGACGGTCTCGAGTGCCCCACAGGTCTCATCACCAGATACCCATATGTCCATTCCAGACCTGAGGTCCCCTGGCCGGCCCACATGCACGTTCACCAGCACGCACCTCACGAGACCTGTCCCCAAGGCCCGATCCCCCTACATCTTCAACACTTCAAAAAATGCCCTTCAACTCAAATACCTCCCTACTTAGCTTCTAAATTCACTCTAGCGTAGATTTCCACTCCCAGAAGTAGACTTTCAGAGTTACTGCCTCAAGGTTAACTCAAGCCTAACACAATCTCTGCAAATTTCTCCCTCAAGTATGTGCCTTTGTAAAACATATCAAATAGATTTCATCTCGAATTGGCTCATTTGTGACCTCTATTCTCCAATACAGAACCATGAAATGGAACTCACCCATGTGGCTTTATTCATTTAAACACGTATCTTTAGCCTACAAATCGCACTCCACTACCGCCAGCATAATCCCCATGCTCAGCATCTTCAAGAAAGTCTCGTAAACCAGATTATCTTTTTCATTTGCCTCAACCAGACAATGCTACTATTGGTCGCAACTCGATTCAGCCTAATAAGAAGACTCCCCCAAACGTGAATACATATCCACTAGTAGACTTCCTACTCATCACCACCACCAAGCATTCACATATCCCACCAACCCTTAGCTACTCAGGATTTGATGAAACATAGCAAAGACCACCATTCAGTATCCCTAAAACTACATGTTCTTCCCACAACCCTACTTAAACATTTATGAAGGAATAAGTCTAGTGGTATTACCATAGTATATTATGAGCAGACTACTCTATCAGTAGAGGCACCTTATCCATATACTCTAAATCATCTACCTCAGAATGTTGTAATCGGAGCACTGAAAATGAGCAAATTAACGGGTACTTAAGGTGCTTTTGTATCCAGATAAGCCTAAATTGACACTGCATTCTCTTGTGTCAATCTCTAACTCCCGGCCCCGATTATTCTCATCCCCTGCACTGTCACCACCTAGGTCCTTCCATCGCAAATCCCACCGACAACTCTTTGTTCAACATGTTCACCTTTGCAAATCAAATTCCCACAATCAACAAAGAAGATTAACATAATCTTTGAAACTTCCTGGCCTGGCTGAACCCTTTGATGTTAACAGCTGCAATATTATATTGCTTGTTTCTGCTCAAGTCACATAAGCCCCTTCTCCGGTTTAATTTGTAAACTTTTTCCTCTAAACTTCAAAGCTTCTATGTTACTTCATGAATAAAAACCTCATCCAGACCAATTGGGTTACATCCATCCATGTGCAGTCAATCTTCCTCCATTTGAACTTTGATAAACTAAAACGAAGCTATGCATTTGCTTCCATCCTATTCCTCCTGATCTCGTGCACCCAATTTATTCAACATCTTCCTCCTGCTGGGTTCTCATTTAACTCCCCACGTCATGTTTGGCCAACAACGCACCACCTCTTTCTAATAACCTACCAAGCCCAACAAGCATTGTATCATTTCCGAGAGCAACCTTATAGGCTCGGCCTAGCTGCTTAAAGTTAGTAGAGTGGAGAATAATTTCAACCAGTTGGTTTCCCCAATAACGATACTTCTTCCTCGGCATCAAAGTGCCCCTTCACATCTCGATCACTACCCAAACAATCTCTTGATCATCGATAAATGTTATCATCGACTGTCAAGCTTCCTCCATCCTAACCATCTCTCTGCATGTTGTTAAAATAGATCTTCAGCTGACCAGAGCAGGGCACATCTAAGACATTTATTTGGAAGGAACCAGCTTTCTCCCGATTTGACTTCCTGTATTTCACAGACTTCTCCTTTCCACTTCTCTCCTCTAAATACCAAGCACAACTGTTTATTTGAAGGACCACATTTTAATAGATCTTCTTCCTGCTTCAAATCATAGAACATGTATCCCATCTCACATGTAACCAATAAAATAGAAAATGTTAGATTTAGCTTCAAGTTTATTTCAAAGGCATTTGCATCAACATGAACATACGCTTAAACAACCAAATACTTATGAATACCTCTTAGAACTCCAATTTCTCTTCTGAAACAGGACCCAAGGTCTTCTGCTTATCAAGAAGGCAACAAGATGATTTAAGGCTCGTCTCGTAACGCTTGGAGGTAAACCACAAACAGAATCCTCATACTGCACGCTCATTCGGCCAGTCCCTGCTCATCCTCTCACTGCTCAGCCTGGGTTGGGTGTTCCCGAATAGCCTCTGATCCACCGATTCACCCCCATCGTCGGATCTCAAACACTTCACTCTCACTCGCCTCATTCTCAACCATAGCTCTCTCCATTTTCTTGAAGACTTCATAAACTTCGATTTATTTTCGTGAAATAAACCCAAACTTTTCTCGTCGCATCACTGGAAGGTTACAGGCCACAATTAACTCCTACGTAACTAACAACAAAGCCGGTCCCCAAACATCTGTGTGAACTAACTCAAGCCTCTCGCATTTAGCTCACGCCCGCTTTTAGCGCAAAATCGACTTTCTTCGCTTCTCCAACATAGCTCTCAAGGTATATGATATGATCAAATGCATTTGAGCCTGCATTTAAGCATTATTTGGAAATAAGCGCTTTCATACTTCCTTTCTTTCTGGCCCAATCGGTTAAAAGCACAACATCGCCTTCTCAAAAACTACTAATAGCAGCCTATAGTCATTTCGAGAACTCCATAGTGCACAGCACCTATCTTCTCGCACTGGCTACTATCAGACCTTGTTTTTCACCTTCCTGGGGCTTGTTTTCACTCAAACTTAGTTCGCAATCCATCCTCATCCCAAATGACTCACGTAAATCAAGCTCTCACCGCCAAATTTTCCCAGACATGCCTCACTTTAGTCAAATTCCTGTGTAGAACTATTCACATGTTTCAAGTCTCGCATCTCCCATACCTTCAATCTTTAGCGGCTCACCGTTAGCAGCATTTAACCTAATCTTACAATCTCCTGCTCATATAATTCAACATTATATTCCTCGTGAAATAGGCGTAGTACGAACGATGCTCCCCGACCCAAGAATCCAAGAATTTATCTAGCAATCAACAGACAAGAGTGTAGCATCCAAGATAGTCATCAACAACATCTGCCATCGCCTTTGCTGCCCTCTCTACTCAATGATGCTCAGATTGCTGTGAATATTGTGCTACTCAGCTTTGCTTACATCCCTCAAAGATCAAGAGCACGGCCCTCCAAACGCCGACTACTTCCTTCTTCCTCTTGACCTTTTGACCTCCATTTATTCTTGTCGCCTTTGTCATAGTTCCTACCCTCCTGCCTACATTTTACCTGCACCTTCTCAACTCCATCATTCTTCCGAACTCTTCTACGTACACGCTCTTCGACTACCTTAAGCCGCAACTTCTCATTTCCGATCGAATTACTTCCACAAATTTCACGGCCTCAACTATCCGACAAAGACGCCAAGAGTATCAATGCTTGTAATCATCCTGTTAAACAGACAATCGATGATCAAACTATTGAAATTGTCATGTGCTCAAGAACTGGAGTATCTTATCAACATCCTCAAGTGAAATCAGCTGTTTATCAACCCACCTCATTGCTGATGATGGTTTTCATAACCCCACAAGTCATCGTCGGTCTCCTCTCGCTGTTATCAGTAAATAACGCTTCTAGACAAGCACGGTCTCACCTATACCCAAGACTTGTCTATCTAGCTCGCTCCACTCTTTCAATCTCCATATTTGCGTAGCTTCCTCAGCTAGCCTTCTTCCCATACAAATAATCCTCCGTCATCTTCCAGTCGGGCGAACAATCCCCATCGTAATTTATCTACAAGATATGTCGAGCACACCTTCTCAGATTTTGTTACTTGAATTGTGATAAACTATATCTGCATCTAAGCTTCAACTGCTCTCCGATAATTGCACCCTGCCGTGGGATCGAACGATATAACCAAACGTATATATCAACAATCTGCCTACGGTAGTCTAATATCTAAAAGTAACTGAATCGCATAATAATTGAAAATACCGAAAGTAAATAACACTGTGATCTTTATACGTGCTCTCAAGGCATCCCTGCCGCTTCAGAGAAATCAACTAGAAAGAACCTCACCCATACATAAAGTCCTATCAAACTAAGCTTCTCCAATTGAGTAATACTTTATAATTTAGTATTTCAATGACAAATCTACACTTAGATTTAGCTTAAATGATATATGTGTGATAATACAAATCAAGAGAGAATAATTTTATTAATTTGGGAACAAAAGAATTTAGAGAGAAATTGGAATATTTTTGGATTGATAAAAAATTATGACTTAATCTTCTTTGCCATTATCGAGACTTCATCGAGACCCTGTCTCGATGACGGGTCTCGATGGCCTCGAAGAAAGTCTCACTCATGGCTTAGCCCGGCCTTCATGTTCATCGACCCCACACCTCGCATCTCATGGGCTCCATACGCACGACTATTTGTGCATCGAGACTTCATCGGCACTGGTCTCGATCCCGTGATCTTCAACACTTTGAAAATGCCTTCAACTCAACAAAACACAATATATGATGAACTTCAGGCTTTTTAATTGATAAACAACATGCTTTGTTAATATCATTTTCTAATTTGGATCCAAACAAGGATAACTCGATACAAATTGAATAACTAAACTCAACGTAAACAAAACTATTCAATTACCACACTATCACAATAGTAAAAGCACTCCGAAATCAAATTAAATTTTTGATTTTTGGGCATTGACCTCCAAAAAAATATGCAAAATAAATACCATGAAAAAAATCAAAAATCTATAATCAACCACTGCAAAAATAACATGCAAACTAAATTTTTATTAAATATGTGATTTTGGTTGTGCCCATTTTCTTCAATCTTTGCAATCTCCTCATAATAATCCCAAATTTCATGGCTATTTCTACAAATTTAGTGAGTTTTGTGGTGGCTTCGGTTTTGTGGGTTTGGGGAGTGAACAAAGATTTAAATGCTGGCTTTAATAGAGAATTCTGGAAAGATTTTTAATTAACTATAAAAACATTAGGGTGAATTCACATGGCACTACTTAGATATTCGGGGGTCAGATTTCTATTTTTTTTTTTAATTTATTAAATATGCATTGACAATTTTAGCCTTGTAAGCATCATGCTTACAAAATCCTTGTAAGCATCATGCTTACAAATCCCTTGTAAGTATCTAAGTATAACTCATCACTTTTGGTTTTATATACGTTACATATTGTATTGCAATTTTCTTGGGTTCTACATGGTTGATCTAAATGTGTTGCTCGTTTTAGACACCCATTCTCTTGATATCGAGCACTTAAATGTGAAATGCAACTGTGCACATTGTGGTAAGTATGATTGCATGTTAATCCAATGACAAGTACGAGAAGAGGTTTGCCATATATATATGTGATGATCAGTTTCTGTACAAGATGAATCATGTCATAAGTACACGTGTCATCGTAGTATCGAAACACGTAGCACGATGACTAAGCATGTAAATAGATTAATCATCATGTAATAGGATAAGTGTGTGTAAACAGATTACCATCTCAGAATAGATAAGTTACAGATATACATGACACATGTTGTTCTTGCATGTGTAAGGCTGACAGTATCGTAGATTTAATTAAGTTTAATATATTTATAAATAGACCCAAGGCATAAAGTGAAGTCAAGTCATACTATAGTCTTAAGTTGAGTCTTGTTTAGTATCTTCATTATGAAATAAAAGATCACTTGTCATAAACACTCTTGTTATGTATATATCATAGAGTAGTACTTCTATCTAGTACTATAGTTTAGATTTTAAATATCAATAGTACAAACAATATAGTTAGTATTCCGGTTTCATTATGTTAAAATTCGAAACCACCCCAATGGTTGTAACTCCTATAAAGATCCCGAAACCCCTTAAAAGAGTTGTACTCCTATGTGGTTGTAAATCTGCTATTTTGTAAAGCAGATTCAGCATAGACTTTTCAAGATGCCCGAGGCGCAAAGTTGATTACTGTATTTGTTATGAATCACTTACTCTGATTTGGTGGTTTTGATTGTCGAGTAAGGCTTCGCTTTAGAACTAAAGTCTTGTGCTTAAACAATTCCTTTTAAGTATCACATCTAACCTTATTATGTATAGTGATGACTAATATGGAGTAATCATTTATCATATATTACAGTTTATCATAATTTCATAACTAAACTATCAATACAAAGCAATTATCCATTCTAAAGTTACTTGGAAGTTCTATGAAACATAATGTGAACTTTAACATATCTTGAAGCTTCTTATTCTCATATTAGTCATATACTTCATGCTTACCTTCAAACACATCAACAAAAGCAAGCTACAATCACAGAGTCAAATAGCCAATGAAGATCTATCTGATTCAAGAGATACAATGCATTCATGCCAATTATAAAATCCAGTTGTAGATGTAAAATGCATATCAATATAGGGATAATGAGTTTATCTCACTTTCCATTGAGCTTTGCAATGATGGTAATCAACCCTTGAGTACCCATCTTCCCATTTCCATTAGCCACCATTGCCGAAAACAATTGCTTGCCCAATGCAGCACCAGGCAACACCACCACTTCATCATTCTCCTCCTCCCCGACGTTCACCCCCATTCCCATGTCCTTTACCATATACTCAACAAAACCGCCAGGCTTGAAGTCCCTCTCAATCATCCTCCCTCCAAACAACTCCATCACCATCGACCCAGCTGCGCCTCCCCTCACCGCTTCAACAAACTTCCCCTTATGCAAACCAGCCTTCTCCGCAAAAACCAATCCTTCGCTCAACCCCAGCAAATTCGCCCCAACGGTTATCTGATTCGCAATCTTACAGATTTGTCCTTTTCCAGCACTACCAACATAAGTAACCTTCCCCATCAACTCAAACAAAGGATTCAACCAATTCACAACCCCTATCTCCCCAGCGAAAAGGCTAACTTCCTCCTTCGCCCTAATAAGAATACATGCAACTGAACGAAGCAATACTGAG
>JADFUC010001152.1:0-55710 GCA_019722365.1 Lithospermum erythrorhizon | reverse complement strand
AAAATATCAACTTTTTCTAACTAATCAAACTCATTTCTAATAAAATTTCAAATCCCGTAGAGTCCGCTTACTACTCAAAATCTAATAAAACTAATTTCAACATATTTTCCAACAACCTAATGTCTATAATTTCACCTCAAAACAATCACAATAAAGCGTCCACACAACATGTTTATACTATCCAATTACATTTTAGATAAAGCTAACCAAATCACCTCGAAAGTCAACTCAACCATAACCACACTTCCTACCCTAAATATCAATCATTATCAACTCTTAGATTATAATCTGCTTCCAAACAATAATTATATTCAATAATATCTCCTAAAACCAAAGCCAACCCAAAATACCAAAAGTCAACGGCCCTAAAAACGTCCGAAATTCCACATTTAACACGATATATCAACTCAAGAATAACTAATTTAGAACCCCAAGAATCAATTGGAGCAATAAAATTCAAAAAGTCAACAAAGTCAAACTCGAGATTCACAAAATACTCAAAAGATTGCACCTTTACCTTGAACGACGGGAATGATGAGGAGAAAACTCTCCCGAAAATTTGAGGTCCAAAGCTTGAGAAACGAGGAGAAATCAAGAAAGAAAATCAAAGCGTGAAAGGTCATTCACTTGCTGGCCGTAGGGACTTCAAGGTCCCCTTATGTTTCCATTTTGGGTTGGGCTTAGTTAATATATGGGCTTTGGGAAGAGTTGGCTCATTTAAGTCGCGGTGAAACCGCATCGCTTAATTTAATCGATACTTCTCAAGCGAACTTAATTCGACAATCAACTTCCGAACAAAACATTGATTTATATACTCAAATTATATTACCGCCCAAATAATGTCATTCCACTTGATTAAAACTTTAAAATTCTCAAAACCGAAATATACTATCAACCGACCGATTCAATAGATTGAATACTATTCAACTTCGAATTTTGATTTCTCCGCAATACTCCACCAAGCAACTAGTATACTATTTCAATATTAGTATCGAACGGGTTATTACATAAATCAATTAAATAATCTCACATTTTAATTTATTAATTAACTAGTCATACCGTTTTTACATACCAAGTTCCCAAAATCTCCATCTAAGCAACTCAAGAAATCGCTTAATTTCTAATCAATTAGACCGCACGCCTCTAATTAAATAATGAAGTTACTAGTGAGTTTATTTTACTAACTTAACAAGTCAAATTAAAATAATAACGAAGTCACTATCTAATAACTTATCAAGTTATTCATCGATTTTCAATTGCTTAATTGATTAAACTGTAAGTTTAACCAATTGATGTTCATCAACATATATTTGACAATATATAAATATCGAGAAATACATTTCTCAATATACAATCGATTAAAACACAAAGGAACTTCTTTCAATATAGTCTCGGTTAACTATAAGGAATGAATCAATGATTCATGTAGTTTAGTTAATCGATTAAAACACAAAGGAACTTTTGTTTTAATTAATTATTTAACTTATTCCGTAAAGTGAATGAACTAGCTCCCATCAACTTTGCCAATGCTCAGCTTCCTTTCCATAAAGCTCGTGAAACCAAAACTTGGTCAATCACGTGGGAAGCGATCTCAACCCGAGATGCATGCTTAAATCCATACATGGATCCTTTAAGCTTGCATGACTTCTTAGATCATTTCCTCATGATATGTAAAGCAAAGAGGGATAATGATTACACCGCTATCCTTTTACCGAAATACTATTTACAAGGCTTTACATTCATCTGCCCTCAACTAAGAATCATTGATGACTAAGATTATCCTCGACATAGTCATGCAAGACTATGATCAAAATGGGTTTCAACCATTTCTCGGGTTCTATCGGTAGTTTACAACACAACTCGAAATGTGTTAAACACACTGCCTTATTAAATGCATATTATTTTAACAACATTACCAACAAACAGATTGACTGTTAGTTGTAATACCGAGTTCAAGCTTCCTTTAGTTTACTCATCGGCATCTTAGACTCACCCTATTATTGAAATTCTTGGCTAATAGCCTTCATATGGTACAACCCGTCTATACGTCGCTATCACATCTGCTTACAAGTGAAGATCAACAACTCCATCCATTCCATGTAACTATAGTTACCTCTATGTAATAGACTTCAACCACTCTCATTAATGTGAGGCCCTTACTAGTGGGATTAGACCTCTAATGAAGAGTTGCCTTGTCAATAAGAGAATCTGTCTATTTATATAATTTAATCTATTATAGATTTCAATTACCTCGAGCTTCATGACATCTTAACTAACAAGCAAATGTCATGCAAGCTCACATATATATATATATAATGACCTATCATAGCATGTGTCACATATATGTAGTCAGCTCATAAATGTACAAGAATCTAATCGCTACTATACCCTCTAAGGTCAGAGAAAGATTTCTTCAATATTTAGTGTATAAAACTTCATTTATGCAAGACGCCCCACTAACCTTTTAAGGAACTCAAGTTTCTTCATATCACTCTTTGGATTCTATTGATTTTCATCAAGTATCAAAGTGAGGAATATAATTCCATTATACTCAATCTTAAGTTTACAACTTTAGATTCTAAGAGTATGTAAACTTTCTTTACATTCTCGCCGAGATGTAGAGTCTTACCAACAATGTCATATCATCACGATCATTACTTAGAACATTCTTGGATAACTTACTTAGACCCACATGTTACAACTTGTGGAATAGCAATAAGAAAGTTTGAACAAATACGAGCATACCAACCAATGAATATGTTTAATCTGGTTTCTCAACCAAATGTATGATTAGACGCTATTCATGACTGACGGCTTCATTTAATGAGAATATATTTACATTTCCGATGATTCACCATCCAGAAGGTAATATAGAATGGGCTTTTACTCCTGATGAATCACCATCTAGAAGATAAAATAGAGCTTTATACTCAACCCATGTATTCACATTTTATTTCATTTAAATGACCTCAAGTCATTCATTGGAGTATTATTTATTCATGTTGTCATTTGTATCAATGCGATTTAGCTTAAAATGCATCAAGAGGATACCTCGATATAACCGGCGGTTCTAATATCGGCTTGGTATCTCATAATGAGCCACTTGAATGCATCTGAAGTCAACATATTTATTTCCACTATTTGTGCTTCATAATGAAGACTCTATATGTACAATAAATTGTAACATCAGAGGGATGGAAATAACATCAGCCTTCCTTTGGTTATGTATACAAATGACTTCATATCAACTTGGATCTAAGTTAAATTATGTCTACTACAGGGACATAATACTAACTTATCCTATACGAGACGTTTCAAAGTTTGTTTATCAAACACAACTCTTGAGTTGTCTCACAGTTGAATATGAATAAATTAATTTAAAGGTAGGTGTAGCAACCTTAATATGTGAAATTATTTCATTCTTTGTGTTTCAGCCACGTTAAACACAATCCTTACTTGTATCACTCAACTAATGACACATCTAAGGTTAGAATGAAATTATCTTGGTATATGAAATTGAAAGATCTCATCCATCTGTGTTTTAACTTCATTAAACACAATTCCTCATCATTTATCTTAACAAGTAATGCTTTAAGATTAGAATGAGGTCTCATTCTTCGACGATATATTACTTATATCGACGATACTGACTCGTAACTGATAGTATCCATATGGTCATTTCCATACTCTTTATCAACTCGATGTATCATTCAATGATTCACCCACTAATTTGTACGTAAACATACAAACTTAATTTAGACTAGTGAACCTCCCCACTTAGTAAGAGAGTTGACTTAGTTATCCTTTCCAAGATTATACTAAGTCTGTTTCTTTTAATTAACTCTCAGATGTAAACATAATAAACTTAATTTAGACTAGTGAACCTCCCACTAAGTCTAGTAAGAGTTGACTTAGTTCATCTTAAAGATTATACTCAAGTCTTGTTCGAGTCATTATCCATAAGTATTATTCAATCGCTTGTTGTTCAAGGTGTCCTTTTAAAGAATAAGAGAGTAATGTTTCCTTAATCGAATCACTGATATGGAACGTGTAAGTCAAACACCTACACTTTTTTTCTACTTACAAGTGCAAAGAAAATAGTTTAGAATCCCAACCACCTTCATGGAGGATTTAAAACTGTGTGCTCTTATAATGTAGTCGCCTATCATTACACAAGAGCTCGATAACTTTCTTTGTATCTTGTCTTCCAGCTATTGTTATACTTGGCTCATATCCATGATTAAATCATGTGAGTCAAAACTAGTGTTCTCGACACTGATAGCCCAGCCAAGACATTACAGCTTTGACAACAAAATTATTTGAGATATGAGATTTAATCAAATCTCTCTTTCAATTCCTAAATGTTACTTAAAATCCTTCAAGCTTTAAAGTTCGAAATAATGAAGCTTAATCATTAACTTCAACTTATAGTTCCATGTTCAATTAACCTGCACAAGGACGTGAGAACCTAATAAATAACTTTGCTTATTTGGTTACATACTATAAGCTTTGTTTCTCACAATTCATGAACCATACCATTTTAAAGAAACTAAATACCCATCACATGTCCCGAATGTAGATAATAATAAATATTCAAGATCATTCAATAGTTTTTTCAATCGAAGTTATAAAAGATCAAACTATTTATCATTTAAGACTTGAGCCAGGGCTAAGAGACAATATGACATATTGGTCTTCATAAAGATCATCACCTTTGATTGAATCAAAATTAATTATCCTTCAATCATATCATGTGACTTTGTTCACTTGAACCAAAGTTCATGCAACGTATCAACATGATTGAATCAAGTCTTAAATGTTTGTGGTATTTAAAGTTTTATCCTCTATTAGCATACAACCGATTGCAATGGTTGAAGAAGATCGCGTTGTAACACTTTGTTTCAACAAGTCATTCGGATTTCTCCTTAACTTATTTTATTTCACATTATAAAGTCATGCATTTAGTTTTCCCAATGAATGGTGAATAAAATAGGTAAACTTAATGTGCCAAACATAATAGGAAATATGCAACTTAAAATAAACAGTGTAGTTCAAAATAATCCATACGTATTTACAAAATGAATTGTAAATATAATACCCATACTAAATCTCACAAAAATGTACAAGGTATCAAGATCTACTATACTGACTCAAACGGGCAACACCGCATATTATTTTGAATCAAGTATATTATAGGTTACCAACCAATTATGTAAAGTAATATGCAGCAGCTCAAAGTCTATTATGCCCAGATTCAAATCCAACACCGCATACATTTTAACCAACACAATAGTAGGTTACCAACCAATTACGAACTACATAACTTTGTGTCACTAGCATACCATAGCTGTGATGTTACCCGACTTTGTATCTCGACAAACCGTTAAGTATACCAATTAAAACCAAATAGTTACTTGGAGGATCATCCGAAAGCCCAATAACGTTAAGGTAAATCACTTCAACATTGATCATCATTATATCAAAGTGCAAGATCAGAACACCCGCCATCATAGTGCCCAGATAATGCAACCGATTTCACAACTTTAAAATTGGCTCGATAATGCCTTTAAATTTTAATTGGCGAGATTAATGTTATTTAACTTTATTTAACCATGTATGATACACATATTCAAAGCCAACATGCACAATATGAAAAATAAATAAATAACACACATTTAGGGAGATATAGATATGACCCCTAGGACCTATTATATCACTTAACAAGTGAAATGCTAACATAAAGTCTCAAGACATTCTTAACAAGTGCAAGTCTTGTATTCTTCAAGACCAAAACCTCGTGCCCTCCAAGTGCCGTCTTTGTGGAAATGCTATCTTCAATGCCACCACAGCAGTACATACTACTACTCTAACCCAACTTAGACAGCACGCAGGCTTGTGGGTAAATGAATACAAAAGAAATACGACTCAACAAAGTCGCTTATAATATTTCCTAAGACACGTAATCGTAAAAAAATAAATGAAACCTGGTCATATCTAAATACCTCTTTTCCATTCCATAACAATATATATAGGCAAAAACATTAAACAAATAAATGCACTTAATGTCATATATATTAAATGAAATGAAAATAAATGTGTTCATAATTGACTAATTAATTACCCATTATTTTACAATTAATTATCAATTAATATAAATTTTTGAATTTTAAATATATATTTATTACTGATGATTAATGATAATTATTAAGTAATAATTATCATCCACTTAAATCATGGAATAATTACTTTCAAGTAATTAACTCCAAAATTCAAAAATTTAAAGTCACTACGAAACATATTTTCAAAATTATCAATTAATGAAAATACTATGAAAGGGAAATATAAATCAAATTAATATCATTCAAGATATATATTCAATTATCTTAACGACAAAAATTTATGATTTAACATTAAAACCGAAATTAATAATTACTAATAAATTTTAAACCAAAAATAATTACATAAAATATATTTAGATTTTCTAAAACGGACGCATCTAACTTCAACTATCAAACCGCCGGCCTCGGCCACCGACAAATGACACGCTGCCGGGTGCCGTAGTACGCCAATGGGTACGCCCGTGGTCGAACGCCCACTCCGCACCGGACGCGCTCGGGAGGTCGCTCGCAAGTTCGGGCGACCCATTTTTGCAATTCATTTCGCTTTTCGCTTTTCCGCATTAATTGCAACTTTTGTAAAAACGATTTGGAGGCTCTAAAAAATTCATAAAATTCTGGAATTTTTCTTGAACATCAACAATATCATTATTGAACACGTCCAAGTGGAATTTCATCAAAAACACTTCTAGTTTTTTGATTAAACCCAAAACAATCCAGAAATTCAACGAATTTTGGAGTACCTAAAATTCAAAAAAATCTGAAAAACTGGCATGAACCACAAAGGGTCAAGAATACACAGATTTAATTGTGAATTTTCCGAAATTTCTAAACCTCACCGTAAAATCGAAAAGGATTCTACCTCAAATTAAAATGTACCATCAATCAATTCTTTAATCCCTTCATTTCACGAACAATTAAAGAAACTTCAAATCATCAAAATCAATACAATAAGTGATGATTCCAAATGCATGTGAAACATATATAAATGGGTTGATTTTTCATTATATATTCATCAATTGAAATATATAAATCATGAAATAATCAAAATTAACTAACAACTATGTCAACACACAATCAAACTAGATAAAATACATTAAACTTGAGTAGGCTCTGAGGCCACTGTTAGAATCTAGTATGAATTTAATCGTGATAAACACCAATTCATACATCCCGGATTCTCAAAATAATGTAAATTAATCTAAACATAAAATACAAATGTATGAATACGAGAATTCTTACATTTCAACGGAAGCGAATTGAACCCAACCCCACGGAGTTCCTCACGTGAAAGCCCCTTCAAGATCCTCTCCAACGCTTGTTCAACACTCGAAAAGATGTCCTCTAGATTGCACACACCAAGAGGGAAACTAACTTAAGAACTCTTGAACTTGCTAGAGTTTGAGGATGAAATGAGAATTAGAAGAGAAAATTCTTCCACCTCCAAGGGAGGGGGCGGCACTTTGGGGAGGGGGAGGTGGAGGTTTTTATGATTCTTATGTCATGAAACCTTAATCCCTCTAAATACTGTCCCAAAATTCCACTCAAAACAACTCGTTAAGAAATCGCTTAACTCAACTTAATTAGACCGTTATGAGCCTCTAATTAAATAATGAGTTACTAGCGAGTTGTTCTATTTTTAATTAACTTAACAAGTCAATTAAAAATACTAACGAGTCACTATCAATAACTTATCAAGTTATTCATCGATTTCACTGCTTAATTGATTAAACTTACAAGTTTAACCAATTGATGTCTATCAACATATATTTGATAAATATATAAATATTGAGAAATACATTTCAATATACAAGTCTCGCGACCTCATTCAGAAATATTATTCGAATATCATTGTACGTGGCAACACTTATAGGCCAGAGCACAGTGTTGTATAATGATACACTGACCAATTACTATTATTATAACGATTAATGAGTAAGATCTAGCACCGGCCATTATAACCCTTAAATTATCAAGCCGAGAACCCACACTAGTAATATACAATTACTAAGGTGAACACTAAGTTCCAGAATCACATTTAACCAACCCGGTAAATGAATCATACGCTTGTCGCAACTGGCATAATAAAAGGATATCACTCATTGATTTCCAACACCGCCTTTCCCTCGCATTGTTCCTCGCTTTCAATTTCTTCTTTATGGCCCTATTTGATGTCTGTTTGGTATTTACACTCCACGTTAGGCGTGGCTCACCTCCTGACTAATGTGGATGATCTCACCGCTATGGCTAAGATCCTACCTAAAGAATTTTTGTATCCCTATTTATTTCGTGTCCCGAATCCTCCCTCTTGCCTCCTCAGGTGGGATCTCGACAGCCACCATCAAAGAATTTTGTATCATCAAAGGAATTTGCAATTTCACCATTGATGCTAACGTCAATGAGAATTACTACAATATTGTAACCCTAAATCCAATTCCGTGCTAATTCATAAACCATAACCCTATCCAAACTTCATGATCAAGAACAAGCAGAAAACAAAAAACACCTATGAAGTAAAGATAAAACTAATATAATTTCAAATCATCACATCATGCAACAACTATGAAGTAAAGATAAAACTTATATAATTTCAAATCAAGCCTTTCAAGACTATGTATCCGAATAGTACGTTGCATTCTGGGTCTAAACATGCGCCAAAATATACAGTATACTAAAAATTCAAATTAAACATTACAACTAAATTGGTATAAATTGTCTAGCCAAATGCTGTCACTTGCTTGATTAACCTTTTTCTCCAACAACTGAAAACTACAGATGACTATCAATAAGAAAATCGTTCTAGAAAGAACTTCCGCTAACTTCCTTACTTCTTACATTCGATTCTAAACTATTGTTGAGTTTTTGAGATTGTGTTGAGAAAAATCTCAAATCTCAACTGAAGAGAGATAAAGATAATAGATTAAGAGTGCATACAAAACAAGGAAGTTATATCATCATAAACAAAAACATAACTAGGCCTATTACAAAGCTCATAATGAACTTCCACATCTAACATAGGACCTAGATGGGTAGGCCTCCAGCAGAGTGCAGTTTTAAACATGCTAGAGTGCAGTTTAAACATTCATCTGAATAGTAATGAACTTCCATAAACTTTTGCCATAATCGACTTGTTGTAATCTGGTGCTAATGTCTAGAAAAGACCTGTGAGAAGAAAAGGTCAGCAATAAAAAATAGTAAGAGATGTAAAAAGATCTTATTCTTCTTGAGAACAATCCTTAATAACGTAGATGAACAGAACATAGAACATACTAGTGCCCCTAAACAAAAGTTTAGCAAAGAGATGTTATTCATGCTGAACGTGTATCTCCAAAATAAACATGCCTTTTACATCATGTATCTGAATAGTAATGCTCACACATTTTCGGGTCCAAACAAACGCCAGACTATTATACTGAAAATACGAATTAAACATTGCAACTAAATTATAAATTTTCAAGCCAAATGCTACCAATTGCTTGATTCACCTTTCTCTGTGCAACAACTGAAAGATGACTACCAATAAGCAAATCGTTCTAAAACATATAATATGAGTCAATCGTAGAGGAATGAGATCGGAAGTGGATTACAAAAATGTGCAGTGCAAATACTATGTTCACAATAGTAGATTGGAAGTGTAGGTAATGTAATGAACCATTTTCATTTACTTCACTATATCATAGAGCCGGAGAATATACTACATGCCTAAACTAAAATTATATAAGATAAATTCCATTCATGCCTTCCCCGACATGTCTCTGCCTTTTTATGTAACGCTTACGCTTTTCGGGGCCATACAAGGGCTATTCTACTGCAAAAATTTCAAAAAGCTGATACTTGCTTGATTCACCGTTCTCCCTGCAACGATTGAAAAATACAGACGAATATCAATAAGCAAAGTGTTCAGAAAAGGATGTCAGCAAACAAGTTTCTTATTAAACTTCAAGTCATCAAGTATCAGAGGAAAGCATGCAAGCAACTAGACAAAATCAAATACAACTAACTCAATATTCTATCAAACCTTCAACGTTAACTACCAGCCAGAATATTACTCCCTCCACCCCCTAAAGATGATCAACTTTTGACATTTTCAAATTGAAGAAAAAACAGTGTTAAAGTTATATATTTAAGATAGGTGTAAACAGTGAGCTATTTCCTAGAATCAAGAGCGCAGAAATAGGGATGCCAAGAAACTATATTCATATGATGTGCAAACTCGAGGAATGAAATAGTTAAAATAATAAATCAAGACAGGACATAAAAGTATGATTGAATCATAGATAAGGAAGTGAAGATTACTGTTTGACGCAGGTTCTTGGAAACCCTGTTTTGGGCAGGTTGAAGGACCTCCTGTTGAGGATGTCTTTTATCTTGAAAAGACACATTTGGCCTTTCCTTGCCTTGGATTGATCAGGGTCATCCGGAATCCTCACATTTTCATTCCCCTTATCCAACTCAACAGTGAGGATACAAACAGAAGTGGTAGAGTAGTGAAACGTATAGAATTCTGCGAAGAATAGAACCAAGCAGAACTTGAAACCTGTTATGTGATTCAAGAAGCATGTTGATGAAGATCACAATAACCAGTCAAGCAATGGTTCAAATCGATCCGGTGGTAAGAGACAAACTTGGCATCATCTTCCGCAATATGGTACAAGGCTCTAACAAACAATTTGTCATCTTCGGTCTGGCACCTGAATAATATGTCATCCACAACACAACCACTAAAAATAATTGGCCCACGGTGTTTGTAGACCAGTAATAGATGAATAAGTGATGAGACCATCGGGCCACAGGCGAGACTGGAAGTCCCGTAACTCTTCCAAGGGAACGCTATCCTCCTGGGAGTTCCACTTAGTTGTTATGAGGTTGTAAGTTCCGATTTCGAGGGGGGGAGTGGGGAGATTTTTTCTAGTATTAATGTAATGATCGTGCTCTCAACAGTGACAATATTCTGATTGTACATAATCCACATATCGGGTAGTCAAATGTGCGGGTAGTGTTGATAGAGAGAGTCGAGGAATCGATAGCAAAGACCGTTGCAATACAGGATCTACAGGGGCAAATATTACCAAAATATGAAACACCCTCCTCTATCTTGGTAGCTAGTTCCAGATGAGGATAATCCTGAGTTAATAAATAATAAAATTAAGAAATTAGATTTGA
Organism: Lithospermum erythrorhizon; assembly: GCA_019722365.1. Taxonomy (NCBI): domain Eukaryota; kingdom Viridiplantae; phylum Streptophyta; class Magnoliopsida; order Boraginales; family Boraginaceae; genus Lithospermum; species Lithospermum erythrorhizon. The sequence goes on along the minus strand of JADFUC010001152.1, from coordinate 44,431 downwards.
ATAGAAATTAAGAAATTAGAGATAGAAGGAAGATAGAGGGTACCCGGTTAAAATTGCCTACGATCTCCTTAAACATTTGTTCCCTTTCCTCTTTACTTCTTCCTCTGAAGGGAAGCTCCAGTCGACCTGAATTCGGAGAAGTCTTCGTCATATGTGAAAACCATTTGGTTTCCTGTCATCGGAATAGGGAAGAAATTTCATCATCGGAATATGAAGAAAGGGGATCGATTAACATTTCCTCCATCGCCAAATCAAATTATCTTTCTCGGCTTACTCTTCTTTGGGTAGGGTTAGGAGGTTACCATATATAATTAAAATTAATGCCTGGTCCCAAAACTCCTTCTGATTCTCGACTAAAACAAGTTTGCTCCATACCCAAAACAAATTTAATTACCCAACTCGACAAAAAGATTATACTTAAAAACCCCAATAGACGATGAGATCATCAGATAATCGACACAAAACACACGTGTTCACTATTTTGTAGTATATTAGATACTTGTCAAAATATTATTTGTGTGTTACATGTCGATATAGCCGCACAAAGATCTAATCTACCAATAGAGTCTCATTTCGACTTTCATGGTATCACTTGCTTAAACTCCCGATACATAACACATGTTAATTTGACATTGATTTATCAACAATTGAGACGGTCCAAATGAGAAAAGAGGATCTATTCTACTTTATTTCTCCATTCCAAATTGTTTTGGAATTTATTTTTTCACAAATTTTAAGAGACAAATTCACAAATCAGATCTTGTTTTCAAACTATTTCACTTTATATAACACTAAGATATTAGAACAAACTATTTCAATTAACACATTGAATGCGCTTTCTCGAGCATTTAATACTGAGTAACCGAGAGGATCTTACCTGTGAGCTTCGAATGCTGAATCTACCAACGCGGGGTACATGCCTCCACAATAAAAAATAAAACCCAAAAATATGAACCTAACGCGAATACGTAATATCTAAATCAAGAGAAGCAAAGAATGGTATATACTGCTGGATATATATAGTTTGATGAGTAGGCCTACTACGCCTCCAAAAATTCCGATAAAGCGCCCCATAAAGCTAGTAGTATTAAAGATCACGACAAGTCGCAATCACATGGAGAGAATTGATACCATGACACTCCCTTGTACTTGTCTATAAATACCTCATCACTAGTACACTTTCTCCTTTAATTCCAAATTCCTACTTGCTAGTACATTTCATATATTCTCGCATACTCATTATCTTCCAAATCTAACTTATCAAGCCGAGCAAGCCAGGATCGCACTGTCACACTTTCGTGTCCGATTTGCATCGAGTTCCGACCTCGCAGATACCGCCATTGGCTTTGACACTGCCAGCGGATCATGAGAGGCTTATTCTCGCAGTAAATTCCTAGAAGAACCATATCGACAAGATCACTCAAGATTGTCGAGGGTCCAAATTATTTGTAGTCCTCAGAAGTTGTCATATTGACAATTGTGGTCCCGCAGTTCTGTAAAGTGATTGTAATTATCAAGTGGCGCTCAAGGCTTGTATGATTGAAGAAACAAACACGACAATACCAATGTCTCCGTCATGATTCATTAACAAAACAACCCGCCTAATGAACAACCACGCCTCCCCTAACTGGATGTCGAGGCCGAAATTCAAAGGCGAATACAGAGCGCTTAGCTCGAGAGCGGATAAGACAAGATAGTCATCTCGTTACACTCATCATAATGACGTGGTGAACTGGTAGTTGCGAGGTCCTCATACGTGCTGAACACGGCCCGCTACCAAAAGGCTTCGATTTACCTCGCTTACCCAATTCACGACACGGGCGAATTCTATTGACGAAACAAATTTACGTGTTCCGGTCGTGTCCTGTCGTGGTCAAGTAGTATAATGAATAAGAACGAGTATCGTCTCACAAATTCCAATATACTAAGTACTAGGTCTTTTTCTTAATCCTTAATTAACTAATAATTAAAGAGTAAATTTAAATCTAGACTACTTAACTAAATTGACTAAGCAATTAAATTAGCTAATACTAAATGAATGCACAAAAGTGAATCTTACTTAATATTCAAGTAAACTTACCTAGTAGTTACTTATTAGTTTATAACAAAAGCATTGCTATACGATTGATATTACTTCTCAATTAACACCAATTAAGCCTCCTAAGAAACTAACTATATCTCTATGATAGCTTAAAATATGAGATCTTTTTAATAAGATATGCTTATTAAATTGCACATGGCATGTCTATATTCTTGGTAATTCGAAACATGTTCGATTATTAATTGCAAGTCACAACCTTATTTCTAGCAATTAATCACTTATATGAAAGACTTAATATTGATATCAAGATATTAAATACTAATTACGCATTACCAATCGAATTATGAAATTAGAATTAAATTAACTCCAAGAAAATCAAATCATCCCGATCCAACTACATGGTCCCTACTAATAAATTAGTTCATAATAAAAGATATAAATAAATACATGAAATTGTACGACATCATCCTTAATAATAAAAATATCTTAAATTAAATTGTTATTCTAACCAATTAAAAGTAATCAACTCCAACTTCGCTGGGTGCACAATATGTAATTAACTTCTCAATTGCTTCTTGCCAGCTCCCAATGGTGTGCCCAAAAACTTCTACAAAAGATGATGAATTCTTTTCTAGAAATTCAGAGATGTTCTTTTTTTACTCTAACTCCTCCTCTTTTATAGGTTGCCATAACCTAATATTAATGGGCCGAATCACTTATTCTTGGATCATGACTCATGTAAATTTTAGTGGACTGCTCATATCTTCAATTCCAGGCCCGATTCCTTCACTTTAACCGATAATTGCCTAAACTCAAATAAAACGAAAACAAGTGCAAATTATATCGGATTAAGGTAAAAATAACATCGCTAATACGCAATTAGGGGCCTCAAACACTATATAATAAACACTTATCACACCTCCATTATCTTTAAGTTCTTGCTTGTCCTCAAACAAATGACATAGGAAACGAGACAAATTAAACATCCAAGGATCTCAAGTACGTATATCATTGGAGTTCTGTGACGCAACAATCAATCATGAAGTAATAGCTCTTCCTCCTTAGCTAAGCTGCATTATCATCAATTCATCAGAGTAGACAATTTTGCTAGTGAATTTCACTTCACATCACCAAATGTACGTGAAGTTTACGCCTACCTTTCCGAATCATGAATGTTTCTACCATATGCTTGGGTTATACATCTTATCAATCCATCAACAATACATGCAACATAAATCGGTTGTCTTTTATAGGGTCAGAATGAGGCTTAGCAGAAGCGGTAGGAAAAAATATTTGGCTCGACTTTAATACCGAGGAGATGTAAAACTCAATTAATTATGTTGAAAAGAGCATGTCTAAAACAACTACAAATCTCTTCAACCCAACATTCTACATCCCATTTAAGTACCATCCTTCACTTGCCATATTACTTATTCATATTTTTTTTTCTTTTTTTTTCATAGAAGTACACCCATAAACATCAAAGACACTTTTCATAATTCGCTTGAGACACAATTTCTTTTCACTTTGAGATCATATTTCTCACTATGTACTTCTACACTTTTTTTTTCTTCCAATCTTCCAATGTTTTCTCCTTCCCCCACACTTGATTAGTTCAAGCTCTTAACAAGCCACAATTCAACATAGTAATTCAAAATTACACCCCAAGTAGGGACGAAATGCTAAAAAATAAGGCTTATAGCTTATAAGTGCAGTATAATCACAAAAGAAAGGTCACTTAGGCTCAAGGGGGTTCACTAGTGGATAATACATCGGGTTAGCCTTTTTAGGATAAAGTGGATTATAACCTAAATGCCTTTCATCATTTTATGCATGCATACAAAGTAATAGGAGAGAGATTCAAACAAGTTCTCGAACAATACAAACATTTACGTAGCATCACACCAAGAAAGAAACTCCAAAGATAAAATTAGGCACAAAAATCTCACCGTGTAGGGTATATTCACTCAACAAGAGTTACTCACTCAAACTACAATCAAAACATCACACTGGGCCTAAGAATGTCAAGTCAAAAACTCAAATAATCATGCACAAAATCATCGAATGACATACAATTTACTATCGATCCAGATACGCCAATTCATCCGGCAAACTTATCATATACTTAAGGACAATCATTACGCACTCTACACTTGAACCGCACATTGCCTCAATGCATAACAATAAATAAAAGTATAAAAGTAAACTTCCTCACAAGTGCAAGCCGGGCGACCCGAATCAAGAAGGTGGACGTGGGAGGCACAAAGATCCTCCTCGCCCACCGGGCGCAAAATCGCATTAACAAGTCCTCTTGAGCATCCAATCGCCGATCAAGTGCAATTCATCCATTGTCTCCATGTGCGACACATTCCGCAGCCCTCAGACGTGGAGTCGGGCCGACAAAAATTTGTTAGGGCAAAGGGAACTACAAATTGGGATCCATGTCCTTCAGCAGATGAGCTTTAGAACACCCCGATTCGGCTCCGATCCCTAGTAAACACACGAGAGTCTAGTGGGCACACGAAAGTGCTCAAATACTAATGTTAGCAAATGATAAAATAAATGCAAAGATGCTTAGACAAATGCACACCTACGATATACTAAATAAGAATAGTAAAGCTACAGTGGCGCCTAACCCATCCAACCCATGAAACATCCTATATAGAAAATAGACATCTCTCTTCCTAACGCCGCTCTCATGAGTAGCAGGAACTACACTACGATGCAAACAATACAATACTGCACGCTCAGGAGCACCTAACCCGGTGGCTGGATATCTGTTCCTATTACGCTCATGTAGGAAAGGCCCATCCTTAGTGGAACTAATAGTCGTAGACTGTACTAGGTTGAGGTGAAAATAAGCATATGCAACCTGGAAATCAAACCCGTATCCGGGCCATCATCGCCTCGTACTTAGTGTCAAAGACCCTCCCTGCCGAGGAAACCTCAGAAAATCTCAGATAAGTTCTCTACATTAAGCTCTATAGAACCCTCAAGACATTGTCTTAATGACTAAGGAAGTAATGCTACCCTTTTCCTCCATGTTGGCATAAAAATTCTTTAACTAGACGACATAAACCTCGAGTAGGAGGGGCTAAAAGTACATCCTGCAACCGAAGTTCTCAAAATATTCACATATCTCATAAGACTTTTTCTACCGCCTTCCCACCGCTTTTTTCGAAAAGCACAACATTGTCCTTTCTCTCGTTATACCAAGCTAAATTAGCATCATCCGTGAACGGAAAACAGGGAGCTTGGGGTTGACGCAAAACCATGGACTTATCCTTAGACCCGACCTTTTGACGTTTAGGTTTAGGAGGCATATCAAGACTAGAAAAATCCGACCAATTCCAACGACACACCGATAATCCTGACCCCAGGCAGAAAATAAATTACTACTAATAATGCTTAAAAATACTTAAAACAAATGCCCAGAATCTGAGATCAAGCCTAAACACAACGAAATCGATTAAAGAATTAACTAAACAAAAACTGAAATCAAGTCTAAACACAATGATGAAACAGAAAGCGGAAATAAAGACATAACTAAAAATAAATCAATAACAACCTAAATTAAAAATAAAGTACCAGAAATCAGCATATCAAATTTGACCAACATAAAATTGAAAATTGGAAATTAAGAGATAAACGTGTAAACTAAACGAATTACGAATACAATTGAGTGGGCGTGGGATTCGCCGAGACAGAGGCTAAGCGCGACCGCTCTGGAGTCGGCGACTGGCATGGCGTGAGGAAGTAGGTGGGGAATTGAAGAAGCTTTGAGTACCGGGAGTGGAGCGACCTAGCCGGGCAGCGACCGAGCTGGCCGATCTACGAGGAGCTCCGCCGAGAAGGGAGGCAGGCTACGATCTCGCGAATTTGTACCGCGATTGGGGCGGACGGGCGGATCTCGAGGAAGCTTGGAAGTCCGGAGTCGAGGGAGCTGCGCCGATCTCGCGAGAGCCGCGAGCGAGGCGGGGTATGCGGCTCGAGGAGGAGGTGGTGATTGGCGCCGGTGGGAGTGCAGCGGAGCCGTGGATTGGGCGGCTAATATTTTGTTTTGGTGGCTCGTGGTTAGACGCCGCTTCCTTTCATTTTGTTTTTTTTCTAATTAAAAATCCACCTGGGTGGCCGGGCACTGGGGCTGATGTTTTTTTTCGACTAAAATCCGCCGACACATTATTTTAGTTGTGCGGCCATCGAGGGTCAAAATTTGACCTCCTCGTCATCCAAACCGCCTAAACGCCCACTTTACCAAATTTCACCCTTTTTTCTTTTCAACACAAGAAGAATTTAAAAATAAAATAATCATAATCTAAAAGATTGGCTGTTTCACAGCGCTACCTTTTAACGCTTTTTAGCCCGATTTAAGGACCTACACTCATTCAATGAGCGGTGCACCCAACATTTACCTCACCGTATTTACTCTTTCCACATGTCCATCATAATAATGTTTCTGCTGCTCACCATTTACCTTTAAAAGTGCCCTTCTCCTCATGAGTTATTTCCACCGCACCATAGGGAAAACTTGCACAGTAAACGGTCCAGACCATTTAGATTTTAACTTACCTGGGAACAGCCGTAGTCTAGAATTAAACAACAAAACTTGTTGTCCAACTTGAAACTCGCGAGGCGAGATTCGCTTATCATGATTAACCTTGGTTCGTTCCTTGTAAATTTTTGCATTTTCATAAGCTCCTAAACGAAACTCTTCAAGCTCATTGAGATCCAATCTCTTTTGCACCCGCATCCTTCGATCAAAATTAAGAGCTTTCACCGCCCAATGTGGTTTATGCTCAAGCTCCACTGGGAGGTGATTTGTTTTACCATAAACAAGGCGATAAGGAGACATGCCAATGGGTGTCTTAAATGCAGTCCTATATGCCCACAATGCATCATCTAACTTTTTAGACCAATCCTTACGAGACGCATCGGATCAAGCTTTCTAAAATGCACTTAAGCCTCTATTAGATAATTCACTGCCCATTTGTTTGAGGGTGGTATGGTAATGCAACTTATGGGTTATCCCATATTTATATAGCAATGTCTCAAGGCCTATTACAAAATGTTTACCTTCATCACTAATAATAGCCTACAGTCCCAAATCTAGTAAACACATTTTTCTTTAAGAAAGATATGACTACCTTGGCATCATTAGTTTGAAAAGCAGCTGCTTCCACCCACTTGGACACATAGTCCACACATACCAGAATGTACTTATTGGAGAAAGATGATGGAAAAGGACCCATGAAATCGATACCCCAAACGTCAAACAAGTCAACAGGGAAAATATTAGTAAGGGGCATCTCATTTTTGCGGGACATATTACCTGTTCTCTGACAACGATCACATGACTTCACAAAGGTACTACAATCCTTAAATAAGGTAGGCCAATAAAACCAGACAACACCTTTGCAGCCTGTTCGGGTAGGACCGAATACCTCACCTCTCTGCATTTACAATGTTCTGTGACGTCAAGAATTGCCTCAGTGATACCTCCTAATGATATTATCAACACGTAACTTGAACGCTATGGATCATCCCAAAAGTATTGTTTCGTGACTCGTATAAAATTTCTTCTTTTGTTGGTATGTTAACTCAGGTGGTAAGACTCCACTAACGATATAGTTAACAAAATCTGCATACCAAGGTGACTTATTCTGAGTGACTACCAACAATTGTTCATCAGGGAAGGTCTCCTTAATGGGTGTTTCTTCTAGGGGTGATACAATTCTAGATAAATGATCAGCCACCACATTTTCAACCCGTTTTGTCCTTAATTTCTTGTGTCTACCTTTGAAGTAAAAGTATCCAACTGATTAACCTAGGCTTAGCATCCTTTTTAGAAAGAAAATACTATAATGCAACATGATCAGTGTACACAATCACATGAGACCCTATCATATATGATCTAAACTTATCCAAAGCAAAACACAAAGAAGCAATTCTTCTCGCAGTAGTGTAATTCACGCTGAGCATCATTGAATGTTTTGTCTACATAAGAAATTACCCGAATACCTTCATTCTTTGTCCGAGCACTCGCACCAACGGCATAATCATCAGACGCACATAATACTAAAATGGGCTTGTCCAATCAAAAAGTAAATCCACCACGTGAGCGTAAATGTTTATGCTTCAATATATTAAAAGCCCCGCACACACTCATTAGTCATATGGAAAGATGCATCCTTAACTTGCAAATCACATAAAGGTTTAGATATTTTGAAAACTTGATTTAAATGCCGATAAAAACCGGCATGACCAAGGAAACTTCTTACATCTTTGACACATTTTGGTGGAGGTAACTTTTCAATTATATCCACCTTTGCTTTATCAACTTCTATTCCTCTAGAGGAAATCTTGTGACCGAGCACTATCCCTTCTTGAACCATAAAGTGACACTTTTCCCAGTTCAAGACAAGATTAGTCTCCTCAACGCTCATAACAAGTCCAAGATTAATCAAACAATCATCAAAGAGGATCCAAAAAATAGAAAAATCATCCATAAAGACCGATGCATTTCTCTATCAAGTCGAGAATATGGACATCATCCTACATCACGAAATGTGGCCGGAGCAACATAATCTAAATCCAGATTCGCCTAAAAGCTTAACGTACCATGTGACAGCACGTTGTTTTTTCCCGATCCTCCTGAGCCACCACAATTTTGTTGTATCCTCGAATATCCATCTAAAAAAGCAAGAGAATGGATACCCAAATAATTTCTCTAGCATTGATCAAATGGTGAGAAAATGGTCCTTCCTAGTTACAAGATTTAACTTTCTAAGTCATCACACATTCTCCAAATTCTACCATAGTTCTAGTTGGTAACAATTCATTTTTAACCACATTGCCCCTTTCTTTGGTACAACTTGTACCGACTCACTCAAGCACTATCCTGAAATAGGATAAATTATACCCCGCATCCAAAGTTTGAGAATTTCGCCTACCACTCCTTGGAGATTAGGATTTAATCGCTTCGAGGTTGGACAAAGGGACTTGGCACCATCCTCAAGTAGTATTCGATGCATGAAGCGGTCGAGACCCCATCGCTAATGTCCAACCAAGCTTTTTGTGCTCTCCTACCCCTAAGAAGTTTTTCTTCCCGCACCTCACTCAACAGCAATAAATAATAATGTGTAATTCATTAGTGTCATGATGAAAAGCATATTTCAAAGGAAGGCAAAGCCTTCAACTCAAGGGTAGGGAGGCTTTTCAATAGACGGTATCACTTTGGATACATCAGGTCCTAGTTCCTCATACGCTTCTACCATGGTATAACATAGAGGGTCTCAGATCCATATATGCTACCAATCATAATAAGTTTTCGGGATGACAAGTTCTCCTCTTTAGTATTTGTTAGATATAACTCAACCAAATCTCAAGACTTTAACTCACTTTCAAAGGCATGTCAGACTAACGATCAACCACATCAATTGAAAACAATCTCCTCAAGTTATCATGGAACTTTAGTGACTTACATGTCAAAAACAACTTGCTCCTCCCCGACTCTTAAGATGACTCCATCCCTTATGAACATCAATAAGGGTTCTAGTGGTAGCTAGAAAAGGTCTACTCAAGAATAGTGGATTGATTCGGACATATCGAGTACAACGAAATCAGCAGGGAAGATAAACTTATCTACCTTAACCAAAACATCTTCAAGGACACCATATGGGTACACAATAGACCTATCGGCTAATTGCAAAGAAATGGTTGTACTCTTGACCTCCCCTAAACCCAACCTATGACATACTGACAAAGGCATCAAATTGATACTTGCACCTAAATCACATAACGCTTTACCAAATTCAATGCCACCGATTGCACAAGGGATTGTAAAACTCGCAATTTTTGGATTATTATGAACACTTCGCCTATTAAGACTATTTCATGTTCACACGCTTTTCTTGGATAAAACATCTTTCATATAAACTTCAAGATAGCTGAATCGTCATGGCCTCCAAGAAAAGGAATGTTAATATGTAACTTTTTAAACATATCAAGAAATTTAAAATTGAGCATCGCTTTTTCTTTTGAAGCCTTGAGGGTGCGAATGGCAAGGAACATACGCAAATGTTAGATTTATCAATGGAAACTCCTCAGCTGTCAAGATTTGCTTCTCTCGTGGTCGCTTGTCGTAAAAGGCTCACCTCAACCTCTAAACTTCTACCATTAAAGAAAGTGATCGTGATGTGATGTTCTCGTGGGTTCTTTTCAGAGTTGCTTGGAAGGGAACCCACATTTCTATTATTCAATGCCTCAGCTAACTGGCCCAATTGTCGTTCTACACTTCTCAAGGCTGCATCCCTATTCTGGTCTTTTTCCACCACTTGAGTTAACAACCTCTCAATCTTATCCAACCGACTCTTCAGGTTTCTGAAATTTGGATTGATCTTGAAATCCTGGTGGTCTCATCACATTTTGGTTGTTACTCCAAGAGAAATTGGGGTGGTTCCTCCAATTATTATTGTAGTTATTGGAGAATGCACCATTCTGTTGTCGATTGAAATTGGATGCATATTGAACTTGCTCTGTAGGGCCTCCAAGACAAGATAGAGTTTCATGATTACCACCACATAGAGTACACAGTGGAACCATATTCTGTGATCCTTGCCCACCATGTCCTGCGTAGTTGCTCTAACCGAATTACAGGAGGCTTAATTCGCCTACCTTGTCTTTCATCAATCTCAAGGACCTCACCACTTTGACGCAGTATGTGCGCGAGACGGGGCTGTGTTGATTAGCGATAATTCCTCCAATAAGATATATGCTTCATCAGCGTCTTCTTATCAAATGATCCTCCAGCCAGACATCTAATATAGCTGGTGCTCGTGTCAACCTATGGGAAGCGTTTGCACCAAATAAGGTCGGGAAAGCTATGATTGGGACACTTTTCGAGTAGACCTTGAAACCGCTCCTAAGCCTCACCAACCATCTCTATCTTCTTCATCTTCATTGAAACACACAATGTCATTCTTCAATTTGGTGGATTTTGGATGCTGAAAATATCTAAGCAAAAACTTGCACCACTTGCTCCTATGTGGTCACATTTGTAGGATTTTGAGCATTCTTACCACTCCTTTGTTTCTCCCGTATAGAGAGAAAGGAAATAGCCGGTGGATGTAATCACCGAACACTCATTTACTTTAGAGTGCTAGCCTATCTCCATGAAATTACTAAATGCTCATTAGTATCTTCATGACTAAAGTCATTGAATTGCACATGATTTTTCACATGTTGGATTAGTGCAAAGCCCAACTCAAAGTTGTTGGCATTCATTGGTGGCCTAAGCATGTGAGCAAGCACCCTCCAACGAGGCAATGCATAATCCCTCAAAGTCATCCGAGGAACCAGGTCATCGCCATCCCCATGAACATCAATCACCTGCTGGGGTAGTATTGGGTTATTATTGGCCATGGTAGATGAACTTCGCCGTTTTCTTCTTTCGAAGTCTCAATTTAGTTTCCTAGCCGTTTTCTCAATCTCTGGATCAAAGAACAATTCTCCAAAATGATGTGAGCGGGTCATGCACTAAAACAATAATATAATAAAAGAAATAAATCTAGCTAAAACAATAATATAATAAAACTAGCTAAGTTAAGGAACCGAAATTAAACTAATATTAGTAGTATCGAAATTCGGCAACGGCGCCAACTTGACAACACAAATTTATGTGTTCCGGGTCGAGACCGGGTCGTGTCAAGTAGTATAATGAATAAGAACGAGTATCGTCTCACAAATTCCAATATACTAAGTACTAGGTCTTTTTCTTAATCCTTAATTAACTAATAATTAAAGAGTAAATTTTTATCTAGACTACTTAACTAAATTGACTAAGCAATTAAATTAGCTAATACTAAATGAATGCACAAAAAGTGAATCTTACTTAATATTCGAAGTATAGTCAGGACACACGATTTCATCGGATCGTCAGATTCAACTTACCTAGTAGTTACTTATTAGTTCATAACAAAAGCATTCCTATACGATTGATATTACTTCTCGCCACCAATTAAGCTCCTAAGAAACTAACTATCTCTATGATAGTTTAAAAATAGGAGATCTTCTTAATAACATATGCTTATTAAAATTGCACACACGACATTACCTATATCTCTATGGTAATTGAAACATGTGTTCTCGATTATTAATTGCAAGGACAACTCCTATTTCTAGCAATTAATCACTTATATGAAAAAGACTTAATATTGATATCAAGATATTAAATACTAATTACGACAATAAGCTGCACTATGAAAACTGTAATTAAATTAACTCCAAGAAAATCAAATCATCCGATCCAACTATCATGGTTCCGACTAATAATAAATTAGTTCATAATAAAAGACATAAATAAATACATACCAATGACATTCATCCTTAATAATAAAAATATCTTGAATTAAAATTATTCAACCAATTAAAGTACTAACTCCAGCTGGGTGCACAATATGTAATTAACTTCTCAATTGCGCCTTCCAATGGTGCGCCTAAAAACTCCAACAATGATGAGAGATACCCTTTCTCTAAAAAATCGTAGAGATATTCCTTTACTTAACTCCTCTCTCTTATAGGTTACATAACTCAATATTAATGGGCCGAATCACTATTCTTGATTCACTCATGTAAATTTTAGTGGACTGGCTTGTTATCTTCAATTCAATGCCCGATTCCTTCACTTTAACCGGAGCAATTGCCTAAACTCAAATAAAACGAAAATAAGTGCAAATTATATCATTAAGGTAAAATAACATCGCCTAATACGCAATTGGGCCTCGGGAAATACTATATAATAAACACTTATCACCTATAAAGCATTTACAAGGGTTCCTAGCCAAAATGATAATAACATCCAATGACCCGGACATATACGCAAAAGCTTTTTCAAACAGTTTAGCGGACCGTGCGTTGGATTGGTACATGGCTTTGCCTCTCAAGTCCATAGACTCATACCAACAGACCGCGATGCCTTCGTGGAAAAGTTCGGGTCCGCTATACAAAAACACCAGGATGAAAGAGCATTAATGGACATATAACAGTGTCCAACCGAAACCTTGAAAACTACCGTAAGCGTTATAATGGCATTCTCGCTAACCATACCGGCAAACGGTAAAGTAGCATACATGGTATTTTATCGCAGATTAGCATATGGAAAATTAAAAAAGTCACTGGTGTTGGAAACCCCTTTTTGTCTAAGGATGAACTCACAAAGGCTGAAAGCGAGTGCTTTGTTGGAATCCCGAGAGTTGAAGCATAAAGAAAGTAAACCAAAGGATCTCCATACCGTGAAGGAAGAAAAGGGACCCATCCAAATCACTCAGAAAGTCACGCGCTGAGCCGCATTCAACGGTAGGGGTAGAATTTAAAAGAAGAAATTATGAACCGCCGCTCGTGGCGGTCTCTCAGACAAAGGCACAAGGAGAACGCATAACGACGGGTTCACACCACTAGGAGTGTCCATAGCAAAGGTTTACGCCCAGATTGAGGCAAAAAACTTACTTCCTAAGCCAAATAATGAGAAGTGCAATCGACGTATGAATAAGACCTACATTTCACGAGTACCATCGCGAACATGGACATGATACCAATGAGTGCAGAGTTCTAGATGCAGAAATTGAGAAATTGATAAAAAGAGGATACATCAAGTTGTTACAAGATAAGACAATCGGACATCTACAACATCGACTTGTGCTTTCTATAGCCTCCCTTTCCCTTATTAGTAGCAAGTGTCATTGGGTATAGATGGGACCTAGAGTTCCACACATATTCGCTCTCTCCCCGCTTGAGAACAATCCTCTCATGTTTCGAGACCCGCCATCGTACTGAAGTTATCAACAGACTTCTGTTCTCGGTTTAGCTTCTAGGTGGTTTGTGGGTACTATTTCAATTATACAAGAATAAGTATGTAAATGACAACAGTTTAGCAATCTATCATGTCAAACACTTACAAAATAAATTGTAAAAGTAAATAACAATACTCAAACTTTACAAAATGTATTAGTATAGCACCTACTATATTGAAATTTCAAACGGCAACACTGCAACACATTTTGAAAAGCCAACATAGCAATAGGTTAACTAACCAATTATGTAAACACGACATAACTATTATGTTACTAGCATGCCTACAGGATGCTACCTAACAGTGTATCACCCAGCCTTAACGTTATGGAAATATATCCATGAAATATATATAATTTAAATACATTAATTAAAATATTTTGTGTCCACAGTTATTACAATAACTATTTCATATATACAATAAAAACAATTATTACAATAATCATTTCAAATAATTTTAACTAGAAATTATTACCATGATTATATCCTCAAATAAATACATTTATAAAGAATAATAATGAAAGAGATTATTGGAATTAAAACGTATTATCATCAAATTGATAATTACAATTATCATAATAATAAAAATGATAATAATAATAAAGAAAACCCAAATTAATAATTTCAAATGAATTAGAGTTTTGTAACAACCAAATCCGTGAAGAACGCGACGGGATCTAATCGGCCACCCAGCCCCCGTCGACACGCCGACCCGGCCGGCCCGACCAATCGTGGCCGAACGGCCGATTGCCACCGGGCTACCGAAGGGCCTCCAAGTAAGTTGAGGTTCATTTTCCAAAATTTTAGTTTTTCCGATTCAATTCAATTGTTTGAGAAAAAACGATTTGAATGCCTTAAACAAATCCAAAAATTCTGAAATTTAATCCAGACATTCCACACAATTTTATTGAATAATTATATAATAAATATTCCATAAATCAAAACATTATCTTGGGACACTTAAACTATCCAAAAATTCTCGAATTTTGTTTTGATGGTTCTCGCCCTCCGAATGTAAGAAATTGGTGGAATTGTTCAAACATTTTAAATGCCTCAAATCCAATAAAACGTTTAGATTTCAATCCAAAAATGTTTTAAAAAACCCTTTCAATTCATGAAACACAAATCTAAATTCAAATCATCAAAATTAACAATATGATGAACTTGAACAATTGTATAAAACACATATTTATTCATGGATCAATTTTTCATAACATATATTCATGGTCAAGAATATATATGAAAAACAATATAAAATGTGTTTATATAATAAATTATATATAAAATGTGTAATCTAAATATATATACAACTTAAAACATGCTTATGATGTCACTGTTGGAAAAGTTACACAACTTGTTCATAAAATAAGAACAAATGCAATCAAGATCGAATAAATGTATAATAATCTAATTACAAAACATACATATATACGTATGAATAAAAGAGTACTTACACACGCAATGGATATGATGAACTTTCAACCTTACGAATCCTCCAGTAAATCTCTTAGCACCTTAAGTGAAATGCCTCCAAGTAGTCCACCCTAAGAGCGGTTGAATTGCGATTGATTTCCTGCTTCGAATAGCTTGACTCGTTTGATAAATAAGCTAACTCGTTAAGCCGTTAACTAACTTATTACTAAACGAGTAAGTAACTTAACAAGTTACTAATGAGCTTCCCTCGTTAAACCGTCAATTGAACTAGCAAGTTAATTGATTCGGTTTTGTCCAATTTGTATTTTACATTATCAATGTAAAACTCTCGATTGAGTATCTCGTTGATTTTAATCAACTCCCAATTTGACAATCACGATTTAATTCCATACATGGAATATGACTCAACATCATTGTATGTGTGTAATCCTTCCCTGGCTCGGGGATATTATTAGCCGATAATAATATAATTAACCATTATGATTATATTCAAGTGGTGCATGGGATCTAAGAATTCGGCATAACCCCGATATTATCACAGTTCCATTTAGTACTTTACCATTACTATTTATTGAACACTTAGTTTGAGTAATCTTATTTAACTAAAACTAGTAAATGAATTATTACAACAATTGTCGCAATGAATATAATTATAGAAATCAAAATACTCCATTTCCAATAGTTCTACCTAACCCGTCCCTATTCCTATGCAATTGAGTTTGACAAAATGTCTTCCCGAGGTAATCTGAGGGAACCTCTGGCAACCACTCACCTTCCTAGCGAGGGTCATCTACCCCTCAGGGTCCAAGTGGAACCAACTAGTCCTCCTCCAGTACCTCCCATGGGTGATCACTCCAAAACCCCGTACTGGAGCCCAAGCACTCAAGGCGAGGTGCCCCCAATGGACCCTACTCATAACCCCTCAGAATGCAGATTTGTATCAGCCTCTATCCAGCCTCCGGCCCTTTCGCCGCCAAGAAGCAGGTCAGTCTCCTCTTATGACCCCATGACACTCGCATTCCCGCCTGAGGACAGATAAGGCTCCTCTCTCTCAAGTTAGACTTCGATTTTCCTTTCTTCTGGGCTCTCATGAGCAATCTTCGACATGCCTTCCCTTTTCCATGTGATAAGTGTATATTATATAGCATTTTCCAGGTTTAATTGATTATATTTTACAAGTATATTAGATTCATTTTATATAAATTACACTTACTTTCATCTAATCGTGGTCAGAAGTGTGTTAAACGAAATATACATGTAAAAAGATGAGTTGATGGACCAACTATCCAATAATTAAATTGGGACAACCCAAATCCTCCAACTAATTCCAGCCTCGAAGAGACAAAAGAGATTACCAACTTTGAAATTATATTTATGTAAAATCAATAGATCATCAGACCTTAAGCTCCAAAGACATGGTCATGTGATTCGCTAGCAAAAGGGTTCCATGGGGCCCACTCCATTTGAAGAGTTTCTTTACCATGATCCCTATAAGCATATTTCACCTCTCACGCACAGCCCTTAGGGAGTTCGATTACGCAGAGCCACTAGCACGACGAAACTTCAGCCACTCAGTTATTTTCCGGATATTTTCAATAACGTTTATTATTTATTTTTGCTTTTAATTCTGAACTAATTTATTATTAGTCAGGATTGTGTTGTAGGCTAGTGTTGTAGTTGGATTCAAATTATTTATTTTCTGTGGGATTTTTTATCGTTTATTTATAATTCTAATTATTATGCTTAATTATGTTTTATTAACTAAATATTAGTGAATTGTTCTACAAGTGGTTAATTGCTGGGAGGTAGGGTGATTACTTAGGAAAAGGTAATAGAACACGTGTTTTATTTATCACAGAGATATAGGTATATCGCATACTTAATGCAAGTTATAAGACAATTGTTCTTCATCCACCAATATTTTAAACTATCATAAAGATGTGCGTAGGTTTCTGTCATCCGAGGTTAGTATTAGCCGGGATAGAATATTAATATTTTAGAATTCTCTTGTTATAATTGATAAATAACCCCATAATTAATTAAATACTTATTTATCTAATCTAACTCATGCCCTCGCTAACTTGTGTATTATTAATTAGTATTTGTTACTTTGGACTTTAGTGATTTAATTTAGTTCTTTATTAGTTTAATTTAGTATTTTAGCAAATTTCATATTATTAATTGTTATTTGGTTCATTACATACTAATGATCTGTCCGATTTTCAAGAGAGCGGGTCGATCACAAATCCTCCAAGTCGTGCTTTGATACGCCTTGGTCCAAATGTATTTCCTCCAAAACAAGTAGACCTGCTGGTTCGGCCTGAACACTCCAACGATCTAGTCAAGAATGTATCAAAAGAGTTTAGTTTCGAAAGAAAGAGTATTTTAAAGGCCGTACGAACTTACTTGATTTAAAAGATAAGCATTTTTATAATACAATCTGTTACTCGGTCGAGCCTCGATGGCTCATTCAATTATGGCTTGACGAGTATTCTAGTCATTAAGGGTCGTGGTAATAATAGCCTTTAATTACCCCTTAATGGCACCGAATCGCCCGCTAACGCTCTAACTGCCTTCTTCCCAATGTAGCCGACTATCGTCCTCTTTAAGGTGGGCCAACATTCGCCCACTTGCGCCAAGCGAAATTCATTTATTTGGTTCTTCATCCATGATCCTTCGATGACGCCCAATCTACGGACATTATTACCTCCTGATTACCCATTTATTTGTGATTATCATATGCTCCTGCACTCCGCCCATTTTCGATGGGCCGATCTTGAATATGAGTGGGTCTCTTCATTGTTTCA
This sequence comes from Lithospermum erythrorhizon, assembly GCA_019722365.1. Classification (NCBI taxonomy): domain Eukaryota; kingdom Viridiplantae; phylum Streptophyta; class Magnoliopsida; order Boraginales; family Boraginaceae; genus Lithospermum; species Lithospermum erythrorhizon. The sequence continues at coordinate 26,305 of JADFUC010001152.1, read as the reverse complement.
TACCAAACAACGCCTTAACTCCCCTCGGCAGTTTCATGCTGTTCAAGAGCCGCCGTTTGCCGTTTCATATTCATCATCATTGCATGCGACTTTTTAGGCACCACCTCTCTCTCTTCATTATCACCCGGTTTCGAATTTGAAAAGACCCTGATGTTCTATAAACTCAGGGAGATTCCTACAGATTTTCTCCACTTTCACCTCTGCAAACTTTAACTTCATCCTCTAAAGAATCCCTTTACCCCTTTTCTCTACAACTCTTCTTTCTTCCCATGGCACGTACTGCCGCACACTGTAAGATCATTTCTCCCCCTAAGAGGACGCATACCGGGTCGAGCGGTAAGCTCACCGTCCTCTCTCCTCCAAATTTCGGAAAGTGTCCGAACCCATTGGCCTCACTGCACGCAAGTGCTCACCTTTAAGAGGGCTTCGAGCAGCGCTGGTTTGGTACAGTTAAGAGGACCGTTAGAGCAATAACGTACTTGATTCGCACCATTAAGGAGGTAATTAAGGCCATCATTACACGACCCCTTAATGAGCTGCGCAAATCATTAATCAGGACTTAAAGGAGCCATCAAGGCTCGACCAAATTAACCGTTCAAGCAACTATAAGAGGTATACCTCGAGGCCAAATCAAGTAAGTTCACTTTGATACTAAAATACTTTCTTTGAAACTATACTACCTGACTGACGTCAGAGTGTTTTGGCCTGGGCAACCTGGCCCTTGCTTTGTAAGTAAGCACTCACTCGGAGCAAGGCATATCAAAGCACGACTTGGAGGATTCTGGATCCGGCCTACTACCTAAAAACGACCGTATCATCACCAACGGTACCCATCAGCGGATGGACAACATCAGGCCCCTTAGGCTAAGAGGATTCTTTTATGTACGATTTACTCAACCCCCCCCCCGAGTTTATTAATATATATTTCCATTTCCTCTTCCTCACCGCTATGGTTAAGGATCCACTTTAAAGAGTTTTTGTATCCCCATTTATTCCTTGTCCCGAATCCTCCTCCCCGCTCGAGGCGGATTACGCCACTGTGTTCGTATCATCAAAGGAATTTGCAATTTCACTATTGATGCTAATGTTAATGAGAATTACTACCACATTGTAACCCTAAATCCAATTCCATGTCTCTTGATAAATGTTAATTCATAAACCATAACCCTATCCAAACTTCATGATCAAGAACAAGCAGAAAACAAAAAACAGCTATGAAGTAAAGATAAAACTAATATAATTTCAAATCACGCCTTTCACATCATGCAACAACTATGAAGTAAAGATAAAACTAATATAATTTCAAATCACACCTTTCACATCATGTATCTGAATAGTAATGCCCGCATTCTCGGTCTAAACATGCCTGCACATACAAGAGATACTAAAAATTCAAATTAAACATTACAACTAAATTGGTATAAATTGTCTAGCCAAATGATGTCACTTGCTTGATTAACCTTTTTCTCCGTGCAACAACTGAAAACTACAGATGACTATCAATAAGAAAATCGTTCTAGAAAGAACTTCGGCTAACTTCCTTACTTCTACATTCGAATTAAAACTAGTTGTTGAGTTTTGAGTATTTTGTGTTGAGAAAAAATCCCAAATCTCAACTGAAGAGAGATAAAGATAATAGATTAAGAGTGCATACAAAACAAGTTATATCATCATAAACAAAAACATAACTAGGGCTATTCTACTAAAAAAAATTCAAGAAGCTCATACTTGCTTGATTCACCGTTCTCCCTGCAACAATTGAAAAATACGCATTTAATATCAATAAGCCAGTGTTCAGAAAAGGATGTCAGCAAACAAGTTTCTTATTAAGCTTCAAGTCATCAAGTATCAGAGGAAAGCATGCAAGCAACTAGACAAAAATCAAATACAACTAACTCAATATTCTATCAAACCTTCAACGTTAACTACCAGCCAGAATATTACTCCCTCCACCCCCTAAAGATGATCAACTTTTGACATTTTCAAATTGAAAAAAAAAACAGTAAGTTAAAATTGGCATATTTCCTAAGATAGGTGTAAACAGTGAGCTATTTCCTAGAATCAAGAGCGCAGAAATAGGGATGGCTAGAAACTATATTCATATGATGTGCAAACTCGAGGAATGAAATAGTTAAAATAATAAATCAAGACAGGACATAAAAGTATGATTGAATCATAGATAAGGAAGTGAAGATTACTGTTTGACGCAGGTTTTAGTAACCCTGGTTTGGGCATGTCCTCGGCAGGTTGTAGGACCTCTTGTTGAGGATGTCTGATATCTTGAAAATACCCATTGGGCCTTTCTGCCTTGGATTGACTCAGGATCATCCCGACTCTCACATTTTCATTCCCCTTAGCCAACTCAACCGTAAGGATGCAAACAGAAGTGGTAGCATATCGAAGCATAAAGTCTGCGGCGAAGAATAGAACCAAGCAGAACTTGAAACCTGTTATGTGATTCAAGAAGCATGTTGGATAATGAAGATTACAAAAACCGGTCAAGCAATGGTTCAAATCGATCCGGTGGTAAGAGACAAACTTGGCATCATGTTCCGCAATATGGTCCAGGCTACGAACGCTAATAAACAATTTGCCATCTTCGGCCTGGCAGCGGAATACTATGTCATCCACAACACAACCACTAAAATAATAGTCCCACGGGCATTGTTCACCAGAATAGATGATAAATAAGTGGGGAGGCCATCGGCCACAGGCTATTAATTTGAATTTTTTGATTCTCCAACACGGGAACCCTATCCTCCTGGGAGAGTTCCACTTAGTTGTTATGAGGTTGTAGGTCCACTGAGGGGGGGAGGAGATTTCTTCTAGTATTAATGCAATGATCACGATCCCAACGAGAGTTGATAGTACAATATTCCCCTCGATTGCATAATCCACACATTCAGTCAAATGCGGGTAGTGTATCGATAGAGAGAGCTGTCGGACGAATCAATGATAGCAAAGCACTGTTGCAATAGATTTGTTCATACATATGAGGACGCAATCCATCCTCAGTGTATGCCAATACAGGAGCTACAGGGGCAAATATTATAGTTTCTGACACATTACCAAAATATGAAACACCCTCCTCTATCTTGGTAGCTTGTTCCAGATGAGGATAATCCTGAGTTAATAAAATAATAAAAATTAAGAAATTAGGATTTGAATAGAAATTAAGAAATTAGAGATAGGAAGGAAGATAGAGGGTACCCGTGGTTAAATTCAATGTTTCACGATCTCTAAACATTTGGCCACAATGGAATAGGAAGAAATTTCACTCATCGGAATATGAAGAAAGTGATCGATTAACATTTCCTTAATGCCAAATCAAATTACCCTTTCTCGCTTCCACTTTCTTTGGGGTAGGGTTAGGTTACCATAATTAAATGTCTCGGCCGTCCATGTCGCAAATGGGCCGAAACCCCATCGGACAACAACTGCTTCATACGCAACACTATATAATACCCAAACAAGAAAACGGTATACGAAATTGTTGGGCTCTTTCGTCAAAGAACACGAAGTTCAGAACAAAACAAAGTCGTAACTATCACTACGCTTCATAAGATAACAATGAAGTTTTTTGTACGCTAATTGGACAAATGTAAAACTTAATTTCATAAGCAGTTAAAACAAAGCTGTTTTTTATTACATGCTTCTTATATTTATGTGCCCATTTACTTTTACGTTTATGCTAAACTAAATATCAAGATAATTCGTTGTAAGCTAGAATCATTCTATTAACTGTTTTTGTTTTCATATAAACACATTCTTATAAAATGAATTAAATAATTAATCATATTTAAAAAATACAAATTAATTACATAAGAATGAATTTATAAATTAATTAAGCATAAAATAAATTAAATAATTAATTATATAAGAGTGAATTAAATAATTAATTACACAAAATGAATTAAATAATTAATTACATAAAATAAATTATAATTAATTACATAAAATGCATTAAATAATTAATTACATAAAAATAAATTATATAATTAATTACATAAAATGCATTAAATACCAATTACATAAGAATGAATTAATTAATGATTTAAAATGGCTAAAACGGGCCGCTTCCTCGCGTTAATACATTCAATTATAAATCGCGGTAATTGAACATTTGTAATCTATATGAAATTAAGTCAAATTATCAGAATACGGTAAATTATGGAGAATATGAAATTGTGTAATAAACTGTAAATTGTAATACATTCCTGGAATTATAAATTTGAATGACGACACTAAATTAATAATCGGTGCATTCGACAATTAAAATTGATTACCCGGATTGCAAATTGAACATTTTAACGTATTTGAATACGTGTCAATAGATGATGGTAAAATAAATGCAATATACTACCAAATTACTCCATGGCACTATTTGAACTAACAACTAAATATAATGTTCATTACGAACAAGTATGAAAATACCCGTCAGTTCATTAATGTTTAACGGATAGTTCGCTTTTGTTTAAATAAGCGAGGAATAATTCGCTTGTTTGTAGCCAACCGTGGAAAGAACTCATGTTGTTACACAACAATCGAGCTCATTGATTTGACAACACACCACACCGACGAGACGCCTGATGCGATTACAACACAATACGCCGAACGTAGAATCTCAATTGTGGTATATAAATATCAATCCCAATCGAATTTTTTAATGTATTATTAAAATCGATAATTATTTAATATGAAATTGTAATAAATTGTGCATCAAAGAATATGAAATTATTAAGATTATGAAATTATAATAAATTTTGCATGAATAATGCCCTAGTATTCTTGTAGCAGTAAATCGATGCAATAAAGTACAAATTATTGGCGTGGTTCAACTAACAACTAAATAAATGTTCATGATTAAACAACCATGAAGAATTCGTTGTTTCTCAACAACCATGGAAAGAATTCGGTTGTGGCGTCAACAAATCATAGAAATAATTCGGGTTATTGCACAACAACAACTTTCATAAATAATTCGGTTGTTGCATAACAAATTCATAGAAGAATTCAAGTTGTTGCACAACAACCATGGAAAGAATTCAAGTTGTTGCACAACAACCGAATCGGGCCGGATTTGACAACACGGCACACTAATCGAAATCGCCCGATGTGACAACACAGTACACGGCGTTTATAGCTTACTTGCAATACCTAAGCTTTGATGGTAAACAACCGAATTTTCACATGGTTTGATGGTAAACAAATGTAATTTTCATTAATTTTACCCCTTACATACAACGAATTGTGCAAATGCTAAATACTAACAACCGAATTCACCATTTGACAACATCGCTTCAATAAATTTCCAAGTGATTTGTTAAAGTATGAAGCTTTCAACTCAAATTTTGTGTTCATTTAAAGTACTTAACAATTCACGTAAGTAAGTAAAAAATTTAATCATTTGTTTATATTATAAAACTAATTTGTTTACATATGAATTGTGTACTTATTATGAAATTGGTATGAATTATTATGCATTGTGTATTATGTTCAAACTGCTTTTAGATTATGTTTTGTGTTTGTAAAAAATTATGGTCAAGCTTGTTAAGATTTATTGTCAATTTCGAATCATATTTTGTGTATTCACTCCCCGAATACAATAATTATGTTTTTTAGAAGATTTATCATATAGAAGTAATTACTTACTTTTTATTAAGTAACAATCGAAATAAATGATGCTTATATAGAGACGTCAAAGTCAATTGATCATTTTGTTCAAGCTATGACAAATTTAATTATATTTTATGGCTTGTTATGCAACAAGCTGCACTGGGCAATGATTACACTACATTAACCGTATTTATGAATTATATATTAGCAAATTATCGTACATCAGGAAATTATGAAGTATGAGATTATGATTGTACCATGATTAAACAATAAAATTATGAAATATTATGAAATATTATGAAATTATAAAATTATGAAATATTATGAAATTATTTAAATAATATGAAATATTATGAAATATCAAATGATGAAATTATAAAATTATGAAATATTATGAAAAAATATGAAATTATAAAATTATGAAATTATTATAAAATATGGTTAATTTTAGATTGCGAGGAATCGTAAAATAAATGACGTAGTCAGCATACTATAAAATTTGGATAAAATTATGAATATGGTAAACTATGGTCAAAATAGTAAATTATGTTAAATTATGGTAAAAATTAACATTATGAAATTATGACATATGAAATATGGTAAGTTATAGTAAATTTAGAATATGTTAACAACAGGTCGTAACTTTTGAAATATGGTAAATTATCGTAAACAACGGAATTGCGAAGCACAAAATTTGCAAATATGTAAATGTAGTCAAAGATATTAAAGATGGCCGATCAGAATAAAGCCAAATTTAATCTAATCGGAATGTTCGGGAGCGGGGTATTACCGGGTCGATTCGAAGGCAAAGAGGTCAAGCAATGGAAGACCCAATTCAACAACCCGTTCATCGATTTACATTTATAATTATACTCCTATTTAGCAATTCCTGGCCCACTGCATTTGACACGCATTTGAGGAAGCATACCTCTTTATTAACAACTCAAATAACGCCAAGAGCGAGGAAGACGTCAAAACATAGGTTTCGGCGAAACTAAGAGGATCGTATACTAACGAACACCGGGGCCCCCAAAACTAAGTTCCTCGGAGAAGCTTCAAAGGTCATTTAGCTGAAGTTCTCCGCCATTGGAAGATCCGAATCGCGTAACGCGCCTTGTCAGTTCAAACATGGGATGAGCAACAACAAGCTTGGTCACCGCCCGGCTAATGAAACGCTGGTGGATCTTGTCACTCAGATCGATCAATCATGTCCCTAAATAACATCTGCATACCCAAACTCCTCGCCTCGGGTGACGGCTTTCATCAGCGGTGGCATCCGTAAACGAACTCCTTCCATATATGCCTTTGGGGAAATGATTACTCTCAAGACGATGTGCACGCTATCTCGGGGAATCCCTTAATATTGGTCACCTGCGCGGCGTGACACTGCGACGACGCCGGGGCGCCATACTCGACATGTACAGTCGCGCATGCATTTGTGAAACAAGAGGAAAGTGCTTAACAAGAGCATCAAAGAATTCCTTGGCACTTCTGCACGAGGACCCTATTAGTAAGTGCTCGTGCTTACATTTGGTATTTGCCGGAACGACATTGTTTGTCGATAAATCGGGACGAACACTCAAAGACAATACTTAGATCATTTGAGCATGTCGATGAGTCGCTTAATATGTTAAAGCTGGGTATCTTCGTATAGATTTTAATTACCACTCAGGAAGGGCGCCAAGTGAGCGACCGCGTAAATCGGCCGGGTGTGTATAACTCAATTTGAGGTACTAAGTCATGTATTATTAAAGTCAATTATTCATGTTTTCTTATTTGACCTAAACTAATCTCATTATTGCTTCTTGTATCGTTAAAGTTGTTAACTATGAGTACTTCCGTTATTCACCACTGAGGTACCACGTGGCTGAAGGCTCCGATGGATCATTAACACATCTTACACACCCGACTGCCAGCTGCTTTATAGGAAGCAATTGATCTATGATGTTCTCCTAACATGTATGAAAATATTATATGGCTTAACTTTCATAACACATGGAAAAAATTTGGCTGGAATCGGCTCCCATTTATCACAATCAGATCGTATGATGTTCCTGCTGGCCCAGAATCTCCTCCATCCCCACCATGTCATATTATCACGTTGCATACGCCTTCTTGAATGTCAATGAAGTCAAGATATGCCGAGAGAGTCAGCATCTAATAGCTCGAGGCACAAACTGATCCTTCCAGCTTATCGAGCTGTAGAAGTGACCAACTTGTAGGTAATGTGCCATTATTCAAGCATGATGTCCCCCTCAGAAGTTTTACTTCTAGATTTACTACATGAGTTGGTATTTGCCTCGACTCATTAGAGTGCATACAACCCAACTCGCTAGATACGCCTCGCTCACGAGATATTCAAACAGCAGGTATGATGTCAAGCAAGTGATGTTTCACTTAGGTTGTATCGTTAATATATAATAACATATTATTTCTTTCATTATTATAAAACACTCGAGCATATGCAACGCGAGGCCATCCTCATCCGTACATGCAAGCTCGGGGAGACATTGTATCGACTGGCTGGGACAGAGGTTGCCCGCAAAACTGTCCGATTTATCAGTCAAAGTCATGTAGAAGGAATATCCTAAAGACTGGCATCAAACAACTAGACAATCTAGAATATTAGTTTCAATTGTATTTTCATGATAAATGACGTTTTTCTTACGCTACAAAGACGCTTATTTATTTTTCCTATCCATAATTATTATAGTGCAAAATGTTACTATTTTTTACATTATGCAAATTCATAATAAGTTAACGCTACTAAGAATACGTAACTATGATTAATATTCATGCGGTGCATGACTTAATACGATTCACTATTAAGTAACGTAATCCATCGTTACTTCCTCATGTTTGTAATTAATTACAAAATGAGTTAAATGAATGAACTAATAGAATTATATATAAATTAAATAATGAAATCAATGAATTAAAACAATAAATTAAAATAATTAAATAGAATTTAACTAATGCATTAAACAATGAATCAAATAATTAATTACATGAAAATGAATTGTTAGATAATGAATTAATTAATGAACGAATTACTTCCTCATGTTTGTAAGAAATGAACGCCACTTTGTAAATATTATGAAATTATTATTGCAAACCAGCAAATTGGGTTGTTGGGCTCAAATGTTTGTTGCTCATAACAAGCGATCTTCAAGCCACGCTGTTTCATAACAAGCTTAATTGTTGGCATTATTTTGTAACAAAATGCACTGGCCATTATGGAACCAACAAAGTACATAATTCATTGTTTTACTAACCAACATGGAGAAAATTCGCCTCTATTTCTTAAACACATCCTGTTCGGTAGGGTAAATAGTACTTCACAATCGCTTCATTTTACCGTTTAATGTGTGTATACGCTCAAAGCCATACCAAAACCGTTTAATTACCCAACTCCTTCCGATTTTATTAGTCCTAAATCCAATAGATTTCATGAGATCACCATATAAATGACACAAATACACGTGTTCACTATTTTTGTAGTATATTGTATTACCACAAATATTATTTGTGTGTCACATGTTTATTTAGAGTGTGTACAAAGATCTAATCTACCAATAGTAGTCTCATTCTTGGACTCAAAGGAAGATCACTTGTTTTCAACTCCGACATATTATTAAATTATGTTAATTTGACATCGATTTATCAATAATAAAAAAGTATCTAAAAAATGAAATAAAGTAGACAATTTTAATACCCATAAACCATTTGCCTGTAAAAAGTCAAACTTAATTTCCATTTTGACGAATGATCAAGTAGAGACACTTTTTGAAACACAGGATCGAATAAACATTTTAAATATCTATGATTTAATATTTCTGAAATATCTTAAAAGAACAAATTTATTGTTGATTCTTGTTGAAAGCACTGTGAATCCTCTCCATCCTTTCAAAAATACATGAGAAAAAAATTACTTTTTCATAATAGTTGATTGTTTTACATTTTAATATAGTTTTTACAATCCCCAATGTAGCTTTACAATTTCAATAGCTTTTTAAGCAATTCCAATATTATAATCTTTGTCAAAAATATTTTTCATCTAAACAATAATTTATTTTGAAACGGAGGAAGCAATGGGTACCAGCAGATAACCAAATTTAACTAATACATCAATTCATGTGTTTCAAATTGACCACCGAATTTCTCTCCCAAAACTAAGGAATGGTAATCAAGTAATTTCAAATTCAAATTGACAACAAAAGGAAAATCTAGTAGACAACCGATTTCACAACTTCAAATTAAAATCATTGAAATTTCTAAAAAAATCAATCATAAAACTTCAAAGACTCCAAAATTGTTTAAATATTTAAATATAGAACCGCTTTCATACCTAAAACCGCCAATTACCTCCACCCAACCTCTTCACAAATCAGATCTTGTTTTCAAACTATTTTCACTTTCTGTATATAACACTAGCATTAGAACAAACTATTTCAATTAAATACAAGCGCTTCTTGAGCATTTAATATCGAGAACTTGAGGAGGTCATCTATCATCGGGTAATATGCTCAATACAAAAAAAAAGCCCCCCAAAAATACGAACTACACATGAATATCTAAATCAAGAGAAGCGCAAAGAATGGTATATAATGTTGATATATATATAGTTTTGATTTAGTGTTTGCCCAATTACTGGGCTCCAAATGGATAAGGCTTCCATTAAAAGTTATTGGGTAGGATAAGATCATGACAAGGGCTAAATCACATGGCAGGAATTGGTACCAGACACCCTTGTAATTTGCCTATAAATACCTCATCACAAGACACTCTCCTTACCTCGAATTCCTTTCATAGGCGCATTTCATATTTGACACTGGGTTAATTTTCAAACTGCTATGAATGTGTGATTCATTCATATAGCCCATTACTATTTCATAGGCCGCTGAATAACATAGATGGTATTTATACATGTATTGTATCCTTGACAGAGTGAAAAGTTAAACCTGTAGGTTAGTATATGCTTTTTCTGTAGAGACAACATGAATCGGCCGATTGCCATGCCTCAGAAACATAGATGTACCAAAAGGCCTCGTCGTGATGCTCAGAAGAAGCAGATCATATGACTAGGTTTTGATTAGTGGGATCAAGATTGATCACGTAGTCTGTGACTGTATCAATACCGCTGTGGCTACCTGGCCCCCATGGACTGGGAGTCATGATCAAACTAATTCATAGAAGATATGTATAATCTCCAAGGTGGTTCCAGATATTTGTTTAGAATTTTAGGCTCGACAATTTGACTCAATATAGGCACTATTTGTGTTATATGGAGCTCTCAGGATTTCTGACTATGACCAAACGCCTGGGCTTTTAAGAGGGATTATAATTTTGTGATATATCGGTCACACAAGAGCATAACCCATAGATGCCGATATATATCGAGGATTTATCCGTCCATGATATACGAAGATCTCGTGCCTCTCACAATGTTGGTACCGATGGTTTAAGGGACTACCAAGCAAATGCTTATTCATTGATACTCAAGTAAAGAAAGCCATGTATGCTTTCATGACACAATTTTATGGTTACTCCCGGCCATTGTAGATCTTTGTGATAAAGGAATCGTAAGGTGAATCTGCCCAAGGGCAAGTTGGAGGTTGAAAATCAATGAGAATCGTATCTCTTTATTATGCCTCATGGCACAATTGTGTATCAATTCATTTACCGAAGTTGCTAAACGCGATTACTAGAACTAGTATTCACCTTTTTGGTAATCAGATATTACTAGGGGGTTCTTTGTGATAATTTAAGGGTTATGATTGCCAGATCTTACTCATTAATCATAGAATAATAGTAATTAGTCAATTATTATTAAGGCCAAATCCTTACTATTATCCTGAGCCTAGAATAGTCATCAATATAGACATTGAATTATATTTCATGGAAATTTAAACTCACATTTGGTTAAACTCCGAGAGCTGAAAGCAATCATAGAATACCATAATTGGGATTTTGCTACTGATAATGCAAAATATAATTAGATTTAAACCCGAATTAATTTATTAGCCAATTTAATTAATTTATAATTAGTTGAAATAAGTTAGCAACTCGTTAGGTTACCACACAACTTGTTAGGTGTTTCATTTTACTAACGGTTTAATTAGAATTTAACGGTCACCATATTGCTTATTCGTCAAGCTGGTTTGACCTATATAAGCTAAGCTATTAGGTTTTCATGAGAAGTTTTTCATGAAAAAAAAAAAAAACTAGCCTCCTCCATATGGCCAAAAATATTCAAAAGGAAGAATTAAAAATTCTTCTCTTGATTTTTCTATCCAATCAATCTTGAGTTCTCTAGCAAACACAAATGTGATTCAACCTCTCCGGAAAGGACCAAATTGGGAGGCACCACATTTGGTACTGGAACGCAGGCACCCAAAGTGAGGTTTTAGTAGTGGCATTTGGAGATAGACTTCCAAATGTGACCTTCTAGAAGAATCCTTGTATTCATAATTGTTAATTCATGTGTTTTAGATTAATTTTATATCATTTTGAGGATCCGGATGTATGGAATTTGGTGTTTATCACAAATGTGAAATTAGTAATTAGATTGTTAGTCTTGAATAGCTGACTGCTTGATAAATAAGCTTAACTCTGCAGCAGTTCTCATAACTAACTTTATTACTTAAACGGAAAAGAACTTTGAATTAAGTTACTAACAGCCTTCATGGGTAAAACCATTAAATTTGGAAACGTTACCTGGATCAAGTTTTAGTCCTTCAATTTGTATTTTACATTAACAATGTAAAAAACTCTCGACGGTGATCTTCTGCTACTGATCAACTCCCAATTCCATAATCACTTGGGTTTAATTCCATACATGGAATGGCGACTCAATCGCCATTGTAATGGTGTGTGGACCTTTCCGGGGCTCAGATAATATTGGTCAGATAATAACATAATTGACCATTATGATATTATATCAAAATAATGGGATCTAGAAATCCGCATAACCGATATTATCGTGAGTTCCATTTTAGTAATTTACAATTACTATTTATTGAACACTTAATTTGAGTAACTTTATTAACTAAAACTAGTAAATGAATTGTTACAACAATTGTCGCAACGGGCATAATTATAGAAATCAAAATACCATGTCCACCAGCTCCACCCCTAGTCAGTTCCTATTCATATGCCCCTCGAAGGCTCGACAAAAATGTCTTCTCCCAGCAAATGGTGGAATCCTCCCGGCAACCACTCACCCTCCGGCGCAGTAGGATCCTCTACCCCGCTGGGTCCTGGCCAGAAATCCGGTCCACCTCCGTACCCTCCCAATGTGGGTGATCACCGCAAAACCCCGGCATCGGTTCCTCGGCGCCGCGCGAGCCGCCTCGTGACCCCACCATACCCCTCAGAATGCAGATTTGTAAACTGCCTCATCCACCCACCCTTCGGGCCGCCAAGAAGAGGGTCGAGTCTCCTCTATGACCCCATGACACCTCAGATTCTCGCCTCTGGTGATATACCCTCCTCTCTCTCAAAGTCAGGCTTCATTCTCCTCTTTCTTCTCGGGGCTCATGAGCAATCTTCGGCGACATGCCTTCCCTTTTTCATGTGATAAGTGTATATTATTATATTGCATTTTCCAAAGTTTAATTGATTATATTTTTATGCGATATTAGGATTCATTTTATATAAATTACACTTTTTACTTTCATCTAATTTGTGGTTGTAAAGTAAGAAACGAATACATGTAAAAAGATGAGTTGATGGACCAACTATCCAATAATTAAATTGGGACAACCCAAATCCTCCAACTGATAGAGTCTGAAGAGATTAAAAGAGATTGGGCCAGCTTCTGAGTCATCATCATTTATGTAAAAATCAATAGATCATCGTAATCTTTAAGTCTAAACATTGGTCATGCGACCACGTGAATCTGCAGAAAAACTACGAAAAGTGGAAGTATATTCCATTAGTCAAAACCGCTGGCTACGATCAAGTCATCACTTTCCTAAAAAAGAGTTGGTAGGGCTCGAAAGGTAAACATGACGAATTCGGTCATAGACCCAATCATCGCAAATTCTACAAATAGAGTCGACGCTGTCGATACCGGTACTGGATATCTTATATGGCACGAAGACTTTTGATAAGTCGCAACTCCCTGCGGGCATCATAACCGCCTCCACACACATTTAACTGGATTTTGCTGTGCTCACCCATAAATGCAACGCTGGTGTGGGTATTGATTTCACTGTAGGAACGGGTTCAAAGGTGACAACAATCAGGGCTCAATTCACAAGTAGACATCGAGGATTACCGCATAACGGTGTTTACAGTCGCCCATATTAACGAAGCCAGGGGCCATAGTTTCACCCAATTCATCTCAAATGAAATTCCCACCCCGGGGCAGGGGGAGGTTTATGGTGATCGTTAAGGCGCAAGGCGTGTTACCAAACTTCCGTGCTACAATCGTTGAATAATGTATCTAGCGAAATGAGAGAGAAAGTCAGGGTTAAGAAAAGTCACATGGAGATAAACACAATGAAGAGCGAGGACAATGAGGAGGACAACTCGCCAAAAGAAAGAGAGAGTGAAAGGAGAGCCCTGCCACACGAGGAGGTAATAGTTGCTGTCCTTTCAGCAGGCAAACAAAGTGAACGAATCTCTTCGCATTAATAGGTTCCGCATCGGAAGTAGAACACTCGTGGAGCAGCTGATAGCGCCGATAAAAGAATTGAGGATGTGTTTGCTTGGGGACCAAGACTTGTCGAACAGGATCCAGCTAGCCGCCTCGCATAGATTGGACATTAACTGCATTTTATCTCATCAAGCAAAAAGAAAAGGTTGCTCAACGCATTTAAAAAAGAACTCAACCATAAGTGGGCGAGGTGGAAGCCTCATGGAAAGCGCAGTTGGCGTTACCTAGTCGGGTTCCCTCGCTCGGGTAGCTAATGTGGGCGTCAGTCAAGAAACCAACAAGTGGCGGATGTGCATGGATTTTATTAATCAACAAATCTTGTTCAAAAGATTTTTATCCGCTACCTCGCTGGGGTCGTTAGTGGACGGGAGCGGCGAGCATGAAGTCTTCGACCATGGACGCCTCGTGGATACCATCAAATCCGAATGGCACCGTAGGATTTAGAAAAAGACAAATTAAGGCAATTGGAATACGGGTTATACCGTTGGAACGTGATGCCCTCCGGGTTAAAGAATTTATTTAGCCACCTAACGGTGAATCACATATTTGCGGATCAAATCGGTGCAATATGGAAATATATATAGATGATATGTTAGGTTAAAAGCAAAATCAGGCGGCTCACTTAATGGAATTCAAAGAAAAACCATTAAGCAACCACGCAAAAGCCGATTAAAGGTGTGAAACCATGAAGAACAAGCATTGGGAGTTTGTGTCCTGGGAAATTTATGGGATATATGATCGCTGCAAGGGAATCGGGAGCCCAACCCCTCGACAAGATTGAAGCACCGTTTGGAAACAGAAACCGCCCAACGCTTTAAAAAGAGGTATAGAACGACAAAGTCGGCTCGCACTCCCCTTAAACCGCTTTATCTCTCAGGTCGTAGAAAGAAATTTACCATTCTTTAAGAACCTAAGACTTGCCAAAAGAGAAAATTGTATGGACAAAGATTGCAAGGAGGCGAGGAGTTAAAAAAGGTACTGGGATCTCCCCATTGTTGTCGCCAATTCTAACCCCGAGAATTATTGCAACATACTGCCATTTCCTCGACGCAGTCAAGAGTTGATAAAGTGGGAAGCTCTAAAGGCCCGAAAAACCAATAAGGCCATATGTTAGCCATGTCCTCGTAGAGCGAGAAGAAAGATACCCCATCATAGATGTGAGGCGCTGCCTTGATAATCTCTGTGCCTGTGTGCTTGAAGGCCTATTTCGAGTCACACCCAATACAAGCCAGACGCCTCGTCATGCTATCCAAATTTACATTATCATGGCAGCTGACACTGGCAAAGAAGTCAAAAGGAATTTGAAATATCTTATGCTCCCCGAACCAGCATAAGAGCACAAGCACTAGCGGATTTTATAACCGAATGCACTGCTCGCCGATTATACAAGTGGTCGATACGCTGGGACAAGTCAAATTAAGCCCTCCCGATTGGACATTGCTCGTGACGTGGGCCTGCCACCCACTGTGAGCCGGGTGACGGGCGCTTTATTCTCGGGATCGCAAGAAGATACCATGGAGTACGCCTTACGGTTTAGTTTCCCTGCTACCAATAACGGCTGTGATACGAGGCAATGATACTTGACAAGCCGTCAAGTCCATGGGGATAGAAGAATTATTGGTTAAAGGGGACTCCAAACTGGTGATAGATCAAATTCGGGATGTTGCGGGGTAAAAAATGAAGTATTGGTGAAATACCATGCCAAAGCAGTACGAGTGTCCCAAGAGTTTAAGAGGGTTCTCTTCGAGCATATTCAAATGAAATAGAATGAGAAGTGGATCACTTGTCCAGGCTCGCTACCACCTACTACAACGAGTTACCGTATGAGTGTAATGGAAATTCATGATCAACCCGCTTACAAAGAAGGTTTATCAAGAAAGTGTAACTTCCAAGATGCCAGATTGGAGGATCCAATAATTGAATATCTCAAAGAAAGGAAATTGCTTGTCCGCGATAGTAATGGAAAGAAAAAAAAGATACAAAATCGAAGTTTCAAATACTGTAAATGTATCTAGAGATATATAGGAAGTCATGGGGACTGCTAACTTGATTGGCCAACAAGCATACCAAGGGTGTTAGCAGTAAATACATGAACGTGGCGCCAAGTCATATCTGGCTGGATTCGGGCTCAAGCCATCAAGCATTCACTCTGCCAGATATGCATTAGCTCACCCGATTAAAGATGCAGCTTCTTATGTAAAGAGGTGTGATGTTTGTCAGCGGATGGGTAATGCCCCTCAACTATCCAATTCAACGCTTACACCGGTGGTAAGTCCTATTCCTTTTGCTATGTGGGAATAGACCTGGTGGGGAAACTGCCCAAAGCCCAAGGAGGAGCTGAGTTCGCCATTGTGCTAGCTGACTATCACAAAGTTGGTGGAGGCAAGATCCCTCAAGAATGCTATGAGGAAGCGGTTCAATTCTTGGAAAACATTCTCACGGGCTCGGGGATCCCAAGAATATTGGCTGCCCTCGATAACGTCCCCACTCCAGGCATAAGTATCATGATTTCTGGCTAGAAAATTTTGGGAATGTAGCATGTTCGCTCCCAAGCCATTATCTTCAAATTTAATGGACATGTGGACGCCATGAACCGCATAATATTTAAGGACATCAAAAAGAACATACCCAAAGTGGCTAGCGGAGGAAGTTGATCGGGAAGAGTTACCCAAGCCGCTGTCATGGTGATCCATCCCCAACCAAGCAACGGGGAGCTCCATTTTAGCCTATAGTCTATGAAATGTACGTGTTTCGCCAAGAGAAGCCTGGTTGCCTACTTATGTGAGAATTGGCTTTGAGGAAGAGGTGAAAAATAACTTCAATGGGCTAAAGAGGATCTCACTTCAGAGATGAATCGGGAGATTTGTGTTTCATAAACCCCTTTCAAGTATGCTACTAATGGCTAGGACTTACAATAGGCGGGTTAAAAACCACTCAGTTTCACCTCGTGGGAGTTAGTGTCAGTTATGCTTCTAGCAAGCCACCAAAGAGCAAAGAAAAATTAAGCCCTAAAACGGTAAGGACCATATCAAGTGAAGAGAGTCGCTGGGACCCAGCACTTACGAACTGTAGGACCTAGATGGCAAGGGTTCCTAACGGCATGCTTCTAAATTATGCATATTATGTATAATCACCCCGCCGAGGGTCGCGTAGAACGCCTCTAGTGGGAGCCACCATGTTAAAATCATATCAAATGGCGGTTTTTACTAGAGACTCATGGAAATTACGCTGAAAACGCCACAATATGCCGGCACACGCTAACTCCATAAAAGCATAATTAAGTGCATTTACATACACGAAGACCGAAAACGAACTGATCATTCGTTGGTCATCAAATAAAAGCCCCTAACAAATGCTAGTAAAAGCAATCACATTGTGGAAACAAGCTATCAATATATATAATGGTAGCCTAGTCAAAGTTAATGCCAAAATTTCAATCGGCTTCGGGACCTAATCACGACACAAAGTGACACAATGCATTTAATTTCTAAATCAAATAAAATGACGTATTAACAAAAGATATCAAGAAGAAAGAAGCTAGCATCACACACAACGAAGTCAAGATTATGTAAATCCAGTCATAAGCTAAAATGATTGTAGCAGGAACATTAAAAGTACATCAAAGTAAGTAAAGCTTTACAAGCTACTAAAGAGTTGGGTGGCATCGCATCGCCGGGTTTCCTGGAGGCCGGCTTCTCTGCCCGTGTAAGAGGAGCCGGGAGTAGTAGAAGTTCGAGCTGCCCGTCATATCCCTTGGATGAATCCCCTTCATAGTTCGTCGGGAGAGGGAGGGCCTCCGCCGTGCTTTACCGCAAGATAGCCTCCCTCGGAGACGCCGGCCGCATCGGGTGTTATTGTCCTATCGAACTTCGCTCGAACTGCCAGACTGGCTCCAACACTCCCCGCCTCCGCGAAGAAAGCATAAAAATGATAATCCCATATTTGAACGGGTCGTGTCTTCAAGAGCGCGAAATTCAACCACGGGGCCACCCAAGAAGACTTATGGATGCAAGAGACAACAAATGGGTTCAACCCACAAGAAGTCTTAATACTACAGCACCTTAAGCGGCTTCGATAGTTCACCTTAGTAAAGCAAGCAAGGCATCGCTAGATCATAACGCTTCGATTCGCACCACAGGTACTAAGGCCATTGACGAAATTAAATTATATTCTTGCAAAGAGTACTCCAGTCGTAGTAGTATAGTGCTCGAGTAAGTGGCCTAATTCACCGAGGAACGAGATTAGCTTAAATTAATTGTAAATTGGCTGGTAAAATATGTGATTTTTTGATTGACACTAAAATAAATAAATCCTAAACTAGCAATGCAATTAAAAGTGGATAAACTTATGAATAAAAGGATTACCAAAAAGACGATTTCACCTAACAACGACATTCTCTATCTAAACAATGGAATTACCTAGCACTAGGGTCCGATTTCTCATTAGTTCGATATATCGTATGGTACACGGGTTCACCGAGTATCCCTAAATTAACTAAATCCCTATTGTTCGTAGGCAATTAATTAAATTAAAGATCTGAAGCACAAGGAAACCTAATAGAACCGATTAATATGTTGCACACTTCCATATGTAACAAAACGAATTCAATTAATCTTCATCAAAAAAAAGCTAATTTATGATGTTCATACGGTTCGTGACTCTATCATAAATCTCGTACCGCATATAAAAGATCTCGCTTTATTCTAAAAAACACTCTAATCTCAAAATACGTTTCAAATGATTAATACCGGTGCATATATAATAACTCCAAATCCTAAATACACCGCAGCTTTACATCATAACCCCCAAGAATAGAAAGTTAATTAGCTACTACCATACCGAAATAATTCATAAATAATATTATTGAAGGCACAAATTAACTAAAGTACGAATAAAGATCGAAAATACTATCAATTGTTCTTCAACTAATCGATCGTAAGAGTATCCTTCCAGTACTGCTGACTCGCATGAAACAAGTAAGAATGTCATGCTGCCTATATATGCTACGAATTGTATGTTGGGCGTGGTATATATAATATCAGCACTCCAATTTTTATTCTCCGGATGCACTTTCGCATAACCGGCCTTTTTTCTTTCCTCTGATTCTCGACGATTTTTTGTCCACATGATCCTTGTAAAATTATATGACTCACTGGCCAATTTTGTTTTAGCTTTTCCTTCGTCTAAATTAAGATATCTTTCGGTTAAATACAATAAACACCAAATCACAATATATAATATTTGTCAGAATTAAAGAAAATCCAAATTATGAGTAATAAAAGTACCAAAATCATCCTAAAAAACTATGAATGTTTATTCGCTAATCACCATCATTACACTAATTCCCTTAACGAGCCAAGCAAATCATTAATCGTGTAGATTCTTAAAGAACCATCAAGGCTCCCGACTCAAAGTAAATCATCTCGGAAGAACTATGCAGTAAACCTCGAGGTCAAATCAAAAGAATTTCACTTTCGATACTAAAATACTCTTCTTTCGAAACTATAATTTTTGATCCTCAAGTAATTGATTTATCCTGAAGATGTCGGACAACCGTCCATGTTTTATGTGAAGACTCACTTGAGCAAGTGCTTATCAAACATTTACTTGAGGATTTATAACTATCTCACTACCTAAAATGTATCAGATCATCACTCACACCTCGCTGACGGATAGCATCGCGCTCCTTTCTTAGGCCGAGAGGTTTTTTTTATGTACCTTACCCCCAAAGGAGTTTATTGGGTATATTTTCCACTTCCCCCCGTCTCCTCGTGACTTGTCTTTGTCTCAATTCTCTCTTTATAACCTCTGTATTTTGGCTGCCCTGCTTGGTACTTGCCTGCCTTTCAACTTCTCATTATAGCTCTAATTTGATGTCCGCTTTATGACTTCACACCTCCACGCCGTACGAGACTCACCTTCCGATCGTCAGAGGATCTCAGCCGCTTATGATTAGGAATCCTACCTTAAAGAATTTTGTAACCCTATTTATTTCAGTATCCTGGTTCTCCGCTTCTCAGGCCTCGACGCCAGGAGTTTCACCATGAAAGAATTCTGCATCATCAAAGGAATTTGCAATTTCACCATCGATGCTTAACGCCAATTTAGAAATTACTACAACATTGTAAACCCGCAAGCAATCAGTATAATTCAGCAAACCATAACCTTATCCAAACTTAAGATTAAGAACAAGCAGAAAACAAAAACAACAGAAGTAAAGATAAAACTAATATACTTCAAATCACGCCTTTCACATCATGTATCCTGGGAATAGTGCCATGCATTCGGTCTAAACATGCTTCTAGAATATACAAAGAGGCTCAAAATTCAAATTAAACATTACAACTAAAATTAGTATAAATTGTCTAGTCAAATTAATTTTTCTCCGTGGAACAAGTGAAAAACTACGCATGACTATCAATAAGAAAATCGTTTCTAGAAAGAAGTTCGGCTAATTTCCTTACTCTACATTCGAATTAGGACCAATTGTTGAGTTTTGGAGTATTTTGTGTTGAAAAATCCCAAACTTCAACCAAGCAGTAGATAAAGATAATAGATTTAGAGTGCATACAAAACAAGGAAGTTATATCATCATAAACAAAAACATAACTAGGGCTATTCTACTAAAAAATCAAAAAGCTGATACTTGCTTGATTCACCATTCTTCCCGCAACGATTGAAAATACAGACGAACATCACAACAAAGTGTTCGAAAAGGATGTCAGCAAACAAGTTTTATTAAGCTTCAAGTCATCAAGTATCAGAGGAAAGCATGCAAGCAATTAGACAAAATCAAATACAACTAACTCAATATTCTATCAAACCTTCAACGTTAACTAATAAGGCCAGAATATTACCCCTCCACCCCTCTAAAGATGATAAACTTTTGACATTTTCAAATTAAACAGGTGAGTTTAAGAGTTGCCACGCTCATCAACTAGCATGGCGCCGAATTTGGTGTTTAGAAAACGCAGGGTAGTAAGTTGATAGAGAACTCCGTCGGACGAATGGATACCCCGAAGAGTTCAGCTTCAGATTGAATCATAATTGTTCACATTTATATAATTGTTCACATTTATCAGAGGAAAGCATGCAAGCAACTAGACAAAAATCAAATACAACTAACTCAATATTCTATCAAACCTTCAACGTTAACTACCAGCCAGAATATTACTCCCTCCACCCCCTAAAGATGATCAACTTTTGACATTTTCAAATTGAAAAAACAGTAAGTTAAAATTCTCGCTGGTATATTTCCTAAGATAGGTGTAAACAGTGAGCTTGGCTTCCTAGAATCAAGAGCAGAAATAGATGGCTAGAAACTATATTCATATGATGTGCAAACTCGAGGAATGAAATAGTTAAAATAATACACTTCAAGACAGGACATAAAAAAGTATGATTGAATCATAGATAAGGAAGTGAAGATTACTGTTTGATTTGAGGTTTTAAAATTCCTGGTTTGGGCATGTCCTCGGCAGGTTGAAGGACCTCTTTGTTGAGGATGTCTGATATCTTGAAAATACCCATTGGGCCTTTCCTTACCTTGGATTGATCAGGATCATCCCGACCTCACAGATTCATCCAATCTTTAGCCAACTCAACGGTGAGGATGCAAACAGAAGCGTGTGTGTGTAAAGTATCGCAACGTGAAATTCTGCGAAGAATAGAACCAAGCAGAACTTGAAACCTGTTAAGTGATTCAAGAAGCATGTTGGATAATGAAGATCACAATAACCAGTCAAGCAATGGTTCAAATCGATCCGGTGGTAAGAGACAAACTTGGCATCATCTTCCGCATGTTATGTCCAGGCTACATGCCAAGAAACACCTATTACCCTCGGCCTGGCACCCGAATGTATGTCATCCACAAACACAAGCACTAAAATAATTGGCTCAATGTGTTTGTAGACCAGTAATAGATGATGAATAAATGTGGGAGGCTATCAAGTAGGTGTGCTTAGCCACATGAATTTTTACCTCCAACATGGAAACTCATCCTCCTGGAGTTCCACTTAGCTTGTTAAGTGAGGTTGCAGGTCTCAAATTCCCCGAGGGGGAGGGAGATTTCTTTAGTATTTAATGTAATGATCGTGCTCCCCCAACGAGAGTTGATAAAGCATGTCAATATTCTCTCGATTGCATAACTAGATACTTGGTAGTCAAATGTAAAGTAGTAAGTTGATAAGAGAGCTGTCGGACTAATCAGATAGCAAAGACTGCTGTGTAATAGATTTGTTCTCATACATATGAGGACGTAACCATCCTCAGTGTGTATACCAATACAGGATCTAGGCATTATAGTTTCTTGACACATTACTAAATATGAAACAATTCTCCCTCTATCTTGGTAGCTTGCTCCAGATGAGGATAATCCTGAGCACAAAATAAATAAAGCTCATGAATTAGGATTGAATAGTAGAAATTAAGAAATTAGAGATAGGAAGGAAGATAGAGGGTACCCGGTAAAAATTGCCTATGATCTCCTGAAACATTTGTTCCCTTTCCCTCTTTACCTCTTCCTCTGAAGGGAAGTCGCAGTCGACCTGAATTGAGAAGTCTTCTTTCGTCATATGTGAAACCCATATTTGGTTTCTGCCATTTGAATAGAAGAAATTTCATCATCAGAATATGAAGAAAAGGGATCGATTACCATTTTCTCCCATCGCCAAATCAAATTATCTTTCGGCTTACTTTTTGGGTAGGTTAGAGGCACAATGGCATATAATTAAAATTAAATTGTCTTAGCAAACCCCTCTGCATTCTAATTTCAAAAACAACCGCCCATACCTAAACTTCAATTATCCAACTCTGAGGCAAACTATTTTGTTAGCCCTTAAACCCAATAGATTTATTTATATCAATTAAGATACCGACACAAATACACGTGTTCGTATTAATTGTCAAATATTATTTTATGGTGTTATGTTTTCCATACAAAGAGTCAAGTATTAAAAAGATCAATCTACCAATGTAGTCCTTTGGCCTCAATTTCAAGTAGATCATTTGTTTTAACTCCTCCTCGGAAAGGTCATCACGTTAATTTTGACATCGACGACAACAATCGAGACGGTCCAAACGAGAAAAGAGGGATCTATTCTTACTTATTTCCTCCATTCCAAATTTGCTTTTGATATTTATTTTCTCACAAATTTTAGACACAATCTAATTTTTATATCAAGACTAAAGATTTAAATAAACTATTTCTGTAATTAACAATATCAATGCGCCTTGAACATTTACCACGAGTAACTGATGCAGATCTGGCAATTCAGAGCTTTCGAATGAGAATTCAATGTATACTGAACCAAATGATTGCCACTGGCGCACTTTAAGTATTCAAGAAGGCTCAAATCTCCATTTTCCAAAATTTTTAGTTTTTCCATTCAATTCAATTGTTTGAGAAATAAATATGAATGTCTTTAAACAACCCAAAAAATTCTCAAATTTAATCCTATATTCCACAAAAATTTTATTGAATTAATTATATAATAAATATTCCAAATCAAAACATTATCTTGGACACTTTAACTATCCAAAAAATTTCAATTGTTTTTTTGAGACGTGTTCTTGCCCTTCTGAACGCAAGAAAATCAGTGGAATTGTTCAAACATTTTAAATGCCTCAAACTTAATAAATTGCTATATAGATTTCTTTAATCCAAAATGTTTTAGAAAACCCTTTCAATTCATGAAACACAAATTAAATTCAAATCATTAAAATTAATTAATATTTAGATGAACTGAATAAATTTCATAAACAATATATTTATTCATGGGATCAATTTTTCATAACATATATTCATGGTCAAGAATATATAATATGAAAAAACGAGAAATGTGTTTATATAACAAATTATATATAAAAATGTAATCAAAATATATACAACTTAAACATGCTCACGACATGTCACCGTTGAAAGTGGATTGGTAAGAACTTGGTTTCATAAAAATTAAAGAACTAAATGCAACCCAAGATCGTAATTAAAATGTATAATAACGACCAGCAAACATACATTACATATCGCATAGAAGCAAGAGTAATTACACACACAATGGAGGCGATTTAACTTCTCTCAACCTCACCAATCCTCCGCTGAACTCCTTAGCACCTCAAGCGAAATGCCTGGGTCCAAAGAAAGAACTTGATTGATTTATTTAATAGCCTTGACTGCTTGATAAACAAGCACTCTGCGGTTAAGCCGCTAACTAACTTATTACATTAAATCCAGCAAGTAACTTAACAAGTTACCAATGAAGCTCTCATAAAACCGTCAATTCTGAACTAGCAGTTAATTGATTCGTTTGTCCACTTGTATTTTACATTATCAATGTAAAACTCATTGAGTATCTCAAGATTTTAATCAACTCCACTATAATGCCTAATTCCAATACATGGAATAATTCAACGCCATTGACAGCTAATCTTCCGCCTTATATTACTGCATAATAGCATTATAATTTCAATTTATTATGATTATTATATAGGTTATGCATGGATCTGTTAGCAATCAGCATAAAATCTCCCCCTGAGTATCGGAGTTCCATTTCCTTCTAGTAATTTCTTACCATTACTATTTATTGAACACTTAGTTTGAGAATCTATCAGTCAAAACTAGTAAATGAATTATTACAACAATTGTCGCAACAAAATTGATAACACTATAGAAACTCAAAATACTGATTTCCAAATGATTCATCCCCAAATTGTCTCCTCATTGCTATGCCCCCCGAGTTTGTCAAAATGTCTTCTCCCGAGGGTGGAATCCTGCAACCACTCACCTTCCCGCGGTGGTCTCACCTCAAGGTCCTCAGAATCACCCCGGTCCTCCTCCGTACCTCCCCATGGGTGATGTAATAACACGCTCCGCACTAATATTACCGTGAATACTATGCTAGTTGCTCGTGGATTATTTCGAGGAGAAATAAAAAAATTTCGTTGAATAATAGTTGAAAATACTTAATTTAATCGGTCGGTTGGGTAGTGACATTGTATTTAGAATTTTAAAGTTGTAGCTCTAATGGAAATGATATTATTTGGGTGGTAATATATAATTTGAGTGTAGAAATGTGTTAATGTTTGGAAGTCAGTTGCTCTATTAAGTTAAAACGTAGTAGGCATCGAATAACTAAAACGATCGGATTTTCATCACACATAAAACTTCGACTAACCCATTAACCACACAATCAACCAAGGCCCAAAAGAGAGCCCATCTCCTTCCCTCCGTAGAGAACGGGTTGACGCCTCTTCCCTCCCCCCCCTTTGATTTTTTCATTTTCCTCCATCTCGCAAGATTTGGACTCAAATTTTCTTGAGTCATTGTCCTCATCATCCTTTCGATTCAAGCAGAAGGAAAGGCCTTCAAACTTTGAGTAGTTCGTGAGTTTCTCAGTTGAGTTGGGACTTTTTGTATTTTCTTGATTTTATTAAGCACCCATTCTTAAAGCCTCCCAAATTAGTCGTTTCGAGTCAGTTGCTTTTGACGAGTACCTCAAAGGTGTTTTGTGTGAATGCTGACTTTTTGGGGATCTGGGCTTTGACTTTGGCTTTTGTGGGTTATTATTGCATATACTATTATCTAGATGCAGTGTTTAGTTCCTGTGTTCAAAAAAATATTCATTTTCGAGGGTCGATATCATATCCATATTTTTCCAAATTTATTTAATTCAAGGTATTTATAATCTGTTTTTTTAATTTCTACTTTTCTATAACTTAATTAGTTTCTCTTTTTAATTTCCAATGATTGATTATTTGGGTTATGTAAAGTTCTTGGAAAAATGTCTGGCTTCACTTGAATTGGTCAGGGGAAATTAATTATGATCAAGAGATTTTTCTTCAATTTCAAAGTTTATGGTTATTCGTGGTTACCCCCATTGTGCCATAGGTAGTTGATGAGGCTGTATGGTTGGCAAGCGCCTCGTAAGGGCCTCTTTAAGTATGCCAATGTACTGATCGATTAGGCGGGACCTTTCTTATTACTAACCGTGAGTACTATAGCAATACGCAACTGAACGAAGTACAATGGAT